>OY735199.1:62419351-62496851 GCA_963457665.1 Thysanoteuthis rhombus | reverse complement strand
GTCCATCCTAGGAATGGTCCTGTATACCTAACGACTGACACAGCCTAGGTTTTTATTCTTTTTATTAGTTCCTGCTGTTTGATTTGGTCTCTAATATTTTCCCTATCCTTCTGAGGTATTCTCTCTTAATTTTTTTCCTTCATCTCCTCCCGTTTTATCGTGTCACATTCAAGGACGCCTAGGTATTTGTATCAGTCTTGTGCAGTCAATGCCCTAATCTTGTTGTTGTCTGGGAGTTCAATTCCTTCAGTCATTGTAAGCCTCCCTTTGTGCATTACCATGATTGCACATTTTCCTATTCTGAACTCCATTCCGATGTCTTCACTATATTCCTTTACTTCGTTGAACAGAGTCTCAAGCTCTCCCCTATTTTTTGCGAACAATTTCATATCGTATATGTACATTACGTGGTTGACGTTTCCTTTTGTTTTAGGCAAATGATATCCTTTGCTGTTTTTCAGGATTCTGTTGAGCGGTATCATTGTTAGAACAAATAATAGTGGGGACAACGAGTCTCCTTGGAAGATTCCCCTTTTTATCCTTACCTCTGCTAGTTTGTCCCCTGCGGCTGTCAAGTCTACTTTCCAGTTTTTCATCGAATTTCCAATAGATTTAACCACCGGTTCGCTAATTTTGAACATTTTAAGGCATCCGAATATCCAGCTATGTGGAATCATATCGTACGCTTTTTTGTAATCTATCCATCCAATTGCAATATTCTTTCTCCTTTTCCTCACTTCTCTTAAGATCATCTGGTCTATATAGAGTAAATTGTTTGCCCCTTTGGTTCCTATCCTACACCCTTTCTGTTCTTCTGGTAATAGTCCCCTTCTTTCCATTGACATGTATATTCTCTCTGCTATTTGCCCGGTCAGGATTTTCCACATAAGAGGTAGGCACGTGATTGGTCTATAGTTGCTTGCTATGTTCCCCTTTTCTGGGTCTTTTTGGATGTGGGTGGTTCTGCCTTTGGTCATCCACTCTGGTGCCTTGCCTTCGCTTAGACAACTTTGGAGTAGGTGGGTGAGTCTGCCGTGTAAAGTGGTGAATTTTTGAACCAATATCCATGGATACCGCCAGGACCTGGTGCTTTCCAGTTGGCTATTTTCCTAAGAGTATGTTTCAATGTGGTTTAATTCAGTAATATTGGTTCTCCCTTGTCTATATCTTCTAGTTCTTTTCTCATATTTCCTAACCATTGCGGTGTTACGTTGTGTCTTTTTGGGCGCCCCCATGTGCTATTCCAATAGTTTTGGGCCTCTGTGGCATCTGGTTTTATGTTCTGCCTTCTTTCTCCGTTTAAATCTTGGTAAAATTTTTTCTTGTTGTTTTAAAATGTGCGGTTTTGTGTGTATTGGGCCGTTCTTAGTCAGTATCTTTTCAGTATTGCCTCTTTGGCTAATCTCTTCTGGTGTAACTCTTCGACTACAGTTGCGATGCGTTTATGCGATACCTTGTACTTGTTCCAAAGTCTTACTCGTGGTCTGTCCGTGTGTGGTGTATTTTTAAGCAGTACTTCATCTCTCTGTAGTTGGGAGATCTGCCTTTGTAATCTTTTTCCCCAGTTGGGTTTCTCTTCTCTATTATTGCTCGAGGCCCTTCCTTGTGTTGTGAAGCTTTGTGCTACCATTTTCGCCCCAGCATAAATTAAGTTGTTGAGTTCTAGGAGGGTGTTCGTTTCTATGTGCTGTAAGAGGTAGTTGACCTGTTCAGTCACTTCTCCGAGTTTCTTTCTGTCTTTGTCTCTTAGGGAGGGGAGTGTTGTTTTCTCTCCTCGCATGATCTCTTTCAAGGTTTGTATTTTGGTTTTCTCTTCTTCCGTTGATGCCTTGTCGTCACCCTCTGGTGCACGGTTTACTGTGGGGATCTCATGGGGAATTCTTCCAGTTTTTTGTAGGTATTAGTTGTGCTGGGGGGTGTTCTTCAGGTGTGTCACCTGAATCTCTCTCTACGTTATTGCGGATCTCTAGTAGTTCAGTCTCTGACAGCCATTTCTTCCTTTGGATTTGTTTTACTTGGTCAATCAGGCGTTGGCTCGATACTTCCACGGCAGATTTTTTCCTCCATATTTGGAGCATTCGTTCTCTATAAGATCGCACCGAAGGCTTACTTTTAAAGTAACAATACATAACCAGTCTATTCTCCTCCCTTGACCATCCCTTTGTCTTGTTCTTTATAGCTGTCACTCCGTGAGGACTGCGCCTTCCCTGGTTTTCATTAGTGGTATATGAGTTTTGGCCAGCAGTAGCTGTGTGACGACTGTGTCCCTCCTGAAGGCCATTAAGGGTACATGAGCCGGAGTTTTGGCCAGCAGTCACAGGATGACGACTGGGTCCCTCCTAGTGGCTAACAAATCTTTGATCTGTGCCCCGTTTTTTGCGGTAAAATGGTTTGGTTGTACTGTCATGATAGGGGTTTTTGGTTCTTTAAGGTAGCACCAGACCTTGGTGGGTTGGTTAAGACTGATGTGATTCAGAAGTAACCTAAGAGCCCAACCGGCCCTTTTTGGTTCTTTTAAGGTAGCGCCAGACCTTAATGGGTTCATTGAGACCAATGTGCTCAGTGTTAACCTAAGAGCCCCAACAGCTCTTACCACCCAGGGTATGACCTCACAAGGACAAGCCATTTGGGTGTGGAGAGATATCTATTTAGTGATATGGCATTCACCTAATTGTCGACCTAAGGAGAAGAAACACACTAAGCCTTGTTCGGGGGGGGAAGGGGTTTACATGCATTCAAGATCATATGTCTCCCTTAAATCTTTCAAGTCTTGACTTAGTATAAGTCTCTGTATCTGTTGTTTTTTTTCCAATGCTGGACAAGGCAGGACAGCTTCTTTGCCCCGCCAATTTATACACGAGGGTGGGGGGAAAGTACATTCATATACGAGGGGTCGCCACTCACATGAAAAGGAATTACTTTTCTATACTTCTATGTGACAACTCAATCTCGACGGGATGGGCAGAATTGTAAATTCAATTTCAAATTTAATTCCACTTACCCACGTGCAGGTCCAAAAAACAACTTGTTCAACTTGGCCGTGGTCAATTCATCAAAGGAGAAAATTTCTCAGACTTACAAAGAAAACCATCTCAGAAGTAAAAATTACCATCAAAATATCAAGAATAATCAAAAAAGTAAAATACTAAAATGTTCGAAAATAATCACAGAGTTCATCTCAAAGCCCAACGTTAAGTATCATTAAAATCTAAAAAATAGTCACAGACTTTAACTAAGCCCAGGACAAAATAATAATAATAATAATAATGATAATAATAATAATGATAATGATAATAATAATAATGATAATAATTATTATTATAATTATCATTATTATTATTGCTTAATTAAAATATGATATGTCTCCACTAAGTACAAGGGGCTGGTGTTCAAACGTAGCCACGGAATTACGGTCTCAAATGTGTTTGGAATCATTCTGTACTGATCTTCCCAGCCCCGTTCCACTCATGCATTGATGAGTAAATTATTTTACCAAACACGATTGGATCATTCCAAGTAGATTTATGAACCATCCCCAGGATTTGCCATACAACGCTATTATGGGCATCACTGAGCGAATACCTCTTCACTTTTTAGTTCCATCGATCATATTTTTGCATATGATATCTAATGATCCACGTCACTGATGTTTTCTAACATTTTTTGAAACGTGACAAGTGGATTGGTCCATGGACCATTAAAACAATGCATCAAATCTTTGTTATGAATATGACCATATAACGAGCTTTGATGCCCTTTTCCTGTCTGATGGTCGCTGACACATCCCATTGGTTAATTTACTTCACCATTATGAAATAATAATTATGTCATAGATTGCATCATAGAAACTCTTGAGACTTGAAACATCACACAGTGATATAGCTCTAGATGTGCTTAGACTGAGAAAGAGCAAACTTAAAATCAGGTCACTTGGATTATTGAATTACCAAATATCTCGAGGTTCCTTAGTGCCAATCAGCACATCAATGCGTATATAATCTTCAATGGGTATATTTTAGATTTCAATAACTTGTCACACTTGTGAATATAACGATTTGCCGTATTTGCTGGGGCATATGGCTATTTTTAATGAAAAATAATGCCTGAACAAGATTCTAGAGCAGAACATCCTGAATAAAAAACTCTCGAAGGCCAAAAAAGTCCGAGTTCTCAAAGATGAGGTTTCAATGCAGACAGTTGAAACTAAGGGACAAATTCATATATAGAGAAAAAAAAAAGAGAAACTCTCATAGTAAATTGATCCTTGTCTTTTTTTAAAGAGGAGACTTGATATAATGAAGAGCATTTTTTCAATTCTCTCCCACTCTATTGATGCTTGTACGAGTGACACATAGATAAATGGAGGGATAAAAAAAAACCTAATGAAAAGCCAACCAGAACCATTGGTCTTAGTGACGGTTTTAGTGGGTAATTTATGATATTGGAAAAGAAACGTGATTTTCACAAACTATCAATAAATACATGTCAAAGGCGTATATGACTTAAAATATTCGAAGTTTTCTTTTGAGGGAAGCTAAGCTTGCTAAACCTCTTTGTCAACATACGTAAATCAAGCCAATATATCTTTCTTATATGAGTCCATACTTGCATCAATATGCAAAAGTTATTTTTATAATCATCTAAATGAAAATTACCTTAGAATGATTAGAATAATGCAAAAAATAGCTGGCAGTCATTACACCATGTGTAATCGCCAAAGTCAAAACAAAGGCAATTGTATTTCATTTTATACTACTCTACTGTTTGGTTTCTATCAATCTCTATCAATACAGCCACAAAAAAAATATTTTTTTGACTTAAATGCAAAGTGGTAACTACTGCTTCGGTCAATGCTGCAATCTCCTTTTAGGATCCTTATTTCCTCCATGATGCTATAGTGCATTGATCTTGTTTCAAGATAGTTGAGTTGAGACGGTTAAAAATAGCAAGACATTTTTTTTGCACTATATGCATCGACCAAAGTGGAGAAATTGAAGTCAACTGGGAAAGACTAGCAAGAGCTTCTAGGCTTCTGTTCTCAAGTCAAAAGGTTTGTGACGGAATAACAATGGGATTTTCATCGAAAGAAAGGTCATGTAAAAATGTAAATCAGAATATCCGCTGTATCATCAAATAATGATCTTGATGGTGGAAAGCATTCTTCAAGTGTAACCGATCAACCCTGCAATCTCATTAAAGATAAAAAAATTCGTGGTTAATTCAAAATTCCTTGAATATTCAGATCTTTCAAAGATCAAGAATAAATTCTATTATGAAATTGGCTTTTTACCCTTGTCAAGGAATGGAAAAGCCCACCACATTGCATTTGTAATAATTCAGCATCAACTCTAAGAATAAAGAATAGAGAACATACACACACACAAACACACACACACAAACACACACACACACACACACACACACACACACACACACACACACACACACACTCACCTAGAGGACGTTAAATGGCACATTTCTGTGTTATGAAACCTCATTCTGATCGATCTATTGATTTATTTGAATACACATACGATAACCCCTCCTCGCTATAACGAATTAATAGTAGATATTGATATCAAAGACGAAAATTTGTAATAAGCCATGACTGTCGGAAAGTTAGAAGTAGGTCAATCAGTTCACTGGATTTAAAGAGCATTGGTCAATGATCCAAAGGCGGTGCCTTTTGTTTTATTTTCTGATTTTGACTTTACCTTAAGTCATTCGAAAAATAACAAGAGAATAGAGGAGAAAGTTTGCAGCAGTATCCTAGTCTATTGCATTTTCATTGCTCATTCAGTGATTCTGAGTTTGTTTTCAAGTTATTTCGTTAGTTCCTATGTTTCATATCCCTTGTCACAGCTGACTTTATATTGATTTAAACCTTTACATTCTGAGGATATTGCGAAATTGCCTTTCAGTATGCTGCAATGCTTACTGGATGCTTTCCAAACAACGGTGTTTTTATTCAAATATTCTCTCTCTATGTTTATTCCAATTTTCCCTACTCAATTTTCAAAAAAGCACTTCCAAAACTTGCTATGAATTGTTTGTGTCACTTCATCTCCAGTTTTTAATATATAATTTCAGATGTATGATCTCGTAATTTGAGCTGACATTCATGCGTAATCATTTAGCTACTGAAATAGTGGAAATAAACATGATGAATGTTTTATTCTTTGTTTTGTTTTTTCATTTTACAAAACTTGAAATTCTATTGGTTCACAAAAAAGTTGCACCGTATGAGTTAAAAATGTGTATAAAAGGGTAAGTTGACCCCATAGAGACACAAGTCGAGTCTTTTTGATCTATGTCAACCCTTAAAGGTAAATTTCGGTCAGGTCTTTAGGTTTGGTCAATTGTGGAATTTCTAAGGAACACGGCAGCATCTTACAGCCATAAAATCGGTGTCTTAAGCTGACTTGATCCCATGAAGATTATGAGGCAGGACTGCTTGTGATATCTAAATCAATTTAAAATCACACCAACCTTGGCACGTTGAAAAATAAGGAAAATGGATCCAACCTAATGGTTGCATATCTATGAAAAGGGTTTCATGACAACAGGACGGACATACGATACATGAAGCTGATATCTGGTGACATTTAGTGGTCAATTTAGGATTACGTCTTTCTTTCAGCTCACTTTAGGTATTTTCAACAAAAAAGGAGAAAATTCCACCCTAAAGGGGTGTGGCTGTGTTGCGTTGGCGTTCTATAGAGGGTTGTGATGCATACATACACTCATACCACTATATTAGTCTTAGGGAATCTCCATAAAATGTCACTTGATTTCCAGTGATTAAATATTTTAAGATAATTCTTTCATGTTTCATATGTCTGTGTATATGCGTGTATGTGTTGTGTCTGTGTATGTGCTTTTTGTGTGTATGTTTGCTTCAATTTATACCAACCAAAAGAACTATAATGCCTCTCGCACATGTAGATTTAATGATTATATAATAATTCTTACATGTGCATATACGTGTCAATTGCATATGTAGATGTAGAAAAGGGTGTAATTTGTTGAATAATCTATTTCTCCCTTCAGAAGCATACATCCTCATCACAATTGGACTTTGTCTGTATTTTTTTGAGTGTACACATCTCATTTCTAAACCCATTCCATTGATCAGTAATTTCCTTTTGTACAGAAAAATGTGGAAGAATTTAATCATCAGATTGTTTGAAGAATACCTCCGGATTTGACGTTCTGTCCTTTATCGATTTAGTTCCTCCTACTGAGGAGGTTAGAAAAATCGATGTGGAGGCTGAGAGAGGGAAAAAGCCAAAAGCCACGCGGGACGTTTCCTCATAAAACTTGAAGAATGTAACCTACAATATACGAAGCAAAGTATGACGGAATTCTACAATTTACGATTTTTTGAAAAAGACTACAAACATTTTTACTGTTCAGTTGCGTATGTACACTTGTAAACTGTATCACGCTTATGAGTGTCGAGGTCTCAAGTTAAACTATAATGGTAGAAAATGAAGTTCATTATTTTTTTATAACCTAATCAAATACGATCAAGCGCAAATGTTTCTTGCCTATGACGATATTCTTTCCAAATATGTATTGCAAATTTCACGGTTATTTAACTTATCAATTTGGCAAGCCTTTGAAACGGCAATGCTTGTAAGCTACTTTCAAATCCCCTTGGTCGATTGTGTACGAGATTTCAGTTGGTTCGATTAATTTCCCAATTGAATGTTATCGTAATAAAATAATTCCAGAAATGTAGCATTTGGAACCACATGTCATACCTAAATGCACAGCCTGTATTATTGATTGCTACGAAATTTAATTCTTCTCGCATGAAGTTCCAGTTTCAAGTTCAGGTTTCAACTTGTGTACGTTCTAGGGAAAAAATTGCCCAAACCTTTTTTTCACTTTTTTGGCAATTACTACTTCATTCTAACAATTGTTGTAGAATATTCCATAATCTTTTACAACAGTGGATGTTTTTGTATGGGATGAATTTCTCCTTTTTTCTTTTCTTCAGAAAACATTTAGAAGATTTTGGGAAATATCTCCAATGTTGTCCATTCTTCTCTAACTGATCCTCACAACTGATCAGTCTTCCAGGATTTCTCCCATCCAGTCTGGCCTCAATATGCGTCAACATATTCACTATGGTGTTAGGACTTTTTAAATAATGGAAAGTGCTTGTTTTTTTTTTCATTAAATGGTTAAATTCATCTGATGCTTGAAGAAAACCACTTGTCATTCTTCATGTATTTTTCGGATCTGAGTCCTGATATCCACTCTACGCTTTTGGACTATTATTTTGATTTTGTTAGATTACGATCCTACTATTCGGTTGGTGCACTATCTGGGTTCATAAGAGGATGCGATGCATTGTAGACAATATAAATGAATGAAAAATTACAATATGGAGTTATAAAGCCATCAGTTCTTTTTTGCAAATACATGAACATATCAGTCAAAATATAAACATCACACAACATATTCTCCGACCTAAGGCAGACAAATCTCCACGAGAGAGAGAGAGAGAGAGAGAGAGAGAGAGAGAGAAAGAGAGAGAGAGGGGGGGAGAGAGAGAGAGAAAGGGGTGAGGCACTCTCAAAAACGTCCAGGAGTCGACTGAACGGAATGAGATATTATTAAACATTTACGTATGGATTAACGGCTACTCTCCTCAAACTGTTTGCATCTATTAATAAGAGTTAAGGACTCTATTATCCTCTGTAAGAAGATACCGGGCACATGTTCAACATCCACATAAGGCAACTTGTAGCTAATGTTTAGAAAAATAAAAAGAAAGAAAAAAAAAAAAACACTCCGAAACTTTGGTCAGAAATGAACTTTCTAAACAACATCATGGATTTCCATAGACAGTAAGAGTTACCCTCAAAAGAGATTTGTCCAAAAATTGTTAGGCCTATCTCACATCAATGCATTTTAAATTGGAACAGCCAAATTTCGATCTGTTTATATTTCTAGGAAAATTAATCACCAGATCTCATTTGCAAAACCGCAAATAAGATTGCATGACAAACTGGGCATATTTCTACCACGCCCATGGTAGAGAGGTCTTTTGAATTTAAGGGAAGGTTTATGTCCAACAAGGAACGCTAAAAGGCTGCTGTTGATGATACAAAACTCATAATGCCGTCCGTCTGAGGACAGAGATCATCCATAAATGGAGCTTTTTTGATTGAGATTGGACTCCTATCTACTTGACACCTATTTTTTCCATGAAAAAAAAGCCTTTCTCAGAAAACAGAAGAAAATATAATATAACTTGCCCAAAATATGCCTGTCTATCAGTATGCTACAGCATACCACAAAACCTCCCAAAGAAAGCCATATGAATTTTTGCGAGTACTCTTGGAAGCTCAAATCAAATTTTTAGCAAGTTAACTTTTGAAAAGCAATGCCCCGAAATGTTGCAATTTGTTGATATCAAATTCAGACTAATTATAAAATTGTCATATTTTTCAGCTGCCCCATTGGTTGTAAGCTGTTGGCTGATTATTGAAATTCGGTATCACTCTCGGAGAAGAGAAATTATTTTAATCTGGCTTATATGCATTTACATTGCTCAATAACAACAACTCTTATTCTCTCACTCTTTATCAAAGATACGATACAGTAACAAGTTTCCGAGTTTCAAAAATTGCAAGGATTGAAATAATAAATATTATAAAAACTTCATCAACTGAAAAAAAAAGGAAAAATCAAACCGAAGTAGATACTTGAAATCAAATCATATTTTTATTGCTTTAGATACATTAAATTGTTGAAATGCTTCAATTTGTCCACAACATCAAGTGGGTGGGGGTATGCAATTTTACACTCAGGAACGACTGGCCTGAATTGTGAAAAAAAAAATCCAAAAAACAATCCCAAAAAACAAACCCAAAAGACAAAACAAAACCAATGATAATGAGTCAATTAATCCCCAAATAGAAGGAATGCAAATTGTGAATAAATCAATCTGTTTGCTGATGAGATAATAATATATTTACGCAGTTCCACCAGAACAACAGTTTGATACTATTCTATATCTAGGATTTCCTTTTCTCTGGCAGCGGTTTATTTGAGCCAGTTTAGTTGGATATTCAGGGCGTTTAAATGATTCCATTTATTGCTTAGACCGTATCCATCATATGTTTTTCCTTAGGTCTAGATCGATTTATTGACCTGACTAGCTAGGATTAAAGTCATGAGAAAATACCCTGTTGGTATACTCAGATTTATTTGGACTAATATACAAAATTTCTCCAGAAAATATCCTACAACAACTATTTCTAGATGCACTGGTTGAGCAGTCTAAGGGAACATTAGTGGGTATGCATTTCATGATCCTCTGATGTTGAGTCATCAGAAACGAGCGAAAAATGAGCCTGCATTCCCAATGACTGTGTCAGTCTATTGTCTGCAAAAAGTTTTTTTTTTTACCCCAAAATGCATCAACCAGGTAAGTCAGCTGCTTGAGATTTTCTTATTATTGAACTCACAGTGACTCATGGATTTCTGCTGTAAAATGGATACCATTTCAGATCATGGACCCTACCCCCAATGTGTGTTTTATTTCGACGTATGTGCATTTTACACTTGCACTAACACTGTCGATGAAATGTTTCAGGATGACGGTTATGTTCAGATCCCGTTATGAAGAAAACATGATGATGAATCTGCTAAAAAAGGAAATGCTACTCCACAGGAGATTTGTAAACTGGTTTGATATGGGTACAAGGAGTTTGATTCCTGGAGGAATCCATGTTTTATTTCGTGAAAAGATGAAACAACATGGAGAGATTTTTGTATAGTATTCTAGGACGCTACATTTTCTGTATTTCATTTTACAGATATCCAAACACATTTGCTGGCACCTCGGTCCTGCAGCAAACTGCTATCTGTTCCAACTTGCTACTGAAGAACCTGTCCCTATCTTACTAGAAGAACTTTAGATTTGATGTATACACACACATGGTTGCGCGTATATCTATTCGTGGGATACTTATCACATGCACACGCTCAAGTTCGAATACTTTCACTCGTCATTTTTCCCCGCTGTCAATACTGATCCATCAATCGTCCGTCCACTAGCCAGCTATCGTGGAGAAAGGGTCAGCCCACTGGTCCTGTTCATTTTCTCAGTCTCTGATCTTTATAAGTATTGCTTTATAATCGGAGACAAGCTACTATTATAGCAAACATCTTTTAATTTTTCCGACGGTCCATTTTGCCGTTGAAATATATATTCAGTAAATAGTAATAGATACTGAAACCTTTGAGACGGTAAAGAACGTGAAACGTTTTGAGAACTTTACCAAAAAATCTGAATATCTGATTTATTCAACTATGTATTTCTAGTTGAAACATCAGGTCGAAACCTCTATTGGACTATGCCTTGGTTGTAATGAGTTTGAGGTGGGAAATTATCATTTAATAGATCCTTTTGCTCTATTTTGTATTTTCAAAGTTTCCATTGTGTTTGATTACCCTGAAAAAGAATTAAAATCAGTTTCAGTACATAATTTTTTACAATTTAAGTGTAACTGAATTGCATATTTGAATTTTTGGTAAAAGATAGATAATTGGATACATTATTCACAGATGTAAGTATATAGTTTTATACAGTTAGTTTATTGTAAAAGCAAAAAGATGGTTGCGCTTTTCTCGAAAATTACGATAATAAAGTAAGAATTTTTACACAAAGTGTCAAGACATTACCAAGGTGAATGACGTTTTTAATCATGAAAATCTATTCCTAATAAGGAAGGAAAGCTCACCTGAAATGTAATCTTGAATCAAAGTTGGAGTACTTATAAACGAAAAATCTCCCATGTCATATTTCATGTATTTTCTTTCGATATACGAAAAAATTACATTATCTATATTTTGCATACAATATTTGTATTATATTTTCATGCAATGTACAATATTTACATGTCTGCCGGTGTCTCAGTGTATGCTGTACATCTAAACGGCGCCAAGCATAAACTATTTTTATCAAATGCGTTATTATAATATACCATTTAGAATAATATCGATGTTTTCACGAAGTGATGTACAAAAACAGAAATGTCAAAATTCGACCAATTAGGTATGAGCCCCTAACCGCCTTGAAAACACGGGTCAACCATCATTTTTCACACTTTTAAAGAAGAAAAAACATACAGTTACCGTTGGCCTTTCACAACAGGGGATTCACATCTTTGTTGTTGCACCAACAAGGGCTATTGGATGGCATTTTAAGGGGTGTAACCTTCAGGCAATGTAGAGCTTTTTTTGTTTCGTTTCGATATCTTCTCTAATAAGTTGGTAGTTATCTCATCAACTTATTTTTATGGTGCGTGATTTGGGCTTTCAATTCAAGTAGTAGAGCTATTACTGATCAAAATTAGGGATAAACTCTTTGAAAGCTGGTGAAAATTTGAATGCCTTTAAAGGAAAGTTCCCCCTGTGATGTCAAAAGATGGAACAATGCAATTCCTCACACATCCTTCCCCTTGAAAAAATAGTTGAGGATACTGTATTCATTATTCTTACCCGAGAAATTCAGTCTTTTTAATGAATGCTATTAGAAATCGTTTGATAGATATTTTTCTGGTGAAAATGTGAACATTTCAGAAGAATGTGTAGTGAATCCGAGTTCCTGCAATTTGAGAAGGACGGTTTCCGAACAAATTGAGCTTTTGAAGTGAAATTTGAAATCAAAACTTTGAAGGGGTTCCGATGTTCAGCACTGAATATTACACCATGATTCGGTGAAAATACATTTGGTGTCTTCATTCCATTTGCCAAAAAAACTTAGACATGTGTATCGGGATTTTACTATCTTTTGTTAATTTAGGGGAAAAAAGAATCATCTTGATGTGCAGGCAGACCTGTGGATAGCCATTAGCAAAAAAGTTCCATATATGACAAGATTATGAATGAAAAGCAACTATGTATGGGTTAATAAATTGTTATTTTCACACTTGCAATTGATTTAATTGTTGATTTTTCTAACAGCTTGTGATTCAAAATGGGAAATTTGGCTTTTTCATCTTAAAATGGGATATTGCTTTCATGGGACAGGGATACAAAAATAATCAAACGTTTCCAAAGGTTACATGGTATAAGAAATGGAGAGAAAACTCTCTCTGCATTTCGACTTGAAAGTATGATGATGTGTTTGTCGTATAATATCCCTAGAATGATTATGCGTGTATATATATATATATATATATATATATATATATATATATATATATATATATATATATATATATATATATATATATATAGAGAGAGAGAGAGAGAGAGAGAGAGAGAGAGAGACGGGAATATGACTCAACTGTTCATTCTCTTACTGTTAGATTAAAAAAATAAATTCCTTCAAGAGACTCATCATTTCAACCAATTTGTCGGTATCAGATTCTCCTCATAAGTCCGTTGGGAATTTGGTTGGATGGTCTATATAGCGTGACCAACAAATAGACATATTGTGTGACACCTTTTACTTTTATCTATTCCGATGAATAGATTTGTGCTTGCTTATGTATTGCTATTCTTACCCTAATGATAGATATGACTCAAACAAAAATAATAATATAGGCAGACAGAAGTTTGGAACCATTGATAACTCAATTTCATTCGCCTCACCACATGAATCCTCGGATATTATATGCGAAACTATGGTCGACAGAAAGTAAGTTTGCATGACGAGCTAGACAAATTTAGAAAGTACTAACTCTGCAACATCCAAGATAAAGAGGTCTGGTGGATATTGAGGAAAGTTTATGTCCAGTGGCTTATGATAATATACATTTCTACTTGATTAGTAGTATTTTCCTCTCTCTTGATCGGATATTTATACTGTAATTAGGTATTAAGTGGTTCTGAAAGTACATTATGTCATTTCTTCTCCTTCAATAACGTTTATTTCATCCGAGCAATTAAATTCTGCTGACATCAATGCCATCAAAATAAACATCATTGCAAAAATAATTAGCCCTTGTATTCTTCAAAATGAATAGCTTCGAATACAAAAGCTATTATAGTTGAATCATTTCCTTGTCCTACTTTATCGACTGAAGATTTAAGAAATACACATGTTTCATTCTGACTCGAACAACTATATATAGCGAGAATGTCAAACACAGAAGTTTTTTTTTCAGTCATAATGATTACTGAGGCAAATATACAGCCATAATTATTGTGTGCTTTTTTAAGTGATTTGCTATGAATAGAATACTACTAAATTACTTGCAAACGAATAATTTATTTTTCGATTATGGCTAAGCTGATCTATCTATATTCAAAATTAACATAAGAACTGGGGAAAAAAGAGAGTATTGCGTCATTGTTCCAAATGTGAACAGTGCTACTACGGTGAAAATGAGGCTTCAAAATTCTTGATTCTACCTGGGATTGGACACCGACCAGGGGTAAGAAATACGCGTCTTTCTAATACTACTTATCAATGCATCTGTCTTGGCTATTCGAATTCTCTTTTAAGCTGATTTGTTCTCAATTTATTTTGTCTGATCTTTCAAGTATCACAGCCAAGTACACGCTAAGATAACATTGTGAAAAATGTTTCTTTCTTTTGTGTTATCTTCAATATGTATATTTTTGTTAATATGATTCTGTATCAGACACATGTTTATTATGCTAAATCCTTTTGATGCTCTAACGGTAGAATGTGTCATTTGCCTCGGTTCCTCTGCATCGGTTCCTAGTTTTGGTTTATAAAGTGTGTTTTTAAATTGAATTTCGCCATGTTGACCGGCTGAAAATACAAAATCTATTTTCTGAATAAATTCAAGAACGTATTTTAGAAAATGTATCTACCAGGATAGTTCCCTAATCAATTACTGCATTTCATTTCCCTTAATCTTGTCCACGTACATTCAAAAGGTGGAAAGGAGTGAAATATTTACTTGCAAAAGATCCTGTAAAAGCCAAGTAATTTGCTCACTCCATTGTGGGGAATGCAACTGCCGCATGATGTACAATATCAGGCAAAAGTGTCTTAGGTGTCAAATTGCCGACTGAGTAACCAATTGACTGAGTATTTCCACACGCGCAGCTTTCTAATTGACATTATGGCTGCCCATTCAGACATCGAAGTATAAGATTGGTTGCAATCCAAAAACCCAGAATTTCATTTTTTATGAGTGATGTATTTCAATTGGAGTGCTCCTTTATTTGGTGCCTTGGTGTAGATTGATATTTTGCAAACTAGGCTCGATGACCATTTCTAATGGGGTTGATGCTCACTGACCGAGCCAAACTTGTGAGTTTTGTGCTAGGATAATGTTGCATTTAGTTGATAATTATATATCCGCCCCCCCCGTCTATTTTTGGCATTGTCCATTAAGGCATTTTTACTCCAACGGATAAAAAGAATCCCTGAAATCAAAAGATCTTGTCATTTGTCGTACAGGAAATGATCTGTTAAAATATTTTGTTTCTCAGTCATTTCCCAAAATGGAAAAAAGAAGAAATACACTTTGAGAATGTTTCATAGCTGTATGCTAGATAACACAAGATGGGAAAAAGAAGACATTGCATCCCATCGCTAAGTTAGCTGTCAAAATAACAAAGATAACAAGATTTAATGATAATTAGAAAAAAAATAATATTCAGTTCAGGCATAAAAGTAATACTTCCTAAAGTGCTTCATATCCACAATTTACAATAGAAACTTCTACTAATATTTTACCCGAATTTTAGAGAATTTGCAAGTTTCAATAATTACAGACGGTAATTGTTATTTTCTAAAGTTAGGCTCCTGGAGTATACGAAGTGTCAGATAATATTGATCTTGCCAACAAACTAAACTTAGTTAATACTCACTCACAAGTAATACACAGACACAAGCACACACACACACACACACACACACATATATATATATATATATATATATATATATATATATATATATATATATATATATATACATATATATATTTATTTGTATACATATATACAGTTGTGTCCTCTAAGAACAGCTATTTCGTTGTATTACATCTCTTCTGTGTGGCTATAGACAATCTGTTATCCCATCTAGTACCATGGGGCAGGATTGAGACTCGGAGGCTGATATCCTACCTCTGCGCTAGGAAGCTGGACAGTAAGGCTGAATTTAAGCGAATTATTTATTTAGTTTAAATTCCTTGTCTACCAGAGTGCTCTATTCGAATGGAAGAGCATTATATATATATATATATATATATATATATATATATATATATATATATATATATATATACAACTATCTTTCAGTATCCATGTCCGTATATTGTGACATTTTTGTACAATATATCATTGTAAAAGGGTACAATTGTAACTTAACTAAAAGCTTATGGTATCATTCTACCAGGTATATTTCTATATTTATCTTCATATCTATTGTTATACAACACCATTTCTTTGTCTTGAAGTCAGTATGCATCATCATCATCATCATCATCATCATCATCATCAACTTAACGTCCGTCATGATAGCTCCCTATTAGATCATTGTTAAAATAGTGTTGCCCCGACGCTTAACTCTGAGGATAATAAAAATCACAAAGCTTTTAGCGGAATAAAGTAACTTTTTTAACGGAAAATGATCTATCTTGAATACTAGTATCACTGAGATACATTTTTGAAATGCCGAGTATACACACATTCAGATTGAAAATCCGGTATTCAATTTTTATGATTCCATTTCTTGAGGTAAACTTAGTACAGCACATAAATAAATAGGGAATGGTAGTAAAAAAAAATTGTGATCTGCATGTCTACGAATGGGAGTGTTCCTGTGTTTAAGGAAATTAAACACTTGAAATTCTGTAAATTTTGCCTTCAAACTCTCAACAACGATGCCAAAAGAGATACCAAACTACAGTCATGAGGGATCTCATTTGATTTTAACTGTTGTGGTGGACGCTCTGGTTGAATGAGATTCGAAAAAGAGATTGATGACTATTTATCATTTTTCACAGGTTTATTAAATCCTCAAAGACGCAGTAGAATCCAGTCAATATCGTTGCTTCTCATGATATAAGTGCCATAAAGACTTTTTAATTGGAAATTGCATAAGACTGGAATAGAAGCACTTCAAGTAATTCCAACACTAATCAATTTTTTGCTGGTGAAAAGTACGATCAGAAAGAGCACAATGCTGGCAGAAAAAATCATACTAGCTGTATTCTGGTATGATTTACTTGACATAAATATATATTTGGCGGACAAATATATATTTGGATTTATCAATTATCATTTGAGAAATCAGCGTCATACATGTGCAATGACCTCTTTCTCACTGGAGTCTAATTACATGGAGCTTAGAATATATATATATATATATATATATATATATATATATATATATATATATATATATATATATATATATATATATATATATTATATATAATGTGTACTGTAGAGAGTGAGACAGACTCGGGAGTGAAGTGTTCGGTGGTAAGGTTTATTAATCCTTATAAGTAAATTGTCCATACATGTTTGTGTGCTGTGTGTATTAAAATGTCCCATGTGGAACAAGAGACCACTACCAGGAGCTATGCATTGTGGGTAAATGGTGTTGTCATGGCTGCTGAGTGGGAGAATGTCCAGTAGGTATCAGGTCTTTGGTTAAGCTGCAGCAGTTGGTCTTGGGGAGGACAGAGTGAGTCAAGGTTGGGGGTAGTGATGTGGAGTTAGATTTTTTGGTATGTTAAGGGTAATGTAGATGGAGGGGTGGTGAGGTCAAGGAGCTACATAGGTATCAACCTTAAAAGTTATTGAAAATGTGTTGGCTATGATTTGGACAGGGGTTATAACAGGCCAAGGTGAAATTTTTCCTATGGGTCTGGGTGACTTTGAAGCTTCCATTATTGAATGTTTCTTGGATGTGGGGGTGAGGATATTAATGGTAAGGGTTTTGAGTATTAGGGTTCTGTGTGATGAGGGTTGATCAGTTTAGTGTTTAATCCATTAGGATATAGGGTTTTAAATTTGTTGATCCAAATGTCTTCGTGTTTCTCTAGTTATGTCAATTGGAGTGTTTTTTCTATTTTTTCTATGATGGTAAAGCTAACGTCAGAGGCAAAATTGTGGTTAGGTGTGCAAAAGTGTAGTTCTACGGGAAGTGGGCTACGATTGTTTTTTGACTTGATCCTATGTCTATAATTGTTGAGTCTAATATTAATTTGCCACTCAGACTTGCCTATGTACTGTAACTGACATCTAATGCACTCTAGAAGGTACATAATGTTCTTACTGCAGCAGTTGCTATTGTGATATATGTGATAACTCTCTTTTGTGGTAGTGCTTTTGAATGTGTTGGTGTACTTGAGGTGGTTGAAACATAGACTGTTTCTTATGTTGCAAGGTGTGCAGAATTTAATTGTTGCAGGTGTATTTTTGTGTACGACTTTATTGTTAACGATATTATTGCTACTAATCATGTCTGATGTTTTTGGGTCTGCGGTAGGAGATGACACATGGGTCTGTGAATGTTCCTCTTAGATTATTGATGATGTGTGCTAAGGGTGGGAGTGTGTTGTTGAAGGTTGTTATAAGGGGTATGCGGTTGGGTTTGTTATTGTGGGTCAGTATAAGGGTTTTATCTCTGGGTATTCCAGTCGCTTTTTTCATTTGTTTTTTTTGTGTCATCTAGCGGATAGCCTCGTTGGGTGAAGTATTGTATTAGGTTATGTTTGTGTCTGTTAAGTTCACTATTAGTAGAGCAGATTCTTCTAATTCTAAGGGCTTGTGAAAATGGTAGGCTTCTTTTCAAGTGTTGGGGATGGGCTGATTTATATATATATATATATATATATATATATATATATATATATGTATATATATAAATAAATCTCGATATATGAATATATACACACACACACACACACACACACACACACACATATATATATATATATATATATATATATATATATATATATATATATAATCCTTTCGGAACAACCAAGAAAGCCATGATTTGCAATGGAAAAAGAATAGCAATTCAAATGGTTTTAAAAACAAAATGATGGATTCTAACCAATCATTTATGATAAAAAAAAAAGGAAATAGCTTCTTATAACCTTCATTTTGTTAGAGATTTATATTCACAGAAGGCATAATTTTCTGGTTTAATATGTATGTTGTGTCATTGCTAGGTATAGTTTACAAGAAAAGTTATAAGATAAAATTAAATGATATTTTTTATCATTCCTTCTTCTGCAATAAATAAAAATTGGCAATAGCTCAGGATTCAATCATCGGCCAAAAGTGAAGAGCAGAAGCTGGAGAAGTCCCATATATCAAACTGCACGTGATGTGAGAAAGATGGGCAACTGAGGTAGTCATGCAGTAGCAAAAATAAACAAAAGTCAATAGCCATATCGATCTGAGACCAAAGAAGACATGAAAATCCTATTTGGTTTCATCTGAAATAAAGCAAAACTACACATCTTCGCTAAGAATAGATGTGCCAAACTAATATGATATCGATTTAAGTGTATGACTTTTATTAGGTCTGTCTCCGCTTATAGGAGTATCGATTTCTATTATGCATTACACTTATCAAAAGATCGATGGAAGCCCTTGATTTTTTCTTCTATCTCTCCTTACCAAATAGACGTTCTTGTTTTTAAAGAATGAAGGGTTCCCTGTCAATCTGTTTCCATCAGTCCGCCTTTTCTATGTTTTTCTTCAAAAAAATGAATAGTCCTAGAGAAATCACTTGGGTCTTCATCAGTTAAGCCCCGGCCAAAGCTAAAGTACATAATTCCAATGTATGCATGCCTGAAAAAAAGATTGAGTTCATTTCTTATTTCTTGGAATATGGCATGAAAAAGGAAAAAAAAAACAAAAAAAAACCCAATAACCTTATCTATCATCCATGACAAGATGGGTGAACTAATGTAATGAACTCAGCAAATCATCGCAAACAGTTGTTTAAATACTGATCTCGTTTGCTCTGAAGAAGATCCACAATGTTATGTTTTAGATCGTATTTTCTATGGAATATCAAAATTTGTACTGCATCAGCTGATTTGGAATAGGACTAGAGCTAACCATGCTGTTTAGAAAAGGAGTTGAAATATTTGGATTGTGAAAGATCAAATTTTTGAGGGAGTTTTATCCCGGAGTAAAACACAATTCTAATTTTAAATTCGAATAAAGGGAGTTTGAATCTTTTACTTTCTTTTCCAAATTCTATAAAAGATGACGACGAATTTTTTTGCTGGAAAAGAAAAAAAAAGAGCCGGAGACGTTTTTTAAGGTCACAAGAATTGATTGATTGCTTTGGTGAATCAAGCAAATTATGTATGTCACGGAATCCCTTCATTGCGGTCTGTTATAGTTTGGAAGCAAGAATAACAACAATTACTTGGAAGGAATGAGAAAAAATTGAAATAAAAAGAATCAAAATATTCATCGTCCTTGGTCATACTGATGCTTCCCTTGTGGTAAGCTATTAAATATATGGCCTTAAGATATCATCAATCGTCGTACATTTTCCTTCGATGAATATATTTATAAGTATGCCAATATATGTACTTGTATATATATACATATATATATATATATATTCACATATGAATCCCAATTTATATCCCAATTTTATCCAATAAAACTTTCTGTGGACTGCTGAAAATACTGCTGCACAATAATTTGGCTGGAACCAATTCAAACTTACCAAACCGAAAATATGTTTATATATTTATTTGAATGTTGAACATACTTTGTTTTTTTTTATTTTAATTTGTCATTTCAATCGACATTCCGTCAAATCATTTCATATTGATACCATACAAAAACACACAAGCGCACATACACACACACTCTCACACACACATGCACACCCATGCACACACACACACATATATATACATATATATATATATATATATTCACACACATATACATATATATATATACATAAATTTATATATATATATATATATATATACAACTAAAAAGGCAAATATATACAAATGAATACATTAACATACGTGTGTGTGTCAGTTTGCGTTTGTATGTATATATACACGTATATATATGTTAATATATATATATATATATATAAAAGATATATATATATATATATATATATATATATATATATATATATATATATATATATATATAAATATTCACACACACACGTATACACGCGTATATATAAATATAAATACGTACATATACATGACTATATATGCATATGAATTAGTGAGTGTGTCTATATATAAATATACTTGGGATATATACACATATATATGTATATATATACGTACACACACATGCATATGTGTACACACACACACACACACACACACATATATATATATGTATGTATGTATGTATGTATGTATATAAATGTGCATACACAACGTAACATACATACATGTACATATAAATATTTACATATTCATGAGTATATATGCATATAAATATGTATGGGATACATACATGCATACATATGTATATATACACACACATATATACACACATATATATATATTCATGAAAAAATCATATTCATACGTATATACAAACATAGATGCATATATATATATATACATATACACACATATATATATATATATATACATATATATATATATATATATATATATATATATTATATATATATATATATATATATATATATATATATATATATATATATATATATATATATACGTGTAAAACGAATGAAGGAAGGCCGATTTTTTCAATTGAATTTTAAAAGTATCGTAATTTTATTGAGTATTGACTGGTTTGTTCATTTTCTCAGAAGTCTGACGTGATTTTATTCCAGGACATCATTCTAAATCTTTAATTTATATTTGAATTCAAATTCCAAGGCGGTCATTGAATTCTGGTTCTTGAATTTACGTGAAGGGAAATGATTATGTTTGAATCCTACTAGAGGAAAGAGGTATGATTATCGATATGTATGGATGGTTGGGTTCACAGTGTGATTGAATTTTTATTTTTTTATTTTTGTATGATTGCAGATATGTGCAAAAGGTGGTTATATGAACGTGTATGAAAGATGGAACGTAGTGGGCTGGAGAGGTTTTCTAAAGGGTTAATGGCATTTAGTAGGATCAAGTATGTTTTCCAAGAAAGTCAGTGCTAATATCCAATTATAAATTAAAACAAAAAATAGTTGTAATTCAATGCAGATTTCAAAGTATTATTGTAGAGGGGGGAAACTGGAAATTTTGATTCTCTAGGAGAACATGGATATACGAGCAAACTTACTCGAGTATCTTTGTCAAAGCGTCTCTCATTTATTTTCTGTATATTTTTTTCCTACTCCCTAGGAGAGAGGTTACGTATGTATTCCTTGTTGCAACCTCGACAAAAGATGGCATTGATAATGTTTTTAATATCACATAAGATGTTGGATTTGATTTTAAAGTTGCGCCACATTTGAAAGCATATTCTTCTGCTTTTATTCAATCTCTACATGGGCTACAATTTGATCTGTTACCTTTTCTCTTATCTTTTTTCCCAGCGTACTAGCCTTTTGTACATTTTGAATGTTGGCATATACTTTCAATAACTTATGGGGACATCGTACGTGTACGAATCTCTTTTAAGGAAATGGATGTCATGTATTTCTCGAAATCTCTAATATTCAAAAGGGTTGTGGGTGTTGATGAACGGATTAATGGTTCTTTTATTAAATTATGTGTTTACCTCAAGCGATTTTTATCAATATAATTTTGCAGTTTTTTTTTTACCTCTAATTAAGGAGAGGGAATAGTTTTATTTGGGTGGGTATCTTTTTAGTCCCTTAAGTCTAAGATTCGGAGTACGCTGTTTGGATAGCATTGTTTCCAAATGTCGGGTTAAGGTAAATAGTATACTGACTGTGTGTTTAGTATGATATTTAAGAAAAAGCAAATAAATTCCACTGTGAGTTTGTAGTGTATATTTATTAGAATTTCTCTCCCGTTTTTAATGATTTTACGGTTTGAAATTAGAATTCCATGTTTGTAAAATTCCATTGTGAATTCAATGGGTACGTTATCAATATGTGATATAGATGCTGAATTTTTTCTTCCGTCTTGTTCTTTATTAAGAAGCAATAGTCTGAAAAGCAAGTTATCAATTTTTTAAAAAACCTCTGAAAACTCATTCCCAAGTTGTTTGTATACTCTGGTGTATAATCTTCAGATGATCGATTCCTAATGTTGCCTATGTTGGAGCAACCCTAGTTCCCTTTGCAGTTTCTTTAATTAGGTTGAAAAGTTGTTGAATTGTAAAATGTTGTTCTCTAAAATTAATTGCATAGATTTGAGTAAGGAATTCTTATTGGATCCGTTCGATATTTAATTTGAGTAGTTTTGAGACAGATTTCCAGTGCGTCTAGTCTTAGTGAAATTGTCAGTTGTTTGTGAAAGGTTTTCTTAAAAGAATCCGTGTCTTTTATAAAGCCTGGGACGTGTTTAGTATGACGTGTAGTAGTTTGCCTAATCAGCTGGTTAAACAAGATGACTGTGCTATTATCGACAGTAGTTTCAGGTCTTTCAGATTCGGTGTTCTAACTTCTGGTGCAAATGATCGTTCAGAGATTATAGTGATTTCTTTGCTCTTGTGAACGTCTGGAAGGCCATAAAATTGGTTTCTTGATGCGTTTGTTGTCTTCATTCCTCAGATATTCCGTGTGTTTCTTTGTGTCGAAAATAAAAGATGATTTATTTCGCAAGAATCGGGGTCTAATTGCTAATAGTAGTGTGTCCCTATAGTTTCCTAGATGGACTTGTAAATGGCTCTATCCATCATAATGACTGCACCTCCCTTATTCTCTTCTTTAATAATTATTGAATCATCTGCAGATAAAGTTAAAAAAAGGTTAAAGTTTCACACACACACACACACACACACACACACACACACACACATATATATATATATATATATATATCTCATGTAGGCATTTTATTTGGGATGATCATGTATTGTCATTCGGTGAATGTACCGTTTGGCTTTGACAGTGTGAATAGGGTAAACAATTGAATGAAATTTGGATGCTGCCGGGATCGATTAGGCAACTGATAATATCTACATAGTGTTGATCTCACCATTGAGCTAAACAGCCACTGTATAAAGCAGAACATCCGATAGTATAATGTCAAATCATGAATTACATTTAATCAAAAAATTGATGAAGTAAATTCTGGTATGACTGTCAGATTCGCTCTTAAATGATAGAACACTACTACAAGCCTTCTCCAATACATCTCCATTGCACTAAATAGTGAATAGTTGCAATTGCAGTGATGAATCTGTTATGACGTAACACGTGCAATCACACAGCATTTACTGATAAGGACGGAAGGTTCATTAACATGTATCGACTCTAAAACATGTATGCTCTATTGGACAAATTCCTGTCATTGAATGTGCTTACAAACGAACGTTCAAATGGTGAATTCAGAGTGAATTTCATTGGAATAGATTTACAGTGCAGATCATAACAATTCATCATGCTATGAACTTTTTAGTGGCCATTTCGGTTCTCTGACAGGAAAAAAAACAAGCCTCACCTATGGCTATTACAATCTTTAATTTCAAAAACTTTCCATGAAACATGAACTAGTTATAGTCCATTGTGTTTGCAGCTGGACCTGCCGTAAAATTCAATCATAAAAATATAGGTTTTTCCCATTGCAAGGTTAATTGAACAGTTGAATACAATGTCTGTTGTGAATGCAGTCGTGGATGAATGAAGGCAACAAAATACAAATATTGATTTTGTCACTTGGAAAAAATTGTACAACATGAGTTTTCGGGGCACACTGACTACGGAAACTAGGCAAAAATTTTCATCCTCACCAAGTCGGCTGGTCATTGCCATTTTTTATACATCTTGGTAACCACTTAATCATGCCCTTTGCGTTTGATAAACACCTTCGAAGTCTTATCTAGACTGCTATTCTTGTTGGATATACAATCGTATGGCATGGAATGATAGGCCATGCTGGCCCAAGTCATATTGGAAAAAAGATGGAGGCCTGAAATAATCCTTTGTTCACAGCCTCTGGTATTTCCAAACAGTCACCCATGTATGTACTAACGAAGCCTGTAGTTGCCCAACTCCTGTGTTCTTAGGAGAAACGATATGTCAAACACAATTTGAATATCTAAGATGTGTAATTATTTGTTGGAATACTTTCACTAATTTTGATTCATGTGTAATTATATATCAGTAGATGCATAGAAAGACGTATTGCATACATTCATTATCAGTGGTGCACAACATGCATTTTTTTTAAAATTCTTCATCAAAGCAAGGAGTAAATCTTCAAGATAGGGTGAGAGATGTAAATGAAAGAGGGACATTTTATGAAAAAAACATGGATGGGCGTGCAAAAATTGTTGAAAAGAGATTCTCCAATATACTAAATGTATATGCGTGCAGTCAGCTATGTGTGAAAAAGAAACACATAATGTGTGAGCAGTGAGTAAAGGAGGGAGTAATACACAAAACAAATCACTTTCGGTGCCGATGAAAGATTTGAGTATACATACGGATGTTAGAAAGGCGACAGCTGAGATTTGCTATTTTGGAGGAAAGCATGATTTGGATCGAAAGAATCCTTTTGGATTCTCTGGGGCAGACTGTTTCTCTGAAACGGCGTCTTGCTCTCACTAAATGTTAAAGGGACATGCCTAAAGGTAACTGGATTCCTTCATGATAGCTTTTGAGGATCGATTGAAGCAAAATCTTTTATAAATAAGTCATTGTAATCACAGAGAACTTTTTTCTGTTTCTCTGTTCGTTTAAACTCAGAGGTTTGGATGTGTATGCTCTAATGTCTTCAAAGAGAGTAAGACGAAAAGGGGAGATCCCATTAAGAGAACGTAAATTTTATCAGCAGCTCACACAACTAATTCATAATTGCACGTACGCAGATGATGATATCAATTATATTCACATACATTCTCTTTTATTACGACATATACTATTCACAATTTTTAGAGTTGTACTTATAGACACACAGACACACATGGATAAAAACTATGCATTAAGTTATTTATTTGATTTTAATATCATATCGAACTGAAAGTGGGGAAATATACATTTCTCACATGCATAAAATATATACATGTAATTGCATATAGCTATACTTACAGTAGCGAACAAAATATAAAAGCCATAATGAATTACATTAACTGATTATTATTGCTGTAACGATTTACCAAGAGAAATATTTCCCACAATTCATTTGAATACTCTCATGATATACTGAGTAAAGTGTACAGATTATTCAAGAAAGCCCAAAATAACCATAAGAACTTACGTTTGCATTATTCAGAGTATTAAATTAAATTCTTTTATGTGAGCATTAGTGTTAAAAGTGTATAATAGCCTTCATACGTTTTTTCCTTCCTGATTAGCACATTGCTGGAATCATTAAATCTTGCAACATGACTGCTCCTCAGAGAACACAAATTATGTTTTTTTTTTTAAATCGTTGATTTACACAAGAGTGGGATGTAACTTCCAGACATCACAAATAATTTTCAGGTTATTTTAGAGTGTTGTTCACTGAACAATCGCCTAAAATGATGAGATGAACACGCTGGAGTCTAGAAAAGCACTGAATCACAGAAGAGAGAAGACTTCACGATGGTAAGAACATCCAAGACGTAAAGTTAAGTGGAAATTGTCGATAGATAGAAACTGAAGGGAAATCTTGGAACCCAATTTTCAAACGTCTTATTCATGAGAAAATTAGGATGTGTGTCTTCAGTATGCTACGAAACATTTTGTTTGGGCTGTGGGCCAAGGTTGACTTTTATGATGAATCCAATTGAGGTTGATATCTGATTGTAAAAGGCCAAAAAAGAGAGCAAGGCGTTGAGGTAGGTTGGAAATCGGTTTCTCAATTGATCATGTCAAGTTTGAAGTTTTGATGCAGCAATATGATTGTTTGAAGGGAGATTCAATTTTGATTGAATATGATCATTCCTGAATTTTGCAGAGGGATGTTCGAATCATGTGAAAACATATTCTCATAAACATATAATACGAAGATAAAACTCCCCCCCTTAACCTACCAATCATATAAAAAATAGAAACCCATTGATACGAATACACGATTAGAAATGCACATACGCAAAATTTCCAGTCAACAACACAAAGACTCTATGAATCCAATTGCAATGAAGAAATTTTGTGTTTGAGGCAGTTTTGATAGAATTAAGAAAATGCTTCTATCGTTTGATAACTCGTAAAATCCCACTGAAGAAGATTAGGATCACCCACCACCATACAACAGGCGATTTGAAAAAAAAATCTCCACCATTCTTACGACTAACGACTTCATGATCTTGTTAATAACTGACCAATCAGTCCAAAGCACTTGATTTAAGTTCACTTTTGGTCCATTTTTATATCAGTTTGACCCAAAAATATTCTCTCATGAGAAATCAGGGAAAACTGCCTCAAACACACACACACACACACACACACACACACACACACACACAACCACACACACACGCACACACACACATATAGATATCATCCAATGACTCATCCAAAGCATTCAGATGACTCAACTGAACACCATTACCAGCAGTTAATCTTTCCATCATCTCTCTCACACACACTACCAAAATACTAGGAAACTCATCAACTGCTAAACACAGAAGGGTCGCCATAAGCCATAATCCCTTCCCTAATAAGAATTTTAACAGATTTAGTAAACAATTACCACACATCATAATAATCAAGGAAGATCCAGAGAGCAAAGTAATTAACTTTAGTAAATCTATATTCACTAGGGTCGCTTTTAAACGCCTTAATAAAGGCCAAGATTTCCGTACCTGCCCGCCACGCTTCAACAAGAAAATCCTTCACAAAGACCTTTACGATTTCTTGAGAAGAATTAAATTTAGAGCCCACTTAGACAAATAATAACATGATAGCGATATCTTAGATAGACTTAAAGACACCAGCAAATATTTCACCCCAAAAACATTGACATTACTATTCAAACATATGGATTAGCAGTAACAGAAGACATGAAAGCCTTCATTAACAACTGCAATTACCAATCCTTACCACACAACCTCACCACTAAAGTACAAAAATCCCTTAACAAAAAGTTTTAATAATCAGTAGAGTAGATAAAGGGGTAGCTATAGTCATATGAGGCTTAGATGAATACCTCTTAGAAGCAAACACGTAACTAAGTAACACTAATTTTGATAAAGAACCTCCTAACTATGCCTTCAACGGATACGAAAACACAATAACCCAATCCCTAATAGAGTTATGCGACAACAACATGATAGATAAAAGAACACATAATATACTTAAACCCACATCCAAAAACCTGCTAGGTTTTACCTACTTCCAAGAATTCACAAACCAAATAACCACGGTGGACCAGTCATCTCTTCCACTAACTGCCACACTAACAAACTATCTAAATATGTAGATCACCACACCCAACCCTTAGCAACGCTAGTTAAATACTCTATACGAGACACAACAGACCTTTTAAACAAAATAAAGTACATTACAACAATCCAAGACACAGCACTTTTAGTCACTATGGACGTCAAATCTGTTTATTCAGACACTGAACACGGCGAAGGCGTTGTAGCCCTTAAAGAAGCCCTAACAATAAAATGATTAAATGACCCAGCCCTATCCTATGCTTATATTTTCATGGGTAAATTAGAAGGAACCCATATACACCCGGAGATGTATAACGATAGCATCTTTTATGTTCGATATATAGATGGCAATTTTTTCATACAAACAGGAGAAAAAGCCAAACTACTGAATTTTTTGCTCATATAAACTCTGCACACGATTCAAATAAGTTTAATTCTATGCAGTTCACTGACTCCATAGCCCTCCTAGTCACCTGCATATATTTAGATAGTAATAGAAACCTCCAAACTCTCCTGTACATTAAACCCACAGACACTCACAATTACGTACACTCTAAATCAGCCCATCCCAACACCTAAAAAGAAGACTGCCATTTTCACAAGCTCTAGAAATGAGAAAAAATTTGGTCTCCGGAAAGTGAACCCAACAAACACAACCGTAACCTATTACAAAATTTCATTAAACGAGAATCCTCACCAGATGGTACAAACAACCAAATAAAAAAGGCAACTACAATACCAAGAAATGAAACTCTTACGCTCTCTAAAAATGATAAACCTGACCACATGCCACTTATAACCACCTTCAATATTTCACTCCCACTCTTAGCACACATTTTAACACTTTCACTAGTTCTACCACTGAAGATAGTTTCTAAATATACCATAGCGCTTACTGTCATACCCAAAATATCATGTACCTCTCAGAAATGAGTAGATGCAATTTACGATATATAAGCAGATCCAAGTGGCAGTTTAACTATAGACTTACCAACCATTGAGACAAAATTGAATCATAAGACCATCCTACTCCACTTCATGTTGAACCATACTTTCGCATCCCCAAACACAATTTTACCACGGACGCTAGCTTCATCGAAAAAATAGAAAAATTTATCCCACTGACATAAATAAAATTCTAAAAAGACATGAAGATATGTGGATCAACAAACTGAAAACTCTCTTCCCTTGTGGATTTGACACTATAATTAAGGACCCTAACCACACAGATCTCCAAATAATAAATAATGACAATCTTGCATGAACACTCTACCCTCTCTCAGGTAACCTAAAATTGGTAACCTCGCAGTCACTCCGAAGCATTAAATTAACCATAAAATGACAGCGGATCATATCAGATGAGTTTGTATTTAGCATAATGCATTTTATAATCATATATGTACGTAAATATAAATACACTCACACACAAACACACATGCACATATATGTGTGTGTGTGTGTGTGTGTGTGCATACGATGGTCAGAGTAAACAATGCAATTATGCAATCAAAAAGACATATCTTTAGATCATTTATTTATTCATATCTTTGAGGTGTAATATAACACATCACTAGTATTCGTACAATGATTGTTGGCTTCTTAAGCCCCATCAAAATGACCGAAGACAGTTGAAGACGCCCAAGGACTGAATATATCACTGAATTTGGACAGTTCTTTCATCATTTTGATTTAGCAAAAAAATCTATTCATTATAAAATAATTGAAAATGGTGAATCGATAAAAATCATCTTTCAAGTGTAACGCAACCAGCCTAAAAAATATACCAGTAATTCCTCAACAAAAATAGTGATCCACTGACAGGGACACTTTTATCTACATATTTGCGCTGAGTTTGACAAAAACTAAGTATGAAAATGGTGGACATACATTAGAGTATCGTGATATCTATTTATAAATGCTGAGTACTAACTTACATATATATCATGTTCGAATGTAATTGGCGCTAATTTGATTTTTTACATAAAAATTTCCACAAAAATGTGTAATGTCACCAAATATGGAATCTCTAGTATTATTAAAGTTTTGGTCTGTTTATTCGATTGAATGTTTATGTTCATTAGATAAATTACCAAACAAGTGTTTGTTACTGTTAAGATAACTGAAAAAAAAATGATATAGTATATTTTGGTGTAAGTATTGTGCTAATTATATCTTTCTTGGACTGTTCAACGAAGAAAAATCAGAATCTCAATCACACAAAGGAAGAAGTTCAATTTTCACTTCTGAAAAGAGTATCTTCTATTTTTCTTTAATTGCATAATTAAATCCCAACAAGGACTGCTAGATTTGTAACTAGTTGCAAAAATTCGAACCTTTTCTTATGATCTCAGTTCCACAAAAAGCAAGAGAAGTAACTTCTTTATTGATCCCCTTTTTTCTAACTTCTTATTGCCTACTGCCCAAAGTTTCAACTTGAAACTCAGAGTGTAATGAATATTACTAGACATCAGAAGGATTATTACAACTACTAACAATAATGAACATTATTATTATTATTATTATTATCATTATTATTATTATTATTATTATTATTATTATTATTATTATTATTATTAGTAGTAGTAGTAGTAGTAGTAGGAGTAGTAGTAACAATTTTGATTGTCTTGTCACACCTCCGATGTATGTTTTTTTCAATTAGTTGTTCAGGTGAATTGACCAATCATGAGAAAAAATCATTTGATTTACACTATCACTTTAGTATGATATGAATGATAACAGATTAAACCATTTGAGATGAAAGAATATTATTTCATTCGAAATAATAATTGATCAAGTGGGGTTACTATAGTTTCCAGTTTTACGAACCAGAATTGAGTTGGAATTTGGTTCCCTTTCACTAGAAAATTGCAGCAAAACTTTTTTTCCACACCTCTAGGTCTCAAAAGCGAAAATCCTTATTTCCCAATTTATTCAGTTAAAATATGTGGATATTTTTTCCATTTTAAGTGATCAAATTCGAGCATATATTCCCTTTCATTCCTTTCGTGGGTCAAATGAAGGGAGAGTTTTTTTTTTCTTTTAAGAGTCAAAATGATGAGGAAATATCTTTCCTCTTTGGTAGTGGTCAAAATCTAAGACAGATTTGACCAATCTGCGGTATCAAAATCGATGGGAAATACTTTGTCCTACAAAGGGCCTGATTCGGAGGTGATTATGGTAGATTCAAATTGAAAGAGAGTTCACTTGAGGGGTAATATTTTTGCATATGAAAATTTAATAGGTGATATCATGGACCAGCTACAAAGACTGGAAATGTAGAAGATACAACGAAGGTGAGAGGGGAGCAGATGAATGAGATAATTTCCACAAGTTCATTTATTATAATTATTACTATTATCATTATAATCATTATCATCATTATTATTATTATTGTTATTATCATAATTATTATTATTATTATCATTATTATTATTATTATTATTATTATTATTATTATTATTATTATTATTATTATTATTATTATTATTATTATTATTATTAGGAATCTCACACCAGTTGCCTGGTGGTAACCGCTGGAGTTTGAGTGACAGCAAGTCTCCTCAAGTCTCCAGCCCTCCTCTCCTAGTACTCATAGGTCACAGTAATTCCACGATTTACAGTTTCACACCGGTTGCCCAGTGGTTATCACTGAAGGCTGAGTGACAATGTCTCCTCAGGTCTTCAGCTAACGTCTCCTCTCTCTTTCGCATATCATGACAGAGCTACGATTCGTTGCAGTCCTTATATCTCTAGCACCTTCCTCAGTATCCGTGCAGTTCCCAGCAGTGCTGTGGTCTGTACGGTCTCTATCCTCCCCCTAATCCCGATCTTCTCCAGTCTCTCCCTCAGCGTTTTGGGGACAGTTCCTAGTGCTCCCACTATGACTGGTACTACCCTGGTTTTCATGTGCCACATTTTCTTTAACTCCCTTGCTAGGTCCTGGTATTTTTCCCTTTTTTCACCCTCCTTCTTTTTTACCCTATGGTCTGCAGGTACAGCAACGTATACTATTTGGCAGTCCTTCCTTTTTTTGTCTACTATTACTAAGTCCGGCCTTCTTGCCTGGATGAGGTGGTCAGTTTGGATGTCAAAGTCCCACAGTAGTTTGTGGTTGTCATTCTCCAAAACTACATCTGGCTTGTGCTGATACCACTTTTCCCCATGGTTGAATCCCATTTGTTTACTTAGTTCCCAGTGTATCATCGTTGCTACTCTATCGTGTCTATGCTTATACTCCTTCTGGGCGAGTTGGCTACATTCACTAGTTATGTGGTTTACTGTCTCATCCCTTTCACCGCACATGCGGCATTTGCTGTTTGTCTGTGTTCTGTCGATTTTTGTTTTTATGTAGTTTGTCCTTATGCTTTTGTTTTGGGCTGCCATGATGAGCGATTCTGTTTCCCTCTTAAGGTTTCCCTTTCGTAACCACGTCCATGATTTCTCGTCTGCTATATCTTTTATCTGTCTTTTAAACTCGCCGTACAATTTTTTCCGTTCCCACTTTTCTTTTCTAGTTTGCTGTACTGTTCCATTGTTTTCTACTTTATTGTTTGTTGCACTATCCCTCGCGCTCTTTATGATTTCTTCACTATTTGTTTGCACATATCTATCTAGGACTATTTTAGCTCTCTGGACACAATCTTCTATGCTGATGAGCCCCCTACCACCTTCTTTTCTCTTAACGTATAGCCTATCTGTATCATCCCTAGGATGTAATGCTTTATGCATCGTCATAAGTTTCCTTGTTCGCCTATCCATTGATTGGAGCTCTTCCTTTGTCCATCCTAGGAATGGTCCTGTATACCTAACTACTGACACAGCCCAGGGGTTAATTCCTTTTATTAGATTTCTGCTGTTTAATTTGGTCTCTAATATTTTCCTTATCCTTCTAAGGTATTCTCTCTTAATTTTCTCCTTCATCTCTTCCCGTTTTATCGTGTCACATTCAAGGACACCTAGGTACTTGTATCGGTCTTGTGCAGTCAATGCCCTAATCTTGTTGTTGTCCGGAAGTTCAATTCCCTCAGTCATTGAAAGCCTTCCTTTATGCATCACCATGATTGCGCATTTTTCTATCCCAAACTCCATTCCTATGTCCTCACTATATTCCCTCACTTCGTTGAACAGAGTCTCAAGCTCTCCCCTGTTTTTTGCAAACAATTTAATATCGTCCATGTACATTAAGTGGTTGACCTTTCCTTTTGTTTTAGAGAAGTGGTATCCTTTGCTGTTTTTCAGGATTCTGTTAAGCGGTATCATTGTTAGAATAAATAATAGTGGGGACAACGAGTCTCCTTGGAAGATTCCCCTTTTTATCCCTACCTCGGCTAGTTTGTCCCCTGCAGCTGTCAAATCTACTTTCCAGTCTTCCATTGAATTACCAATGAATTTAACCACCGGTTAGCTAATTTTGAACATTCTAAGGCATTCGAGTATCCAGCTATGTGGAATCATATCGTATGCCTTTTTGTAATCTATCCATCCCATTGCGATATTCTTTCTCCTTTTCCTTACTTCTTTTAAGATCATCTGGTCTATGTAGAGTGAATCGTTTGCCCCTTTGGTTCCTATCCTACACCCTTTCTGTTCTTCTGGTAGTAGCCCCCTTCTATCCATTGACATGTGTATTCTCTCTGCTATTTGCCCGGTCAGGATTTTCCACATAAGTGGTAGGCAAGTGATTGGTCTATAGTTGCTTGCTATGTTCCCCTTTCCCGGGTCTTTTTGGATGAGGGTGGTTCTGCCTTTAGTCATCCATTCTGGTGCTTTGCCTTCATTTAGACAATTTTGGAGTAGGTGAGTGAGTCTGCCGTGTAACGTGGTGAACTTTTTGAACCAATACCCATAGATCCCGTCGGGACCCGGTGCTTTCCAGTTGGCTACTTTCCTAAGAGTAAGTTTCAATGTGGTTTCATTCAGTACTATTGGTTCTCCATTGTCTATATCTTCTAGCTCTTTTCTCATGTTTCCTAACCATTGCGGTGTTACATTGTGTCTTTTTGGGTGCCCCCATATGCTATTCCAATAGTTCTTGGCCTCTGTGGCATCTGGTTTTATGTCCTGCCTTCTTTCCCCATTTAAATCTTGGTAAAACTTTTTCTCATTGTTTTGGAATGTGCGGTTTTGTGTGTATTGGGCCGTTCTTAGTCTGTATCTTTTTAGTCTTGCCTCTTTAGCTAGTCTTTTCTGGTGTAACTCTTCGACTACAGTTGCGATTATTATTATTATTATTATTATTTGCAATCTCACACCAGTTGCCTGGTGGTTACCGCTGGAGTTTGAGTGATAACAAGTCTTCTCAAGTCTCCAGCCATCCTCTTCACATTCTCATGGGCCACAGCAATACTGCGGTTTACAGTTTCACACAAGTTGCCTAGTGGTCATTGCTGAAGGCTGAGTGACAGCGGGTCTCCTCAGGTCTTCAGCCTACGCCTATTCTCTCCCTTCCCTATCACTCAAGTGCCGTGGTTCACATCTCTGCTTCCATCTTCCTTCCTTTGTTAGGCTACTGCTGAGATTTGGTGTCATAGTTATCTTTCTTCTGTATCCATGCGGTTCCTAGCAGTGCTGGGGTCTCTACAGTCTCGATCCTCTTCATCCTGAATTCCTCCAGTCTCGCCCTCAGTGTCCTTGAGACTGTTCTTTGTGCGCCTATGATTACTGGTGGTACCCTTACTTTAATGTTCCACAACTTCTTCAGGTCTCTGGCTAGATCTTGGTATTTATCCCAGTTTTTTCAGTCTACTTCCTCCTTACTGTATGGTCAGCAGGCACAGCCTCGTCAATCATTTGGCAGGTCATCCTCTTCTTGTCTACGATTACCAAGTCCGGTCTTCTTGCCTGGATGATGTGATCAGTTTGGATTTCAAAGTCCCACAGAAGTTTGTGGTTGTCATTCTCCAAAACTGCCTCTGGTTTTTGCTGGTACAACAATTCTGTATGGTTGAATCCCTCTCATTTACTCAGTTCCCTGTGTATCATCGTTGCTATTCTATTGTGTCTGTGTTGAAATTCCTGCTGGGCAAGTTGACTACATTCACTTGTTACGTGGTTCACAGTCTCATCTCTTTCAGTGTACAGGCGGCACTTGCTGTTCGTCTGTGTTCTTTCGATTTTTGTTTTGATATAGTTTGTCTTGATGTATTTGTTTTGAGCTGCCATGAAGAGTGATTCCGTTTCTCTCTACAGGTTTCCTTTTTGTAGCCATGTCCATGATCTCTCAACTGCCACATTTTGTATCTGTCCTTTAAATTCTCCTGATAATGTTTTTTTTTCTTCTCATTTTTCTTTCCTGTTTGCTGTGCTGTTCCATTGTTTTCTACTTCTTTATTGTTCGTTGCGCTGCTTCGTGCGCTCTATATGATGTCTTCACTGTTTGTTTGCACGTACTTTTCTAGATCTTTATATCTCTGGACAAAGTCCTCTCTCCTGATAAATACCCTTACCACCTTTTTTTCTCTTAACATATAGTGTATCCGTGTCATCTCTAGAGTGTAAGGCTTTATGCATTGTCATAAGTTTCCTAGTTTCTCTGTCCATTGGAGTTCTTCTTTGTCCATCCTAGGAATAGTCCTGTGTATTTTACCGATACAGCCCATATGTTCATTCTTTTAATCAGATTCCTGCTGTTTAATTTAGCTTTGAAATAATAATAATAATAATAATAATAATAATAATAATAATAATAATAATAATAATAATAATAATAATAATAATAATACCGGTCATAGTGGGCGCACAAGGAACTGTCCCCAAAACGCTGAGGGAGAGACTGGAGGAGATCGGGATTAGGGGGAGGATAGAGACCGTACAGACCACAGCGCTACTTGGAACTACACAGATACTGAGGAAGGTGCTAGAGATATAAGGACTGCAACGAATAGTAGCTCTGTCATGATATGCAAAAGAGGGAGGAGACGTTAGCAGAGGACCTGAGGAGACTTATTGTCACTCAGCCTTCAGCGATAACCACTGGGCAACCGGTGTGAAACTGTAAATTGTGGAATTACTGCGACCTATGAGTACTAGGAGAGGAGGGCTGGAGACTTGAGGAGACTTGCTGTCACTCAAACTCCAGCGGTTACCACCAGGCAACTGGTGTGAGATTCAATAATAATAATAATAATAATAATAATAATAATAATAATAATAATAATAATAATAACAACAACAATAATAATAATTATGGTTGAGATTTCCCATCAGTAGTATCTTATGGCTTCCATAGGAGATAAGGTTTCAGCAAATTCACAGCAATATCCTTGTTTTTTATATCTGTTTTTTTTTCTTTTCTTTTTTTCAATGTCTGGACAGCATGGTCCGCTTTAAGCCAAATCCCATCAATCATTTTACTAAATTTACTCCAAGAGACGCCTGCTTTGAGTCTCTATGGGAAAAACCAGGATTTGCTTGAAGTCAAACCTAGATTAACAGAGGAGATAGTGAGATATTTTGCAAAATAACTGCAAAAACGTTGGAAATAGGAATGTGGGGGACACAAAATAAATTACGAGTTCACTCAATGGCCTTTCAATACCAACTGAATAACCCAAAAGAGAGCATATGTCCATCCATAAACAGTAACATGGGTTATACCTAGGCTGTTCAACCAGTCCCTCAGATATTTAAAGTGACTGATTATTCCATTTACATACGCGTATACCTTGCAGTTTCATTCTACAGTAAATCTTAATGCCATTTTTTTTCTCATATCCTTTCCTTGATATGAGTCCATTTTACTTTCCCCGCTCTTCTAATATAATTTTAACAATTGCAAGATGAGGATATTGATTTTGTGTTTCTTCCATTTTTTAATGCCTGAATCAGGTCTCAGATTTTCTTTCGACCGCGCATTTCATTTCCGCTCAGTAAGCGTTTTCCATAATCTTGCAGGTTCCTTAGTAGATAGATCTGAAAGTTAGGAAATCGAAATAAAGAAGAATGCATTAAAACGGATGAAGAAAAATACGAGGGAAAATTCCAACTGCATGAATTGAAAGATAGAGGGAAATTGAAAGAAATACACTAAGAAAATTATTGGAATGAAGTATCTGTCTTGAGTTTAGATAAAATTTCAATAGTTTTTCAATTTTTTAGAATTTATTGAAGCACTTTTTTTAGATTAATTTCCAGAACGGTAGTGTCATTTTATATCATTTGTAAGATAAGGTTCCATTTCTCCTGTATCTTGTTAGAGTCCTAAAATACAACACAACGATGAAAGCAAAAATAATGGCATATTGAACATTTCAAACTCAAGTATTAGACTAAGCTGTAATCACTTGAATGTTTTTGTAAAAGTTTACTGAATTCATTCTATGGAACTCAATCATTAGTCCAAAATTACTTGGTTTAGTGATTATCTTTGCATTTGAAAAGAAAAATTAAGCTTTTTGTATTCCTGTGTACGTAAAATTTTCATGGACTGTATGTGTTTATATGTCTATATTAAAAAGCAAGCATGACTGCTTTATAAAAATCTAAAAGCAAAATTCATTTCTCAACACAATATCATTTCAAATCTACCTGTCCAATTTCAACACCCTTATTAATAGTTTTTTGCAAAAGTTCACCTATGTTGAGTTTTAAGAGTGGGAGCAAATCCGTCATCAGTTTTCCTGTACGTCTTTGTGTAATTGCTATTCGTCCATGACATCATTGGTTTTTGAATAAGTCATTGTTATCCATCGTCAATCATTGTTGTTAGTCAAAACTGAATATTACTGCTGCAATGTCAAATTCATGCAATCGAATACCACAGAGTAATTTTGTTTTGAATAAAAAGGGTATTCGTTTTGGTCTGCAACGGTTGAGTATAGCGACACATAGCTAGAAAGGGAGAAGGGTTGCTATCATTTCTCAAAGGGAAGACGGCTAGTCTCTTGAGCTAACCCAGCTAAGACGTGGACAGATTTTCTTAGACTCAATTAGTAAATGACTTTCTTTCTCAAAACCCCAGATGTGTATAACTCAGGGTTGAACATTTAATGTCTCAGTATGTAAATTTAAGTCTTGATATGTACGTCAACTAGTTTTTTGGGTTGACAGCTGATGGGTTACGTGGCTAAGGAAAAAAAGATTATAATGGATGATCTGGAGAGAGAGTCTTTTTGTCATCGAAAATTTGCAATGTTCATATTGCGTTAGAATGATCACATAGCGACACTTTCTTTTCTGAGTTCATTGCCATGTGTCAGGTCTGGTGTTTTGAATTTCACACATTACATCTTTATCTAGCCTACAGTGGAGTGGTCACAGGGAGACAGCGTACCGGGATCACTTATCAATAAACCATCAATCGCCGTACCTGATAAGTACTACACCTTACAACAGCAATTATCGCCTGCTTAGGTCATTGTCAAATTATCAGACTCGCATCCGAGGCAGTAGACGCTATTATCAAGCGAACAAAAGATTTTGAAAAAAAGTATCAAACAAATTATAGTAGAAACTTATATAAATTCCATTTACGAAATTCTTTCCATCCTCTAGTATTTCATATTCAAGTGATTTTTTTCAATGATAATTTTTATATTACACTTAATCCCTGACCTTGATATCTCCGTTTTTAATATAATTGTTTGATCTATCTATCTTTGGTTTTCCTAGCTTTCTTCAAATTACTTCTTACTAAAGTGAACACACAATTTTGCTCTTTGCGATACCGTGACGCTCCTTACAAAAAACTACGTTGGCTGAGAATGGTGTCTAATGGTAGAATGATGTCCTTATCATGTGCCAGAAAATATGGAAAGAAATTGTTGACTAGCTAATATCAAACTTGATAGCCGTTAGCATTTTATCTTCCAGTCTTACTTGTACTCTTAAGATGATAAAACGAATAGTTATGTGATGTATATTCAAGTTTTCTAATTTTTCTCACTATTCTGTCAATTTTTTTCGGTTCAATATCATTCACTAATTGTTGGGTGCTGAATCTGGTAAGATTCCTTCTATTAGATGTGCTGCTGTTCATGCTCTTTTACTGGGTACTGGGAACATCTCGCGCAGGACAAAGTCGAAATTTGTCAATATATACTGATTCTCTGAATTGATCTGTGAATAAATTGTTGGGTTGGGTCTCATCCGTGCCCATATCGTCTTTTTCATCATAATACTAAGCAATGAATCTGTTGGGTTGAAATGCTCTTATCGGAATATCTGCATAAGCGTATAATTTATAATCTTTATTATGGTCCTGGTATGGTAAAGTGAAAAAAATATCAGAGAGCATTTTTAGGAAATCAAAAGCTACCAGACATGCGTCATCCCGCTAGAAACGAGCATGATTTTCTTGATAATTTCATCAATGACTCAGCCAAAGTAAAAAAAAAAATCCTTGGATGATCATCCTTTAAACCGAACAAATGTCTATAAAACCTGTAACCTGTTTAACCGTGGTTAGTTTTTCCACTGATTGTCTCCCCTTCATAGTATGTCTGTAAGCCCATATTGTGCCATCCAAAACCCAAGTAACGAACTCACTAAGTTTCAATCGCAGGTAATGCTTCCATAAACTATCTAATACATCTATTATGTGTTCAAAACGATTTTCTGCCGTTTTAGAACAGAAAATGATGTCTACGTGTGCCAGAGCGAAATCATCCTAACCCTTTAATGTTATTTACATTAGTTATTGTAACGTTGAAATCGAAGAGCCACCATTGACAGGTGAATGCTCACTTCTCCTTGACATCCTCTTGACAATTGAACCTACCAGTACCCTAGCTCTAGGTCCAAGTTGAAAACCAGAATTGCTTAGCTTAAGGAAGCTAAAATGTCATAAATAAAAGGAAGTAGGTTGGTGTTATATTATAGATTTTGTTAAACGCCCTGGAATCATCACATGTTTTGCTACCATTTCTTTCCTACTAATACTATTAAAAAACCTCGACGGGCTCCGAAACCCCTCTGAAACACCATTCCTCCCGTCGCTACGTCTACTAATTTTGTTTGCTGCATCGGTGCATGATACGGCTGCTTCATTATGGGATCCTCCCCTCTGTGCCATTTTGCATCGTCATAGAGCTTATCCTACGCAGGTTAATATACTCACTAGTGAATATTTTCTTATTTCCTGCAAATTCCCTCGGTTGGTTTTCAATCAGACTCGTATATGCTCCCTGTCCTACTAAGGCTAGCTATCAGCATCCCCTTTCTAAGTTGACCCTCTGATTACTATTATTTAATGTAACTACTAAGAATCTACATGCTTTACCTACTTTCACCAGTGCATTTTATACCGATATCCTGCATTCCTACCAACATCCAGAACTTGACTATTCTACCCGATATTACCCATCACAGTCATCAAAAAATCATTCCTCTGTTTTCCGGGCGCCTTGAGAATGGACGTACCCCATTTCCCATCTCCCTGTATGTATTGCCTTTGTTTGTGACATCCATTCCACCCCTGCCTTCCTATATAAACGATTACATAAGGCGGCTTTCTTTCGTCCCATTCTGAGTCATCCTTGCCATAATTTTGTAACCCACCCCTGTAATTTTTGCTGTTACCTCTATATCTACCAATACTTTGTTTTTTTCTTTACTGGGATTGGCTGCTTCTAACTGGAAATACTCTTTTGTGGGGATACTTTCACTGATCTGTGTTAACTAATTCAACCCTGGTTTTCCGTTCAGTCTCTGAGAAGGCCTTCAATGGGCTGATCTTCGTTCAACATGACGAACCTAACACTTTCATCCCTTTCTCCGTTTGACCTCCTGTTACAGGCTCTCAGATAGAGAAACACTTTGCCCCCCTCTGCTGAGCGTACTACACGTTCCACAAATTGGTGGATGGCTTCGTCTTTGCTCTCCTGAAGGTTTAGTAATTTTAAAATGATCAGGTAAAGATTGAACGCCTCCTTGCAATATTTCCAACGAACAAAACATCACAGAGAACTCTGTATTAAATAAAATCGTTTATCACTTTTCTTGCCCATGATTATTTCAGTGGAAATTAGTTTTTTGCTGCTGGTTTGATGGAATTAAATATCTTCCAAAAGACAAATTCAATGTTTACAAAAAGCATAAATACAAAAAAAAAAACAAACAAAAAAAAAACGAAAACACAATTTTTCAACTTCGTTACGCTACAAAAATATGATTTTATGATTGATCATCTTTTTTTTTTTTACCCAGGAATAGATATGGGAAGTTTGATTAGCCATTGGTTAAAATCTGACACTGCCATTCTAGTGGTGTTTTAACTCAGCATCAGTTTGTTTTGCATTATGGTTTTATGTCATCCGTTTCTGTTGAGGTAAAATTGAGATCGTAAGAGATTGATAATTGAATGAACAGTTAGATTTCATGATTCTTATATGAATACTCTTAGTAAATTAAGGAGAACATGTGATAGTTGGCATGAAAAGATGATCTATGAGTGGTTGAAGAAATCGATCTAATAAGAAATTATGGAAAACCTAATAACTCAACTTCCCTTAATTGTTCTTTTCGTTTTCTTCCAAGTTTTCATCGTTGCTTTTTTATCTCAATGATCAGGTCTTTTTCGAACATTTAATTGGGCAGAATCAAAAATAAAGATATTGATTCTGACGATATTTGAACTCACATCTTTTTCTCGGGAATTTGTCTGACTCAAATTAGGAATCAAGTTACTAATGCTGATCAGCAGACATCATTAAGACAATTTTAGATTGCTAACTATAAGCAAACAATGGGAATCGGGTCAAAATTGGAAGAGAAAGAATGTAGCTTTGTCAATAAAGTTTTAGTTTTTCTGGTTGACTTTCCTTGGCTGATTGTCGAGACATCGTGCCAATCACGCAGGGTCCAAATTCAAGTTCAAATGATTGTCGAACTAAACTCAAATCACACTGCCATATGATGCTAAATGTTCTGAGATTTGCAATCAAGAGAAAGAACAGTGACATGAAAAATAGATGTAAGGATGTATATTGACAATGGGAACCAGAAAAACTCTAGTGGCAGGTGTTTCAGCTATCAGTACTTGACACAAGTACCCCAGCGTCTGTTCAACTGGCCATGACCTGAAAAAACAGTTGCCTATACGCGACTGTTTTACAATTGATCACTGGCCTACGTTGAAAGGGTGAGTGTCGCCTAGATTCCCAGGATGTATCGTCAGAATTTACAAAAAATGAACCGATATTTGCTGTCAGTGGTTGATGTGCTGAATCAGTTTTGAAGTCCAAAGAATATGACATGGATGATGACAATTTTTGTAATGATGCTGATTGTGAAGCAAAAATGATGGATAAGACTGAAAGTGTTAGAGTAAGCACATATGATTTCTTTTTAAAAAAAAAAAATTGTTTCCAATGTCGGAAGAAAGAACACAGAATATACGACAATCTGTTGAGGAAATCCTGTTGAAAGAGTTTACAAACAATGGATCCTCCTGATATTTACCTATGGAGTTCAAATATGTATCACAAGACCAGAAGTCTGAGACATCTAACATATCCATTAGGAAACTCGAATTGCAATTGACTGGTCATTTAAGAATGATAGAAAACTGCTGACTCACGATATGAATCTAAAGAAATAGCAGGCAAAATCGAAGAGAAAACCCAAAATGATTGCATACATTAAAAAAAAGAGTTTCACGTAAAAAGACAGCATTTAATCAAGTTCTTAGACTTAACTTTTACTTCAACGAATGAACATTAGTTCGACATTTTCTTTCCATTTACGATATTATTTAGCATCTTTTCTCTGAAAATCAATATTTGAACTTGCTACTGACGATAATTGAATACATTTTCGAGCCGCCAATCGATTTTTATCTGATAAATAATCTCAGAATTTTTTTCCAGAAAGTTATCTATATTCATGACGCCTTGTGGCATTCTTTGACAATGTGAAATTTCTGGCCAACGTGATTTTTTACGGTAAGTGTCTGATGATAATGAAACACCACCCACTGTGAAACTGTGTGGTATGCATTTTGTTAAGATATCTCAGCGGAATAAACGTTGGATTACCATCTTCCTTAACAAGGATATATACAGATACTGAGTATGGATCAATGGTTAAATATAAATATATATATAATGAGTTTCTCAAGTGTTGGCATAAATTTGAGTTTATTAATTTATTTATAACATAAATGTGAATTTGTGTCTGTCTTTGAGTATGCATGAAAACTAAATCAGTGAAATAGATTAGAGAGTAGCCTCCTTAAATAAAATGAACTAGTGTAGCCTACCCTGTTTAATTGAAATCAGAGAGCTACTGTCTTCAACGTTGGTACCACAATGTTGAAATTGAGCATCTTGGATTCAAAATTTAGGTTTACAATTTTTAATATAGTTATGTATCAAGGATTGACTACTCATCTTTGATAGAGTTTGAACTTGTTGTGTTGAAAGGATGCACAATGACACATAGACTTACCGCTTGAGCACTGCAAGACATAGAAAAGATAAGAAAATAATAACGTTTGGAATACATAAACCTGGAAACGTTGGCTACTTCTGCTTGTGTATGCACCATACGGTGGAGTAATGGCCATTTGTGGGGTAAACGGGCACATGTCATTTTTCAAAATAGTTCTTATGGAAACTCATGAGAAAGTTTTTTTCAAATATTTTTGGATTATGTATATATATAATGGAACAAAAAGTAATTATTCCCACTCTTGAGGTCCCTGGCGGATCAAACATAAGGCAGGGTAGATATTTCTTTTCTTTCTTGCTTTCGAAGCTCATGGCAGTTAACCATCAGGTTTAGCAGGCCTTTTTTCTTTCTTCTGTCAAACTTTCATGATTTTGGTTTCGACTTGTAATTAACAAAAAAGATGACAATGACTACAAACGTGTGACATCATGCACGAGTAACAGTGCCGTAGTGATTCACGCAAATACCGAATAGTTCACTCCAATCTTTCAAAACCCAGCTCCAGTTGAATTTTTCTGTTAAAATTCGCATATCCCGCCGACTGGAAGTATTGTTGAAGGATGGAGCGAGGTAGTTTGATCTTAGTCTATTATGGATTTTAAGCTATTTTTCTCTTAGACTTTATGTAAAGGGATTACAATCTTTATGGCCTTAATTCCACAGATAGGTTCTTTGAACAGAACAAAAAGTTTAGCAATAACAATGGTAAAGTACAAGTCATCAAAGCCCTGTATCCATAAAGGCAGTTACACGAAGGAGAACAATAGAAACGTGTGGCAAGACTGCTGAACCCAACGTAACTACACACACACACACACACATGCACACAGAAGACACTGAAGTGGAGAACTCAGAACAAGAATGATATCACATTGATATCTTCGCTGAATTTGTTTGTGCATTTGAGAAAAAGGTTTTAAGCTCCTGCATGACAATAAATACTCCTTGGAAACCTATACACACATGTACAGTAACCCATGAAATATGTCAGTATCTCCAATGATATTGATCATTATTTACATTATATCGTGCACAATCAGTATATAGTTACTATTCAACTCAATGTGAAAGACAGAGAGAGAGGGGGAAAACAGAGGAAGAGAGAGAGAGAGAGAGAGTGAGAGAGAGAGACTTTATATATCATAAGTAAAAATAAAGGTTAGGGTAACGATGAATATCGTAAAATCCCTGTTGATTGTCTTCTGAAAACTTGTTATGTGAATAATTGCATATATATATATATATATATATATATATATATATATATATATATATATATATATATATATATATATATATATATATATATATATATATATATATGCTCAAATATATATATATATTCACAGGAAGCAAAATTTTAGAAAGAAAATTGGAAGATTACGTGAGAGATTAAAAACCTATGTATGGGATCTTCGATCGCATGACAATCTGATTTACTTTTTAGATAGCAAACATGATTTGCATTGAGAGTAATTAATTTAATAGAATATTATTGTTCCACACACGCAAATATGTAATCAATGGGGAATTAACCCAAATATTGAATTGCATTTTCTATTTGATGGGAATTCTTCTTATTGAATAATTTGTGGCCTTAAACTGCTCTAAATTGACTCTAGAAAGGGAACATTAAATCTATATGCGATAAGTTTATCATGTGTTTTTGAAAAGGGTAAAATTTGTTGATATACTTGAACAGATTAAGGCGGTATTTTAGTAAAGTTACAGATTTCTCTTATAAGCTTTGATCCGAAGCCTTAATATGCATTGGTGTCTTGAGAAAGGATGGAGACACTACTTCTCGGGGAAACTATCTTCATATTACCAACAGTTCGTGTTTCGGAATAGGTAAGTCATAACTTCAAATGTTGATCATCTCTGCGAGCGTTCCATTTCAACCTGAGCGATTAGCAAAACGCAATTTTCCTCCATCTGACTTTGGTTCATAGTAAGCTAAGATAAGCTCAAGATATGTAAGGGAGAAGAGGAAGAGAAATGACATTTACCAGCAAGAAAAAGAACCAAATTTTATGTTAAGGTGATATAAATGTGTTTACCCATAAGAACGATCTAATAATAGAATTACAGAAAGATATACTCATTTGTGCAAAACAGAGAAGTTGACTGACAGGTACATCCAGAAAAGTAAATGAATAGTCTATCGTTAAGTTCACCTATGTCAAAATTACAAGAAAATTATTTAGGCAAGTACTTTATGGATTTTTTTTCAAAAACTGCTCGCTGGTGAAGTAGCTTACAATTACCTGAAAGAGTTACCAAACGCTATTCCTCTCTTGAATTTTGCAAGTTGGAAGAGTCGATACCAATAAATTTTCGAGTATCCAGTCGTTTACAAAAGAACGTAAACTTTATCTCGGTACATAAGGATCAAAATTAGCATTTGCAAATGACTCGAAACTGAATAACCATAAAATATAAGCAGAAAAAACTTTCTCATTAAATCATTTCTCCATTTGGACGTATATTTTGAATTCATCTAAAAATTATTTATTTCAGGATTCTACACTTGTACAAGTTCTCGTATATTCAATCTTATATTATCGATATGCTAGATGGACTCAGAGTTCTATAGGAAAAAAACAGTTCCTCTCTTTCTGCCTTTTAGATACAGAGACGTGAAAATCAAACAAGAAGTTCATCGATTGTGCAAGGTTTGTATTTACGGAATATGATTCTTCTCGTCCATATTTTGTGATATCTGCAGGTCATATCATGCACGTCTCTCTATGTTTAGATATATGTATATTTGATGGAGGAGCTGGACCGAGTGCAGTAATTACCCTTGTGTAGTTTGTTTGATGGAGGGGGGGTAACTTCCTCCAGATTGAGGATATATCGCTATCGTATCCTGCTGTCCAATGTTTGTGTCATGTGTTATCCAAATTTCATCAAAAACAGCCATGTCCCTCGCCATGTCCGGTAATAATCCAGTCCATCCATAAAAACCGGATTTAACTAAGTTTATTCGTACGACACATGCCAATTACAATGCTGATAATAAAGAACCATCAACGCTGTATGACCGGCAATATAATTTTCAAATCAGCAGCAGGTTTTGAAAGTAAGATCAGAGCCCAAGAGAATAAGAATTAGGATCAAAACTGTAAATTCATACTCGTCAGCACGTGCGTGCACACACACACACACACATATACACACACACACAAACATGTACACACATGCACACACATGCACATTCATAATCATCAGCTGATCATAGGTCCCGTGCAGAACAACGTATCCTCCTCACTCTTTCCATGTCCAGCGTAATTTCTGCCGTGTCTTACGAGAAAATCTCATCCCTTCATCTTGTATCTGGTCTTTTTTTTTCAGCGTTTATTGTCCTACGGATGCCAATCAGTAAGCGTGTGGCTGTATTATTTCAGCCCTGCTTATCCTCATTTTCGTAGCTTAATTTCTTGTTCAATATCATTCAACCACGTTCTCCTTTGGATCTATTAACTTTTTTATAACGCTCTGATATTTCCAAACTTTTCTCTCCTATTGCTCTATGAACTATTTGTGGATGTGTAAGTTTCCCGGTTTGGCTTTCGTTTGTCATAATTGATATAATGTATGGATTGGATATTTTAAGTTGAATGACTCTTGCTAATCTGTTTTTGCAGTGTACCTCTGTTCATAGTGAATGTTTTTCAACCGAACATCTTATTTGATTTTCGTGTAGGTTTCTCGCATCATCTTCTAATCCTGATAAATGGCTATCTTAAACCAACCCTACGTTTTTATTGAATGTCTTGGAACTTAAATGATGAACCTTAATTTTGTCTTTTTATATTTAACTATATTTTTGACATTTTCGACTGAGATATTTTGTAGACTTTCAAGTTTCTGATATTATTGCAGCACCAAAAATTCTTCAAAAATGCTTGTCAAAGTTCACTCCCAATCTGTTTTCTGAAAAGTGTTTCTAAGGCTCGATGTACAAAGCCTATCTGTTCACTTGGTTATTTTCCATGAAAAGTGCCTGTTGATCTATTGGTAATAATTCGCGAATGTTGAATTGTGAGATGATGGATCAGTAATTTTTTTTCATTGTTTCTTTTTTTCTTTTAGTAGAATCCCTACTCCTAGACAGAAATTTGAGGGAAATGTCTTTGTTTATCATTCTCAAGACAATCTTTGGTTCTAATCAACAAGGATACGATGTTTTTTTTTATACTTGAATTTTTGTCATTCATTCTTCTACTAGCACGAAATCCCTTACAACGAAATTCATTTAAAAATTTTACTGCGAATTTTAACCGATATTTACGGATTATTATTTACAGCGTAAGTAACAGCACGTTCTCCATTCTCTGAATGTACCAGTCGACATCCTAACTGTCTCTGAATCTCTCTGAACGTTTCTGAGTGTCTCAGTCTTTATATGTTCTCTGTTTTATTTTGTCTAGATTACTATTATCTTTCAATTTACCACTGAAAGCAGAAAATACGTTGATAATTTTTCTCGATTTGATGCTTCCTTCTTTCAATCAAAAACCTCCCGCTGGAAATGTTTCAGTTTTGTATATTTTCTTTCAGTTTAGGTGTGAGTGTTTATTTATTATGTTGGTATAATGGTCAGCCCGGTAATTCGTCTCTGCCCGTAGAACTATCATTCACAAGGAGTATGTCGATTCTTTTTTAACGAAAAAAAAAGGTGTTTCTTCAGATTGAAAGTAAGCTTGGTTTCCTCCCCTTGGCAGCGCTGGGTATCATATATATATATATATACTCATTCATACATACATACATTCTCAATTTGTGAGATATTTGGAGCTAACTTTCGTGGAAAAAAGAAATAAATTGAAAATACATGACCCCGTCGGAGAAAAAATGAGTTAGATTTCAACTTATTTGTGAGGATGTAGCTGTCTCCGTTTGAACGAGATGAAAGAGGTGCGTATGTATGTGCGCAAGTGAGCAAATATATTTGGCGTTTGATGGTACTCAGATGTGTGCTTATGTGTGTTCATTTGAATAAGTGTGTGGGTTGACCATGTATGGGTATCTTTATGTATGTTTTGTACGTGGAGATGTCTTGTTGTCTTTCTGTTAATCTGACAAGGCGTATGGAAATGTAGCTAAAACCTGGCCATTGCAGCACAGTATTGTTCATAGTGATCATGCGTGTCTTTTTGTGGTAAATATGATAGATGTTTGATTTTTTTTTAATGAATGAGAAAGTCTAATCCACTTCGATTTCCTCTCTTTCCTGAGCTTTAATTGATGCTTTCAGAACTAATTACCCAGTAGGGACGGCTACTTTCTAGATTTGTGTCTAGGAAGTGTTACGACTGGGTTTTTTCGAACCAATTACCCCCGTGTGAATGATCACGTGTGATTTTCATTTTCGACTGGGTACAAAAATAATTTGACTATCATTGGTTTTCCTTATTGAACTTAATGCTCTAATCCCCCCCATGTTCGTCTCATTGGATTCAATGCCTTTTCTCTGAATATATTAGTTACAGTTTTAGTAATCACAAGAGACACCTCTAAATTACATTAAAAAGAAAAAAATTAACTTGGTTTCTTTGCATTATTTTTCTAAAAAATTGATTAATTCAAACTGTTGTAAGAATTTAAGAACTTGTTAGTTTTATGGATTAGGATGTCGAGTAAATGGAGTGTATAGTTTGATCCCGTACATACTTTTGATTGTGGGCTTATTTTGATGTGTCTATCTACTAGGTCGGGTGGGTTTGTGCTTATGGTGTATAATTTGGAGGAATCATCAATGTATTGGACATGATTTGATGCCCTAGGTATGTTTTTCTTTAAAAAGTCTTAACAAGGAATTCGAGGAATAGGCATGCGCAAACCAATAGGTAAGCTAAATATTTTTCGAAAACCTTGTGTTGGCCCTGAAATAATATTGGTCTCTGCAGAGTGAGGATATACTTAGATTTTTATATATAGAACCAGCTAGTTCCCGTGGTTCAATTTCAGATTTATTTTTTCCTAAAAGAGCATTAACATTTTCCCATATTCTTGGACAGTTCTTTTAAGGCATAAGTTGAAGAAAATGGGCAGTTTTCCGGTGATTATAGTTCCAGGTTTTCCAACTGTTTGGTACATTTTTCATTGCCTGATGACTTGCTTCAATCTCCGCTGAGAAACTTTTGGGAAATTGTTGAACAGATTACTCTCACTGTGTGTGTCCTGCTTGATTTTCTGTGCCTTTTATTGGTAAAATGGAGTCCCTTTTTTAGGATTTATGGGCACGTTTGACAATTTCGTCCCTGCCCGTTGTTAGGTCTCAATTTACTAATCATATGTTTCCTTTCTGCCCGGGTGAATTTTTCAATAAAAAAAAATTGTATACAGAATACAAAAGGCACGTAAAGAACTCCAGGCTGTAAAGAGGCGAAAAAATTGTGACTATGTGTATATTGACAGACAGTTGCAACGGAAAGCAACACAAAATGAAATGCGAGAAATGCTAGTGAGAAATCGTTTATTCAAGTACATCGATTAATAAAGCCACTGAAAGTACTGTTCCATGCAAATCTGTCCTTCAAGAATAATATGTCATATCTCCCACAATTTCTATCGATTACATTCAAGCATTCAAGGTGTAATATGGGCAACATATATTTGATTTTGGTACCTGGGAGAGTATGTCCAATTTCTTGATCATGCACCGGCTTTTTGTCAACCTCTGTAACATGCTAGAATTCACCCAAGCAAAAAATGGTATATGTTAAAAATATATATATATATATTACAGTCATGATTCTTTTTCACTATCGGTGATACATTCGTCTGCAACCATCCTTTTGTAAACGTCAAAAACATAATTGGACGTGTAGGTGTGAATCATACATATTGCTGGCAAGTAAAGTAATATGATAAAACATTCGATCGAAATGTCTAAGAAACCTGCTCCACATCTTTTGCTTGGATTACATCACCAGTGTCAGTGTTCAGGTCAGCTTTTTGTAGCAGATCAATCTTTTATTTTTGGATGGAAAAGAAATGGTCGATGATTAAAGATTTGACTGAGTAAGCTCCAAGATTTTTCATTACGCATGAGGTCCTAATTTTTTTTTGTCCAGGAAAGGGCAGATATTATGTACTGAAACGTATGGTATATCAAAGGATATGTGAACAAGCAGTTTTTTTTAATGCCATTTTGCATGCAATGTTGCAGATCAGGATTCTTTATTCAATGGATAGAGATTTCTACAAGAAACGTCCTTCATTAATTGTGTTTTTGTCATCTACTGTGAAAAGCATTCCTGATCTTTTAGGAATCTTTTTTCTATTGCGAAAGACGTGTCATATTAACAAATTGGATGCAGGCAATAAGTGTAGACATCATTGAATATATCTCGATCTAATCTCGATTTCTAATCAATGTTTACTTGCCCTCGTCATACGAAACCTGACCATCCTCGCAATGCAGCTCGTTGATGATTAAGTCGCCTTCTTTCACTCAGCAGTTAATTGGATAAGTCTATTCTAAGAAGGCGAAATCATGTGCTTTTTCCCAAATGGTTATCATCAGTATTGAATGTGCTTGGAAATGCTCCTTTCATCCTTTTGAAATAATATAAATGTCATGTATATATATGCCTGAGTTGATTGGTGTCTCATTGGTGTCCATGTGTGTGTGCGTGTGTGCGCACACACACACATACATTTATGGATCACTTGGCTTCGTGAAGGAAGATTTTCGGGGGGTTTTCTGCGAGTGCAAGACATTGGACGATGGGGCCTATATGCAGAACATCCCGCCGGCTAACGCAATAAAAATTCAAGATGAAGCGTGACGTGTGCAGAGCCATATCCTCACTTTAAACCAAGGGGTAGGCACTCAATGATCCATTTGGATGGTACAGATTGGAGTGATGCTCCATCGTCGTAATTTTGATTAAATTGCCTCTGGCAGGACTTTTAAGTAGCTAAAGGAGTCTGCCACGAGTTCCGACTCTACAGCTGACTCGGGTAGTTACACCCCATTTATAATTTTGGTTTTGCGATCGAATCTTCTGGAATGTGCTTTTAATTATATCAAGCATGCTGTTGATAACTCTAACTGTGATTTTATTAAAGATTCTTGTAATCTATCATCAGTATAGCGTTGTATCCGGTAATTATGTTTAAAAATGATTTACCAATGATTTTTTTTACGCTTGAATTGAATGGTGGTCTAAACCAAATTACATTAGTTGTTTTGCATGGAGCTGCTTCAATCATTCATCATTATTACTCTCTTATCGTCCGTTGTTTGACATAAACCTTCCCTAGGATTCGCTACTCTTTTCTATCTTGGGCATCGTGGAGCTATTACTTTTCTAATTAGTCTTGCTCGTTTCTCCACTTGTTACTCTGCTGGCATCTCTTGCACATTTGATCTCTGGGGATTTTTATCACCATAATTATCATCATCATCGTCTGTCATTGTACATAGACCTCCCCCAGGATTCACCATAATTCTTTATCATGGGCGTCATGGAGTCAATATCTTCTGAATTTGTATAGCTCATCTCTCCATCTTGTGTTCTGCATGTAATCTTCTGGGATCCATGTTGTGAATCGTGATGTCCATCGGTTGTCCACTATTTTTGCAACATGGCCTACCAATGGCCATTTGATTTTTTAAATAGATTCTATTGTTTAAATATTTGCTGTTTATCTTGATTCCTCGGTTTTCGAAGTTTAAGTCTCATCGTTGGAAGGCTATGATTAGTTTGGATGAGCAGGTATCACCTTGTCGTACTTTTTTCTTGACTTGAAATGACACAGATTCTCCGTGTTGCCTGATAAAGGAACTGCCGTATATGTTACAAGATTCTTACATCTTCAGTGTCTAAACCTTGCTGTATGATAGCATTGCATTGAAAAATTTGGATATTTCCACCGAATTAAAGTCGGCAAATTTACTAACATCAGATTATCCTAGCACATATTAAAGGAGCCAAATATGGATTGAACTCAAAGCTATTATAATAGGGTTGTTCTTCACATGTTAAGTTAATCTAAATAGAAAAGGCTTGCAAGATTTACAGAATCAGAGAAAATTGAATCGTCCTTACAAGTTGATAAATTGCAATAACTAACTACTGATCATGGTGCGATATTCGGACACACAAGCACATTTTTCATAACTCAGAAAATATTTCTCTTCAGATATCTGTCATATTTTTTTTTATGGTGTGTCTAAAATTCCGTTTTCTTCAAACAAAACAGTGGGATTGTAAATTTGGTCTGGAATATGTTCACAACTGTAGAACAGCTGTATTCATCGTCGATTTTGACGGTTATGTTCCTATTCTCGATGTGATTGTTGCACATAAATTTCGTTTTACTGAAATTTGTGTGTAGGCCGACTTTTTGCTTTCTTCGTTTAGTTCATCTGTAATTAGCTGGAGGTCGTGCTGCAAAAAAGACGAAATCATCTACAAATCTGAGGCTGCTCATATATTCGCTGTCTCTTTTGATTCCACAGTCCAGGTTACGGAAGATCATCTCTTGGCAGGCTGTGAAGTCTTTTGTTGAGCTAGTATGACCCTGCCTCACTCTTTTTAGGAAGTGGAAGGGTTCAGATGTTTTATGTTACCCAATAAAGGAATTATTATAGTATATATATTGCATTACTTTGACGTGTACAAGGTCTACACCTTGAAGGGTGATGACCTTCATGGCCATGGGGATCTTTACTGTCAAAGGCCTTCTTGAAGACTGTAACTGCTACGGTGAGTGGTATTTTGTGTTCTGCTGCTTTCTCTTTCAGCTAATTTATTGAATGGATAAGGACTATGGTCGAGTAACTTCTTCTAAATCCAGCCTGTTCTCGTGGTTGGTTGTCATCTTGTGTTTTAGTGATCCAGTCGGTGATAATTTTTGTGAAAAGTTTTCACATGCAGTTGAGTAAGCTTATAGGCAAGTGGTTGTTGGGGTCTTTCCGGTTTCTTTTTTTACGTAGAAATATCATGATTACCGTGTTCCAGTATTTCTGGATTTAGATTGCTTCAAATTGTACTACATTATATTAGGGGTCCTTATTGATGAGAGAGGCTCGTCAACTTTATTCAACTTTCTCTCTTCTGTAGTTTTGGAGAAGATGTTTGCTTTTCAATTTTATTAATATTTTTTTATACATTACTCTAACGCAAGTCAAGTGATGTGGATGGGCCTTTTGGGACCTATGACTCAGCAGGGACGAGCGTTTTCGCGGTGAAGTGCTTGGATAGTTGCTTCTGGAGGACATCATCCCCACCAAAAGCAAGTGATGCGGCTGGGCCTTTTGGGACCGAGGAACCTGCAGCAACGGCTAGTATAACTTTCATTGGTCTGGGTAAATGCAGTGATGTTTTGGATATAAGATAAAGAGTTTAGAGTGAAAGGTTTGAAAGAGTCTAGGAAAAAGTGTATAAGATTTATGTTAATCACGTGAACTATCTGGATAAATAGGCCGAGCACACAACCTATCTTTGCCTTTTTGCGTCTATAACGGGGTCCAGCTTTGTGTTTGTGGAATACTAACGAGCCTGATGGATTTATACCATTTTTGTTCAGCCAGATTGATAGTTCAAACTTGAATATGCCTTTCTGCAAAATACTACGTATTTATCTTAGTTAAAGTCCATAGGAAGTGAAGTTTGAAACAAAATTGGGTGAATAAACAGATGACTGAAATAATGAAATGAAGAAAAAAAGAAATAAGAAAAAATATGGGAAATCCAGTTGTACTTATTTGGTTGAATTTCATCTTGCTGCGAGTTGGGGTTTCATTTAACAGTTTGGATTTTCTTTTTACTTTACAAAAGAATTCATCAACATGGCTACGAACAGCAAGAATTTATTACTTTGATGTAGATGGTCTGTCTTTGAATCTAAGTTAGTTGTTAGTTTTTTATGGCCAGTCCAACCCTAAATGGCATGATGACCTCCAACTAAAGGTTTTCAATCGTAGACAGAGTCTAACATCTTCATGTGCGTAGTTCTGATTTAAAAAAAAAATCAATGCCGACATTTATATTGGTTGACAGAATTCAAGCTGAATATATAGTCGATATTGCAAGCAGTTCTTGCTGATTTATGTCTCATTTGGAACTTACTCGACAGAATTCTTCATTTGCTTTTTTATTCCCATCTTTGATTCGACAGCTACTAATTTCATATCATTGAAAGTTATTCCTAACATTGCTTTTTTGATTGCTCTTTGTGGTGTTATGAGTTCGTCCTCGAATGATTTTGTAAAATTTCATGTTCTGCATCAATGTACCAATTATACATTACGTTTTAACCATATCGGCAAGTATGTATCTATTTATACGAAACGATTTCCAGCAATTTTTTCCAGCCATCTCAATCTTTTCGTGTGATCTTTCTCCGGTTTTAACGCAGGACGTAGGTAAATCGATTCCTTTTTAAGACACGATCATCTGTTATTATGGTTTTCTTCGAGACACAATCATTATACATAGATTTTGTCTTTCTTTTCAACCTCAATCTCGGCTTAATCACTTTTCATGTTTAGTTTATCCAACAATTTGATATCATTCCTAAAAAAATATTTTGTAATTGAAAGTCGATAACGAAACATCTATTTAACACTGGATTTCCTTTGATGAATACTGATATTTGAAAATTATATTTATACTTGGAAGGAAGGTTTGATACAATTTGTTTCCTCAATGATCAGCAAATCCCATTTTTTAAGAATGAATTAATTTCAAATGGTCAACGTATAATGCTAAATCTATTAGGATGTCTAGACGCTGATGCAAATGCTTCAACTTGGAGGAAATAACATAAATAAAACTCAAATAGGAGTAGATTTCAAAATTTTGCGTAATAATAATAATAATAATAATAATAATAATAATAATAATAATAATAATAATAATAATAATAATAATAATAATAATTAGGAGGTGATTGTCATGCCACCAAATAGATATCTCTGCACAGCGGAATGGCTCGTCCTTGTGAGGTTATACCCTGAGTGATAAGAGCTGGTGGGGTTCTGAGGGTATCATTGAGCACATTGGTCTCAATGAACCCACCAAGGTCTGGCGCAACCTTAAAAGAACCAAAGAGGGCCTGTGGGGCTCTCAGGTTATTTCTGAATCACATCGGTCTTAACCAACCCACCAAGGTCTAGCGCTACCTTAAAGAACCCAAAACCCCAATCATGACAGTACAACCAAACCATTTCACTGCAAAAAATGGGGCACAGATCCAAGATTTGTATGTCGTAACCGGCAGGTGTTCCCGAGTTAGCCACCAGGAGGGACCCTGTCGTGATCCTGTGACTGCTGGCCAAAACTCCGGCTTGTGTACCCTTAATGGCCTTCAGGAGGGACACCGAGTGACTGCTATAATGAACAAGAGAAAGAAATGGTCAAAGGAGGATAATAGACTAGTTATGTATTGTTACTTTAAAAGCAAACCTTCCGTGCAATCTTATAGGGAGCGTATGCTCCAAATACGGAAGGAAAAATCTGCTGTGGAAGTATCGAAGAAATAGCTGTCAGAGACTGAACTACCAGATATCTGCAATAACGTAGAGAGAGATTCAGGTGACACACCTGATGAATACCCCCCCCCCCCAGCACAACTGATACCAACGACAAAACTGGAAGAATTCCACATGAAACCCCAACAGAAAACCATGCACCAGAAGGTGACGACGAGGCACCAACTGAAGAAGAGAAAACCAAAATACAAGCTCTGAAAGAAATCATGCGAGGAAAGAAAACAACACTCCCCCCCCTAAGAGACAAAGACAGAAAGAAACTCGGAGAAGTGACCGAACAGGTCAACTGCCTCTTACGGCGCATAGAAACGAACACCCTCCTAGAACTCAACAACTTAATTTACGCTGGGGCGAATATGGTAGCACAAAGCTTCACAACACAAGAAAAGACCCCGAGCAATATTAGGGAAGAGAAACCCAACTGGGAAAGAAGATTACAAAGGCAGATCTCCCAACTACAGAGAGATGAAGTACTGCTTAGAAATACACCACACACGGACAGACCACGAGTAAGACTTTGGAACAAGTACAAGGTAACGCAAAAAGGCATCGCAACTGAAGTTGAAGAGATTCATCAAAGAGGCAAGACTGGAAAGATACAGACTAAAACGGCGGAGTACACACGAAACCGCACATTCCAAAACAATGAGAAAAAAGTTTTACCAAGATTTGAACGGAGAAAGAAGGCAGAACATAAAACCAGATGCCACAGAGGCCAAGAACTATTGGAATAGCATATGGGGGCACCCAAAAAGACACAACGTAACACTGCAATGGTTTGGAAACATGAGGAAAGAGCTAGAAGATATAGACAATGGAGAACCAATATTACTGAATTAAACCACATTGAAACATACTCTTAGGAAAGTGGCCAACTGGATAGCACCGGGTCCCGACGGGATCCATGGGTATTGGTTCAAGAAATTCACCACGTTACACGGCAGACTCACCCACCTACTCCAAAGTTGTCTAAATAGAGGCAAGGCACCAGAGTGGATGACCAAAGGCAGAACCATCCTCATCCAAAAAGACACAGAAAAGGGGAACGTAGCAAGTAACTATAGACCAATCACTTGCCTACCACTTATGTGGAAAATCCTGACCGGGCAAATAGCACAGAGAATACACATGTCAATGGAAAGAAGGGGACTATTACCAGAAGAACAGAAAGGGTGTAAGATAGGAACCAAAGGGGCAGATGATTTACTCTAAACTGAGGAAAAGGAGAAAGAATATCGCAATAGGATGGATAGATTACAAAAAAGCGTACAATATGATTCCACATAGCTGGATACTCTAATGCCTTAAGATGTTCAAAATTAGCGAACCGGTGGTTAAATTCATTGGAAATTCGATGAAAAACTGAAAAGTAGACTTGACAGCCGCAGGGGACAAACTAACAGAGGTAGGGATAAAAAGGGGAATCTTCCAAGGAGACTTGTTGTCCCAACTATCATTTGTTCTAACAATGATACCGCTCAACAGAATCCTGAAGAATAGCAAAGGGTACCATTTCTCTAAAACAAAAGGAAAGGTCAACCACCTAATGTACATGGACGATATAAAATTGTTCGCAAAAAACAGGGGAGAGCTTGAGACTCTGTTCAACGAAGTAAAGGAATATAGTGAGGACATTGGAATGGAATTTGGAATAGAAAAATGCGCTATCATGGTGATGCACCACAGAAGGCTTCCAATGACTGAAGGAATTGAACTCCCGGACAACAGCAAGATCAGGGCATTGACCACACAATACCGATACAAATACTTAGGTGTCCTTGAATGTTACACGATAAAACATGAAGAGATGAAGGAGAAAATTAAGAGAGAATACCTTAGAAGGATAAGGAAAATATTAGAAACCAAATTAAACAGCAGAAATCTAATAAAAAGAATTAACCCCTGGGCTGTGTCAGTAGTTAGATATACAGGACCATTCCTAGGATGGACAAAGGAAGAGCTCCAATCGATGGATAGGCGAACAAGGAAACTTATGACGATGCATAAAGCATTACACCCTAGGGATGATACAGATAGACTAAACATTAAGAGAAAAGAAGGTGGCAGGAGGCACATCAGTATAGAAGATTGTGTCCAGAGAGCTAAAGAAGTCCTAGAAAGGTATGTGCAAATGAATAGTGAGGAAATCATAAAGAGTGTGAGAGATAGTGCAACAAATAACAAAGTAGAAAATAATGGAACAGTACAGCAAACAAGAAAAGAAAGGTGGGAAGAGAAAAAATTGTATGGCGTGTTTAAAAGCTAGATACAAGATCTAGCAGACATGAAATCATGGACGTGGTTACGAAAAGGAAACCTTAAGAGAGAAACGGAATCGCTCATCATGGCAGCCCAAAACAGAAGCATAAGGACAAACTACATAAAACCAAAAATCGACGGAACACAGACAAACAGCAAATGCCGCATGTGCGGTGAAAGAGATGAGACAGTAAACCACATAACTAGTGAATGTAGTCAACTAACCCAGAAGGAACATAAGCATAGACACGATAGAGTAGCAACGATGATACACTGGGAACTAAGCAAACAAATGGGATTCAACCATGTGGAAAAGTGGTATCAGCACAAGTCAGAGGCAGTTTCGGAGAATAATAACCACAAACTACTTTGAGATTTGACATCCAAACTGACCACCTCATCCAAGCAAGAAGACCGGACTTAGTAATAGTAGACATAAAAAGGAAGGCCTGCTAAATAGTAGACGTTGCTGTGCCTGCAGATCATAGAGTAAAAAAGAAGGAGAGTAAAAAACAGGAATAATACCAGGACCTTGCAAGAGAATTAAGGAAGGTGTGGAACATGAAAGCCAGGGTGGTGCTGGTCATAGTGGGCGCACTAGGAACTGTCCCAAAAACGCTGAGGGTAAGACTGGAGGAGATTGGGATTAGGGGAAGGATAGAGACCGTGCAGACCACAGCACTACTGGGAACTGCACGGATACTGAGGAAGGTGCTAGAGATATAAGGACTGCAACGAATAGTAGCTCTGTCATGATATGCAAAAGAGAGAGGAGACGTTAGCTGAAGACCTGAGGAGACTTATTGTCACTCAGCCTTCAGCGATAACCACTTGGCAACCGGTGTGAAACTGTAAATTGCAGAATTACTGCGACCTACGAATACTAGGAGAGGAGGGCTGGAGACTTGAGGAGACTTGCTATCACTCAAACTCCAGTGGTTACCACCAGGCAACTGGTGAGATTCCAAAATAATAATAATAATAATGATAATAATAATAATAATAATAATAATAATAATAATAATAATAATAATAATAATAATAATAATAATAATAATAATATTGAAGAAAATCTTAACGATGTTCTATATGGGCAACAACAAGTGTATATATTACAGGGGAGACGGAAAACAAGCAAAAAACAATAAATGAATATGGTTAACGATGATGCCAGCAATCATAAACATGTCTCCACAGCAGTCAGAACAAGGAAAAGGGGAGAAAAAGATAAACAGAATACAAAACGACTGAATCATCCTCAACTCCCATCGAACTTCCGCTTGCTTTCCCTCTCACTCCCACATTCCCCCGAAAATCAACTTCCAATAGAGGGCGAATGGTCATTGTTGACAATAACTAACTCCCTGCTCCAAGCAACAGATTGTCCGGCCGGGAAAAATACCTTTTTATGGTTGGGAGAGAAGGAATATGTCGGGTTTACTAGTTCATTGATAGGGACCTGAAGTTGTCCCTTGAACCTTTCTTAAATCGAACTTGAATAGATGGCCTGGGTTTAGAAAACCTTAGGTACTGATCTGCTGCCAGCTCAAAACCTTTTATATCTGGTTAATAAGCAATATGTTAGAAGCCACCCAAAAGTCAGTCCAAGGTGATGGTTTGTCGAGTGGGAGCACGTGGGCTTGAAAAATATGGATCGTAGGTGTGCTTGGAGGGTTTCAGTTTATGTCCATCCTTCAGTTGAGGTTTCAATATTGACAAATCCATCTGATGTCAGCGGCATCCTCACAGACATTCAGATTAAAAACAAACTAGGCACTGGCAGTGTAGGATAAACCATCGTTGTTCTCTGCCCGGAGAACATCAGAACAGTGTGTGACACTGAGATGCAACTAAAATGGCCCCCAATTTGGTAAATCTGAATGAAGAAAACATGAAAAGTTAGAGCAAGGTATTCGAAGCACTTCAATATGTTTGGTCGCACGGTGTGGATGTGGCTAAAGGGACTGAAATAATGGTTGTTATTACTGGCAAGAAGTGATAGTATAACATAAAACATGAGATTAGAATGTGTACTATCAAATACAGCCAACAACTTGCTAATTATGAAGCTAAGACAAAAGCGTTACAAGAAGATAATTTGAAACAATCGACTAGCAAGCACTATCTAGTAGTCAAAACTAAAAGGGAAGCAGTAGTTTATTCTAAACTCTACAAACAATTCATATTTACTCAGAAGGACACATAGCTGTGAAAAGATGGAATCTTTTTCATCCTCTCATATGCGTGCAACATGGCTAAATTCTATGTTGGTAACTCACACACATTTTCATGTCGCATTGACAAATTTAAGCTGTACCATCGGCATCTTTTTCTACTAGTACCATGATGTGACCACTGGCCATACTGCTTCAGTATTAAGTGCATAAAGAGAAAACAATGGAGGCTGTGGAATCAGATAATAACAATAAAACCCGTGTTTGTTAAAGCGCTCGAAACAATCCAATATAACTTAAATAAAAGGTTTACTTTGAAATAAGAGCAACAATTAAATCAATACTGAAAATAGTTGAATTTGAATTGGATTTGATCGACTAACATATTGTTCCGCCTTATGGCTTCGTCTAAGTAGTGATTTCAGTTGTAGCAATATTGAAAAGTTCATTTAAACAATTTCACGTAATATCATCCCATGTGAGTGTAAACACACAGTATTTTAGATCACAAAAGAATTGGAAAACGAAAAATGAAGCAATGTATACGAATCAAGGTGGTATGAACAAAGAGTATAGAGGATATTCAGTTATATTTCCGGCTACTAAATCATCATTTGTGTGTATGTATATATTGCTATTTTAGAATGTTGTAATTTGAAAGAGTTTGATTTAGATCGAATTTATTGCCATCATGCTGATTATTATATCATGTTATATATATATATATATATATATATATATATATATATATATATATATATACAAAAATATCTAAAAATTCTTAGCACAGGATTCGGGCATTGTTGTTTCATCGGAACCTAAAAACGTTTTTGTTTTTAATTTAGTTTTTTTTAATCAAAAGAAGTAAAAACATTCCTTATATTGAGTACTCATACTAATTTAGAAGTTTTAACCCCCTAAAAGTGTGACCAGAACGATTTGAGATGTGAGCAATTATAGACTCAAACATTGTTAGATAAACACTCAAAAAGAGAAAATTCTGTGGCTTACTTGAATGGATGGTCAGGCCAAATATGGGGCTACAATATGTCAAAGCTAAAAAAAGTAAGATCTATACGGCTGTTTCCGTGTTTCATTGCCATTTCTGTCCATCTCTCTTTCTATGTATACATATGTGTGTATGTGTGTTTATGTGTGTGAATTTTTCCATACCCATTTATCTAACACTTGTGCATATACCTCCAAGCTTACGCCCCCATGCTTGAAATTCTCAACCTTTGCCTCTCTCTCTTTTTCTCTATCTCTCTCTCTCTATATATATATATACATATATATATATATATTCAAATTTTAGTATGCCAGACTCTCATATGTGTTCTGTTTCAATAGAGACACAAAACAAATATTTCCTCATGTGCAGATGAAGACCTTGAAACTCTTCGTTGTTTGTCTTAGACAATTTCTGAACAGTACTGTTTTAACATAAGAATTTTATTAGGCGGCTGTCATTTTTATCTCACATTCCTGCGAAAAAAACTCACCAGACTAGCGTAGCGCCCCCTTTTCTTTTACATAGGAATGAAATACAAAACCTTTCTTTTAGCTAGATATCAAAAACGTCACTTCCTATGATGCTCCCTATAAGATCCCTGGATGCACACGGTCAAACGCTCATTGGAACTGGCACCCCTAGCTGGTTATGCTCTTGGCCCTGGCAATTATTCCCGGCAACTCTTTCTCTCCCTTTTCTGTCTTTTGTAAGATTGGTATCATTTCACTGACCCTCCAGCCGGTCTGATCTTGACCATTTTTCCAGCATGACTCATCTCCGTACTACGTTTGCTCATTCCGCTTCACTAATGTTGAGGCATCTCAAATACCCACAGCTATGCCTCTACACCACCGTGTCCCCACCACGTGCTCCGAGCGCATATACACCCCTCACCCTCAGTAATGAAATGGCAACGTTTTTCACTATTCAATTGTCACAACGATCTCTCCTGATTCTCTCCACATGTGGAAACATGCATTGATAAAACTCCGTGTTCTGAACATTCATGGCCTGTCACTGATTGTCTACCAACGTTAGAGAATAGCCCAAAGACACACACGCAAACTAGGCAGTTTGGCACAAGCACTGACCCCAGTCTCCATAATCATTCCTTGGTCTGCTCCTAGCCAAATGGATTCAAATTCTGTTCAGACACCCCAGCTTCGACCCTGACGCCTGCACTATCAATACTAACAAAGTTCCCACTTTCAGCTATCTTTTCCCTTCTCTTTACACGATCGATCGTACAAATGCTATCATTATAAGTATTCTATTTGCATTTGTTATTCGTCATTAATGTCCTTGTATCATATATTCATTTTTTTTTGTCAATCCAAATACTTCTATGTGTTCCTTTTTACTTTGTTTCCTCTCTTCATCTACGTTCATACTTGGCGCGAATCCTCTTCATACATTTCCCTTCTTCCTTCCAAATCTTCAGTGATGTCGGCGCCAATATCAAGCCACTTGGAATCGAAATCCTTTGTTTACACTTACATTGTTTCGCTACATCTTACAAGCAGCTATTATCCATTCTTTAACACACACAACATAACGATAATAATCCTTATATTATTTCTAATTTTGATTTTTCCAAAATGAAATTGAACTTGTCAGTGACATTTTGATAATTTTTTGTTGACGTTATTCTTTTTTTGCTTTTCTTTTTTTACACCTCCGCAAAGATGGAATCTATAACGATCTGTATATGACCTTGTAGTTAAGAAGCCATTACTTAAAATCGATCTCTCAGGTTTGTTCTCAGTACAAAAATTGTGTCCAACCACAACATTCAGAACTGCACACGCATGAAGTTGTGCACTTGGAAGCAAATGCACACTCAGAAACGCCCAAATGAAATGCTAGAAGAAAAAAATAAACGGTTAGATGTATTTAAATTTTTCTTGATATTACTTTTTGGACGTTGGTCGTCTGATCAAATACTCACCTTGTCCTTAGTTTTATAGCACTTTTTGGTCGTCAAAATGGTTTTCCCTTTACTCTGACGTCAAACAAGTTTTTTGATAGCCGATCTTCTACATTTTTCACTGCTAATGAATCCTCTTCCTTCATTTTTCCCCTTCACCAAAAATGAGTATTATCATCTTATCAGAAGTCGTATTATATTACTGATACGGATTACTGCAACCATATGCATTTTCCAATATCACAATGTAGGATCCTGATTGGGAATAAAGAGCTGAGAGACATGAAGACTCACCAGCCCTCAATACATGGTAAATGGAGGTAGTGGAGAAGATAAGACATTTTGTGTATCGTGTCATCATAAAAACGCTGAATTTTAAAAGTATCTTAAAACTGATGGAACCAAAGAGAAGATACAGAGAGAATGAAAGAAGGAAAATTGAGAAAACAATATAAAATGGAGGCAAAAAGGAGCAGAAAAAAAACAAAACAGAAGATGGAGTAGATGAATGACAAAGAAAATTGATAGAGAATTGAAAATGGAAGAAAAAGAAGAAAAAATTAAATTGTAGACGAAATCATAGAAAGCAAAGTCAGTGTGGATGGAATTATATATGAAAGAAATCTTCTTTATCGAGATAGAGATTATTTCAAACTGTTGAATTTATATCCGTATTGATCATTATTATTGATCGTGCAAAAGAATAAGATATTATGACCCAAAATTTCTATTACTACTGATTGCTATTAGTAAATGAGTGAAAAAGAAATCTACTTATAGCCTAAACTTTCCATTGGTACTGAATGCTATTGGTTATTCATGGGAAAAATAGACTTGTAGCCAAAATCTCCTATTGGTAATGATTGATATTTGTTATTAAGTAAAAGAAAAAGATGTTAGAAGTTCTAACTTTCTACAGTTATTGATTGCTCGAAGGTGTCGGATGGGAGAAAGATACTAGTAGCCCCAACATTCTTTTGGTACTGACTGCCTTTAGTTATCAAGTAAGAGAAAAAAGTTACTTGTTGCCCAAACATTCTACTGTTTCTGATTGCTATTACTGATTTAGTGGAGGAAAAATATACTTGTTACCCAAACTCTCTATGAGTACTAACTTCTTTTAGTTATTGAAAAAAGAGAAAGCTACTGTAATGCCTATCTTCCCTGTAAATCATTTATATACTGAATTATCTGCCCTTTGGAAAGGATCTCCTTCTAACCCCTATATCTCTAGAAACGGTAAATTCCTTGTTCGCTTTTTGACGTCACACAGAACTGCCAATCACATAGCTGATTCTTATCTTTCCCATATCTAAACTATAGCGGTAAATATCTCTCCCTCTCTGTGTTCCCACGGCGTCGAGGTAAGATCGTCTCTTCCCCCTTCTCTCTTTAGTAAGGATAGTTAGTATAGTTTCTATACACACTTTGTTCTTACACACGCATCATCACATCTTCATCTCAAGAGCACATCCTAACCAAGTTAGGCACTATCATCGTAGTTAGGACGGACTTCCTTAGATAACTTCTTAGTGGCAAAACTAGGATCATTGTATAGACCCTATCTCACATTTACTCAGTGACGTCTCTTTCCCTTTATCCTTCCTATCTTTACATATTATCCTGGTAGATCCCTCCACATATTCGTGTCGGCAGAAACTCCGGTCTTTGTTTATTTTAGTTCACTCACGAATTAAACCTGGCACTGTTGTTAACTTCTTTGTTTGTTCTTATTTCCGCGTTTTGTTAACAATCCAACCAACTGTGTACTGACCTTATTTTTGTGCTTAAGCAACGAACACGCTGCTTCCCAGGATTTATCTCCTTTGATCAATTCTGGGTCATACACGTCTTAGGGGACTAATATATTACCAATGTTAAGTCAGGCCCCCGACACGACGCTACTATCAGCCTGTACTTTCTATTGGTACTGATTGCAAGAAGTTAATGTGTGAAAAAAATATATTGATAGCCCAAATTTTGTATTTGCATAGACTGCCATAAGTATTGAGTGAGAGAAAAAAGATAGTAGTCGTTCCAAGTTTTTATTGGTAATGCTTGTTATTAATTATTGAGTAAAAAAGAAAATACTAGACTCCAACCTTTCTATCGGTACTGATTACTATTTGTTAATGAGTAGAAGAGAAAGATACCATAGCCCATCATTTGCATTGGTACTGATTCCTGTTAGCTCTCAAGTGAGGGAGAAAGATACTAATAGTCCTCACTTTTTATTGGCACTGGTTGCTATCAGTTATTAAGTGTGACAAAAATATACTAATAACTTAGTCTCTATTGGTTGATAAAAATATTGGTTGTTAAATGAAAAAAGGGATACTAATAGCCCAAACTCTGCACTTGCACTGCTTGCTATTAGTTATTTAGGGAGAGAAAAGTCACTGGCATGCAAAATTTCAATTAGAACAAATTGTTATTAGTTATCGAGTGAAAGAGGGAGATACTAGTAGCTCAAATGTTCTGAATGCTATCAGTTACTATGTATGAACTTGGAAAAAAAAACATTCAAGTATTTCGGATGTATTGAAGACGTAAATTTGATACTAGGACATTTAAGATAATTGACGAATGAAAAATGAAGTACAAGCATAAGAATAACATAAATATGACCGATTGCGTAAAGAGATAAGAAGAGGAGAGATGGATGATTTTCTTGTCGTTGATAGCACTGGCGTCGGAGTCGAAGCATAGTTGTATGAACCGCGTGTTGTATGTCAGTACGGCTCGGATCGTACTAAGGGATACGTCGAAACCGGGTTAAGTGTGCCAGCCAAACTGCCAAATTGTGTGTGTAATTTTGGGGCTACTCTCTGACACTGAAAGACACTCGGTATGTTTATCGAATTGGAGAAATTAAGGAAAGATTACCGTGACAATCATATAGTAAAAATACATTGCCATTTCTTTCACGAGAGTGAGAAAGTATACTCGTTTGAAGCACGTGGTGGAGACATGTCGAAGTAACTGTGCGCATGTGTGATGCCTCGACGTCGGTGAAATGAAATGGGCTAAGATAATACAGAGATAGGTCACGGTAGAAGTGTGCTTAAGATCAGATCGCCAGGGAGGTTGGCGAAATGATAAGAATCTTAGGGAGAAGGAAAGAGAAATAGAGTAGCCGGCAGGAAGTGCTATGGGTGCTGACGCTTGTGGGCTCTGAATCATGTGCGTCCTGGGCTTTTTATAGGAGTCGTCGTTTTGAGTGAACGCTTTTGATATACAAGTAAAAGAGGGGTTTCGTATTTAATTTCTAACTAAAAGTATGCTGGTTGCAACAGTACTGATTGCTCTTAGTTATTGAGTGATTCAACATGATAATAGTGCCCTCAGCTTATAATTGGTACTGAATACTATCAGTTATTTGGTGAGAAAAAAATAACAGAAACCTCAACTTTCGATTGATACTGATTGCTTTAAGTTACTGAGTGAGAGAGAAAATATGAATTATTTGATTCTAATTGCTTTTAGTTTTTGAGTGAAAGAAAGAGTTACTACTAGCCCATAGAATCTATTGTTTCTGATTGCTATTTGATATTGAGTGGAAGATAACATTACTATTTGCCAAACTTTCTATTCATAATAATTGCTATTATTGAATAAACAGAAGAGCTTCTACTCACCATAACTTTGTAATGACACTGATTTCTATTAGTGTTTGAGTGATAAAAATATGTACTAATGACTTCCACTCCCAACTGGTACAAAATGCCATTGGTTATTGAGTGAAGGAAAATAATACTTACATTGTATTGGTAATGACTGCTAACACTTCTTAAGTAAAAGAGTGAGATGCTGTTTACCCCACCTTTTTATCGGTAATGATTGCTATTTGTCAATGAGTGAAAGAAAAAGATTTTTGCTTTTATTGGTATCGATTGTTATGAGTTATAGGTAAAGAAAAAACATACTAATAGCCTTAGCTTTCTAAAGGATAGGATTTTATTCATTTTAGTTATTGGATGAAAGAATAGATTACTAGGAATAATCTATATTAGTTGAAGAATGAAAGAAAGAAAGGAACTATGGACCCAACTTTCTGTTGGTACCGATTGTTATTAGTTCTGGGGTAGGAGAAAAGGTACTAGCAGCACAAAGTTTTGATTTGTACAAATTGTTGTAAGTTACAAAGTGAAAGAGAAAGATTTTAGTAGCCAAGACTTTCTATTTGTACAGATTGCTATGAGTTATCAAGTGAATGAGGGAGATACTGGTAGCCCCAATAGTCTCTTGGTACTGATTGCTTATAGTTTTTTTTAATAAAAAACAAAATATGTCAGTAGCTGAAACTTTCTATTCATACAGAATGTTATTAGATATTAAGCAAAGAAGAAGAGCCAAAACATTCTTTTGGTAGCCATAACTATATGTTATTAGGAGAACGATAAAGATACTGGTTGCCCAAACTTCCTTTTCGTAATGAATACCGTTAGTTTTTGAGTGAAAAAAAAAACTGACCAGTGGCCCAACTTCATATTGGAACTGATTATTGGAATTTGTTACCAAGTGTAGGGGGAAGACACTGAAAGCTGTAACTTTCTATTGTCATTGATTGCCATTAGTTATTGTGTGATAGGATAAGATGATGATAGCTGAAACATTCTTTTGGTCCTGATTGCATTTTGTTAATTTGTTAAAAAAAAAAAAATAACAGCTTATATACCTAACTTTCTATTGGTACTGATTGTCTTTAGCTATTTAGTAAAGGGGAAGGTTACAAGTATCCAATAAATTCCTAGGGGTACTGCTGTTCAATCGTGATCGAGTGAAAAAAAAAATTACTCTTTGCACAACCTTCCAATTTTTTAAATTGCTATTAGTTACTAAGTAGAGGAGAAATTTACTAATGAGCCCAACATCACTATTGGTACCGATTGCTATTAGTTATAGAGTAAAAGAGAAAAATATAAGTAGCCCCCCACACACACACACTTTTCAATAGTTGCTTGCTAATGAATGGAAAAGAATGATACTTTGGCCCCTAAATTTTTTGTAATTACTGAGATTAGATTTTGATTAATAAAGATAGGTATTAGTAGCTGGGACTTTTTGTTGATAATAATTGCCATTAGCGAATGAGTGAAAGGAAAATATAGTATAGACTCACTTTCTATTGGTGCTGAATGTTACTAGTTATTGACTGGAATGAATGGATATTAGTGACCCTCAATTTCAATTGGTACCTATTGTTATTAGTTATTGAGTGGAAGAAAAAAATTATAGTAATCACAACTACTTATTGGTAATAATTTATATTATTCATTGAGTATGAGAGAAAAATTATTAATTGCCCCAACATTCTATTTGTACAGATTGTTATTGGTTTTGGGGTTATACAAAAACATACTTGTATTCCTAACCCTCTATTGGTAAAAATTGCAATTGGTTATTGAATGCAAGAAAAAACATGCTAGTATCTCTAATTTTCCATCGATAAAGATTGCGTTTAGTTAATGAGTGAAAAAAAAAAGGACACTGCAGCCTTAACTTTCTATTGATACTGATTACTCTTTGCTATTGAGTGAAAGAGAAAGATGCTAGTTGCCGAAACTTTCTATTGGTACTCATTGCAACTTACTTTTGAGTGGAAGAGAAAGATAAAAAATAAAAAAAAGTCCCATCATTCTATAAATTATTGAGTAAATGAAAATATACTAGTAGATCCAACATTCTCTTGGAACTGATTTCTTTCAGTTTTTGAGTGAAAGAAAAAAAGGTTAATTGCTGTACTTTCTATTTGTATGATTGTTATATGTTACTGAGTGGAAGTAACAGTTATTAGTTGCTCAAACTTTCTATTTGAACTAATTGCTATTAGTTTTTGAGTAAAAGAAAAAGATACTTGTAGCCCTAAGTTCAAGTTAGACTGGCCACTAGTCTATGAATAAAAAGAAATACTAATTGCCCTGGTTACAATTAGTTATTGAGAAAGGGAGAAAGGTACAAGTTGCCTCAAATTTTCTTTTGATACTGTTTACTTTTAGATATAACTTGGAAAAGAGAAAATTATATGTAGCCCAAATTCTCTCTTTGTACAGATTGCTATCAGTTAATAAGGGAAATGAAAAGATGCTAGTAGCCTACACTTTCCATTTGTACTGAGTACTGAATGCTATCAGTCTTTTAGGCAAAGAAGAAGAGACAAGTAGCCCAATTTTTCTATTGGTACTGATTGCTATTAGTTATTGTGTGATAGACAGAGATACTAATAGCCACTAAATTCTTCTGGTACTGATTATTTTTAGTTATAGAATTGAAAAAATAGATTCTGAAAGCCCCACCTTTCTATTGATACTTTTTCCTCTTAATTATTTAGTGGAAGAAATAAATACTAGTTCTGCATCTTTCTATTGGTAATGATTGTTATTAGGTATTGAGCAAATGAGAAATATATTAGCTGCCTGACCTTTCTTTTGGTTCTGATAACTATTAGTTAACATGTGGGAGAGAAAGATACTGATAATCCTAACTATTTTTTTGCAATGGTTGCCATTAAGTATTATAGCCCCGATTTTCTATTGACATTGATTGCTATAAGTTATTGGGTGAAGGAAAGAATTTCTAGTAACAAACCTTTTTATTTGTAATGATTGTGATTAATTATTGACTGGATGGAGAAAAGACCAATAGCCTAAATTTTCTATTGGTACAAATGGTGATTAGTTATTGATTTGGAGATAAAAAATACTCTTAGCCTCAACAATGTAATGGTAATGATTGTCATCATTGATTGAATAAAATACAAAGGTTCTAGTACTACATCTTTCTATTTGTACTGATGCTATAAGATATTGTATGAAAAAGAAAGGTATCATTAGCCCTGAATTCTTATTAGTACCATTTGCTATTATTTATTGAGTAAAAGAGAAAGATACATGGTGCCCTTACTTTCTATCAGTATTAGTTATTGAATGATTGAAAAATTTCCAATTGGTACTGATTGCTATAAGTTATCAAGTTAATGAGGAAGATATTGTTACATCAAATTTTCTATTGGTAATGATTTATTTCAATCTATGTGTGGAATAGGAAGAGACTAGTAGCCCCAACTTTCGACTGGTTATGATTTCTATTAGTTTTGTGTCAGAAGGAATATACTGGTTGCCCAAACTTTCTATCCGTGCAGACTTCTATTGATTAAAGATTGAAATAAAGAAATACTAGTAGCCCCAACTTTCTACTGGTAATGATTGCTGTTAGTGATTGAGTGAAAGAAAAAGTGACTGGTAGCTCAATTTTTTTAATTGTTTTTGATTGCTATTCATTATAAATTGGAATAGAAAGTTACTAGGAACCCAGTATTTCTATTGGTACTTTGCTTTTAGTTATTAAGTAGAAGAGAAAGATAGTAGTAGTCCAATCTTTCTGCTGGTACTGATTGTTATAACTTATTGAGTGAATGGAAAAGAGATTAGTAGCCTAAACTTCCAATTGTTGCTGTTGGCTATCGGTTATTGAGTGCAAGAGGGGAATGCTAGTTGCACCAACTTTCTGTTGGTAACGATCGCTATCTGTTAATGAGTAGGGGGAAAATATACTAGAAGCACAACTTTCTTTTGATACTGATTGTTACTAAACATTGTGTGATGGAGAAAGGTACAGTTTGCCTTGAATTTTTCTGGGTACTTGTGGCCATTAGTTATTGAGTAAAAGAGAAAGATACTAGTAGCTCCAAATTGCTATTGGCACTGTTTTGTTTTAGTTAATGAGTGAAAGAGAAGGATTCTATAGCTTCAACTTCCTTATGGTACTGATTGCTATAGGTCATCAAGTAAAAGCGAAAGATATCAGTCGCCTAAATTTCCTATTGGTACAAATTTCTGTTGGTTATTGAACGAAATACAGAGATACTTGTTGCCCCAGCTTTCTGTAGGTACTGATTGCTATTAGTTATCAAGGAGAAAGATGCTAGTTGCCCCAATTTTGTATTGCTAAAGATTGCTATTAATTACTGTGAGGAGAAGCGAACTGATGTAGAGTCAGCATGCATCCTCTTACTCCTTTACTCCTCCTATCTCGACTAAAATTCCATCGACCTGCCATTATCACCATATTTTGGATTCAGAATGTCAAATCTTTCCTATATGAAATATTAATTCTTTGCATCATGTCACTTACACTCATGTGTGATTCTTTAAGGATGTTTTTTGATTTAGCAATAACATTTTTTATTTTTCATTCCTGTCAATTCTGTTTGAGGTAGTATCAGATAAAAGCATGATTGATCTTTGTATTGTATGGCCTGTTTAACTCACACATATCAAGCACTCACCAAGTTGAAAGCCTGAACGGTGTTTACTTCCAAAGATTATCAGCAGATGGCACATGTTTTCTGTCCATCAACATCCAGGTCCAAGATTAATACTCGGAATGTGTTCAAGCAGCCGTTTGATTGTTAAGAACAATCTAATGTTCTTAGATATTTGGGCATGTCACGGTTGTTATAAATTGTTACATCATCACTATAATCATCAGAAGCAACAGCATTTCAACGCCTGTCGTTAAGTATAAACATTACTGAAAGTCCACGAGACCTGTCTATCATGAACCTAGTGGAGCCAATATTTTCTCAACTTATTTAGTGTGGTGCGCCATTTTAATTTTTGACAGTTATTTTTTCACATCGTTAATTTGATTAGGCACACTGTAAGATGGAATGTCATGTGGTTGTCTGAAATTCATGCAACAATTGTAAATTTAGCTTTTTAATTGATTCTTTGACACTTTGACAAACTGAAACACTTATCTCTAGCAGAAGTGCTGATACATACAAAAATCATTCTGTGTTTAACCATCATGTCAATTTTGTGCTGGTGTTGTTTAAATTAGTATTTTAGCCAATCATATAATCAAAAGATATCTTTATGTTTTCCTTTTACATCAGTAAATAATCCCTGATGTTACCTGATGGAAATTTTGTAGCTCAACCATCAATGCTTGGATCAGATGGAGTGGTGCCATGGGAAAAAAATAGATATTTGTTTGCAAATGACTGATAATCTTGTTCCTCGACTATTGGTTCTTCTTATGAATTATATAATTGATGTGTTTTTTTACAAATCTCACGAGTTTTTAATGAGTTGTAAGAAAAGCTGATATATATATATACATATATATGTATATATATATATATATATATGTATATATATATATATGTATATATATATATATATGTATATATATATGTGTATATATATATGTATGTATATATATGTATATATATATGTATATATATATATGTATATATATATATATATGTATGTATGTATGTATGTATGCATGTATGTATGTCTGTGTGTGTTTTCCTCATGTGTTGATTGCAGAATTTGTTGGTAGTTTGTCCACACCTGCATAAAATCATAATCTATCATTTGATTCAATTTAAAAAAAAATCAATTCCATACCATTTTTTCACTGTTAAAAAAACAGTCTAATGTTAAACACATAGGACGGTTAGGTGCAGAGTAATTTTTCATTAAGTGTCTATCGAGAGTGAAAAAAAAGAATGGCTAATATATAAATGGGTTGATACTTAAAAAGAAAAGGTATTCATGTTAGGAAAAATACAAGTCCAGAAAGAGGTCAGGGCTAATGTGAAGAAAGGTTCAAAAGAATGGTGAAAAAAGGAGTTTTCTTATCAATTCGGTCCCTCCAAGATTGAAAGAATTCTCTATATCGATGTCGATACCTGAAACAAAATAGATAAGTCCCAAAAGAGAGGATATGGTAAAGAGGGGGTAGTATTGAAAAATGTTTGGAAGATAGGAGTTTTCTTTTGATTCTGATTAAGAAAATAGAAAAAAGACCACGTGCAGTTTTGATTCTTAAAAAAAGAAGAAATGTTACCGCTCAATTTTGACCCATTAAAATGATAGAATACTGTTCGATTTTTTGGCAAGAAGTGAAAAGAAAAGTTCAATCTCGATGTCGGACCCTGGAAGTGAAAAGTAATTTCCCACCTTGATTGTGAACATATGAAGTGAAAAAGGGTCCTCTTCTCTTTAAACCATGAAAGTTGTAAAAAAAAATGCCTTTTTTGCCCCCTGAAATGAAAATAAACGTTCCATTCCGATTTAAACACCTAAAAATTGAAATAAACTCATCTTAGTTTGAGCTTCAATTCCGTTCTCTTGAGTTTTTTTTTCAAATCTCTCCGTCCCATTTCGAACATTGAAATGCAGAAAAACATTCCACCTTAATTCTGCCTCCTAAAATTGAAGAGAATTCCCTTCTTGATTCTAACCACTTAACGAAAACAATCCTCTATGGCTTTGAGCTCTAAAATGAAATCCAAATTTGATTAAAAGAGATGAAGAGAAGTCCCCTTTTGATTTAAATCCCTACAAACCCACAGCTGTTTGATTTTGACACAAATAAATGTAAAATTGAAGTTTGATTTTACCCCTGATTTTGACTCCTAAAACCAAATAATCAAATGTCCTCGATCCCCTTCACCCCCAAAGCAAGAAAAAAAATTCCCTTTGATTTCAATCCCCAAAATTGGAGAAAATATTTACCACCCCAATCGTGACCCCGAACCAAATGAAATTTCTATCCTCGATTTCAACCCTCAAAAATGAAAAAGGGATTTCCCACAATTTTGATGCCTAAAGGGGAGAAAGGATTACCCCACAAACTCCTTATTCAAGACCCCGAGAAGAGAAAAAAATCCACTTCATTTAGAGCTTTGAAATTTGAAATATACATTTTTCTTGAATCGACTCATGAGAGGTAGGAAAAACAAAATATTGTTCATCGATTGGGAACGATGAATAAGGAAATATCAATTTCCTCTTGCTTTTGAGATGTCATAGAAACTGAAATGACAATGGGCTGGTCATCTATCAAGGATGCCACATAAATGCTGGACTAGACTACTCACAACATACCTCAACAGAGATTATATGGGAAATTATGGCCGACAAAACATAAGATGAGGTGATGAACAAGATAAAATCTGAAAATACTTGCTGCGTGGCACCCATGATGTTGAAAGAATGTCAAATAACTGCTGGACATCATTCTCAAAACGTGGATTTCCAGATATGATATGCAGAACAGAAATGATAGAAAGGTCTGGCAGATCTTGAGAATGGTCTATGCTCAACAATGGTTCGAGTAGGCTACTGCTGCTGATGATAATGATGATGGAAGAGACAGCTGAAATTGATAAATAAATGTGCTCTTTATACAAATAATACCATCATTATATATATATATATATATATATATATATATATATATATATATATATATATATATATAATAAAGCTCAGAATATAATCAGAAACGTTTTTCGAATTCATAAAACAATGCAATATGTACACTCTAAGAACTAAGACAAAATATAAAAACTGCTGAGTACAGCAGCAGAAAATTAAATTGATACACCGAAGATAAATCTATTAATTGTGTGAATCATAACAGGTTTTCAATCATTTGTTACAACAAAAAATCACACACACACACACACACACACATATATATATATATATATATATATATATATATATATATATATATATATATATATATATATATATATATATATATATATATATATAATCTCTGTATGGATATCAGGGAAAAAGTCCTGAAATGCGAGGCATGAAACAGACACTGCTATTGTCTCCAAGGCATCTTGTTTGAAATAAGTCATTTTAAAAACATGGTTAAAGGGCATTAAAAATGTTGATATTTTCTTTCTTTCTAATGCTTAAATTCTTCTTTCAAACAGTGACTGCGTACTTCCAAGTATTGAAAATGAAGGTTTTTATGAGGTAATTAATGAATTGTACTGGAAAATGAATTCAGATAAGCGAGGGAAAAAGTTTTCCACTGAACACCTTTTTAGTTTAGATATATTTAGTTGTAGTTTCAGTATTTGAAGAATATGCATGTCCATGCCAGGAAGTGTAATGGATACAGCTGGAAGCTGAGTGACAAAGTGTCCTCTAAATTCTCCCGGCATTTATACCAGTATTTTTGAACGCTTATGCTGTATCAATAGTAAGAGGCGCTGGAATTTCACTCGGCCGAATAAAAGAAGAATTCAAATTGATAGATTGATGTACCAAAACATTATTAAATATGCACAAATTTCTGTACTGCAAGGAAAATATCAACAGGTTATTAAAATAAAACATGATATTGATGACACATCAGCATTGATAACATTGTAATATAGAATATCCAAAATAGAAAACAAATAATGTAAGATTTTAGCTAGAACTGCTCAAATGAGCAGAGCAATAGATGGGCAAAGAATGTAGGCGAGATTAAATGAATTGAAGATTTAGTAAACAGTTGGATCTGTGAGTACAATGAGAAAGGTGGAAGGGATGTAATGAGATTTGCTGTCATCAAATATGCATTCAATACAAACAAATACCAGGTATAAACATCCGGATACTTCATATATATCATCAAAAGCCTTCAACAAGATTTGCCTGACCTTTTTATCATGGATGTCTTGGAAAGGGTACTTCATTCAGAACTTATCTAGTTTGTCACGACATCTTGAATTTTGTCAATCTGCATGTTATGTCGATACATCTGTGACGTGTGTCATGATATCCAGCGGTTGTCTGCCATTCTCACAGCAAGACCAGTCCATTGCCATTTGATTTCCAATGGATTCTTTGATAGACTCATTTTCTCCTCTAATATACTGTGCTGTCTTGTAACCTCTCCATGTTATATGAGCATGATTCTCCCATGTTCAAGTTACATGGTTCCCAGCTAGGTGATCAGTGATGTAGTTTAGTTCCAAAGGTGGCTATCAGGATAATAATAATAATAATAATAATAATAATAATAATAATAATAATAATAATAATAATAATAATAATAATAATAATAATAATAATATTTTTTTTTTCTTTACTTCGTTGAACAGAGTCTCAAGCTCTCCCCTGTTTTTTGCAAACAATTTAATATCATCCATGTACATTAGGTGGTTGACTTTTCTTTTTGTTTTAGAGAAATTGTACCCTTTGCTGTTCTTCAGGATTCTGTTGAGCGGTATCATTGTTAGAACAAATAATTGTGGGGACAACGAGTCTCATTGAAAGAAGAGAGAAACGGAATTGCTCATTATGGCAGCTCAAAACAAGAGCATCAGGACAAACTGCATAAAAACAAAAATCGAAAAAACACAGACAAACAGCAAATGCCGCATGTGCGGTGAGAGAGATGAGACAGTAAACCACATAACTAGTGAGTGTAGTCAACTCGCCCAAAAGGAACATAAGCATAGACACGATAGAGTTGCAACGATGATACACTGGCAAACAAATGAGATTCAACCATGTGGAAAAGTGGTATCAGCACAAACCAGAAGCAGTTTTGGAGAAAACTACTCAGGGACTTTGACATCCAAACTGACCACCTCGTCCAGGCAAGAAGACCGGACTTAGTAATAGTAGAAAAAAAAAAGGAAGGCCTGCCAAATAGTAGACGTTGCTGTGCCTGCAGACCATAGAGTAAAAAAGGAGGAGGGTGAAAAAAGCGAAAAATACCAGGACCTTGCAAGAGAATTAAGGAAGGTGTGGAACATGAAAGCCAGGGTAGTACCGGTCATAGTGGGCGCACTAGGAACTGTCCCCAAAATGCTGAGGGTGAGACTAGAGGAGATCAGGATTAGGGGAAAGATAGAGACCGTACAGAGACCGTACAGACCACAGCACTACTGGGAACTGCACGGATACTGAGGAAGGTGCTAGAGATATAAGTACTGCAACGAATTGTAGCTCTGTCATGCTATGCGAAAGAGAGAGGAGACGTTAGCTGAAGACCTGAGG
>OY735199.1:62244351-62414351 GCA_963457665.1 Thysanoteuthis rhombus | reverse complement strand
AATTATTTGTACAAAATTAGAGACTGTTTCCAAATCAAAAGTCCTGAGGATAGTTGCAATGATGAATTAGGTGGTCGATATTTGATGAGTTTTGCTTTTACTAAAACTACTGCGTCGATCACTGAACATTACACATGAATATGGAATGCATCAAAGAACGATCAAGGCTAAAACAATCATGCATTGGGAAATGGTAAATGTTTACTGGGAGGAGACGAACACTGAATTAAGCACATTGATTCAAAACATCAACGGGAATAGAATTTGTCGTGTAAGATCTGGAATCTGCAATGTGTTGCATGGAGGGCTATGAATGGATCTTGCAGACCAATGGAATATTCAAAAAAACAGAAGTCACCCTAGCTGATAAACCAAGTTATTTGATTGGTCTTGTACATCGAACTGATTCCCAGTAATATTGACTTGTCATTAAAAACTAGCAAATCTGTCGTATGATTAATGTCGGTCATCCTGTATCAAGTCGCACATTCGGAATAGTTCTCGAAATGCTGGCCAAAATTATAAGATTTTTAAATGCATGGAAAAATTACACCACATAATTTTTTTTTACTCAGAATATTTTACCACAGTATATTTGCACCTATGTATGGGGATGAGGGGTAGAAAAAATCAAATGATACATTTCTGTTGTATATTTTCTTGTTGGAACGCAAGAAACTTTTGAAAATAGTGGCCATACATGAATATTTTTCATAAATTGATAAACTGCTATTTCATAGTACAAATCATTAAAGCTAAATTTGCATGTCACGGGCTGGATTAGTCGATAACCTGCAAACTAATGCATGAGATATGAAGAATGCAGTTCCATTCCAATCACATATCTGGAAGTTCACAAAACTCCCAGATCTGATCTTATGACTCGGCTCAGCATGGCTTTTGCATGATACAATAATAATGATCAATAAAATTGATACTAAAGCCTCGGTAAAAATATTTCCTATAACAACAAATTCGGTACAATATAAGCATAAAATTGAATTTGGATACTTACTCGTTCTATTTTTGCCATAGATTAGGTCAAACAGACAGTCAGTAATGCTGATTGACCCCTTTACTGTCTATATAATTTCTATGAGGGACTACAAATTTTCATGGGAGAAAACTAGTTAGATTTCCAATGGTAATTGGAAGAGTTTTTCACTGCTACCGTGAAAATTTCCTGTGATTTATAGCTACCAAAATCTCTCTCTCTCTCTCACACACTCTCTCTCTCCCTCTCTCTCTCTCTCTCTCTCTCTCTCTCTCTCTCTATATATATATATATATATATATATATATATATATATATATACATATATATATATATATATATATAGTAGATTGTGGATTCGTTATACAAACTAACTCATGTTTCCGTCTTTTTGGGGCTTCATCAAGCAAATATGAAAGTTTCTTGCGTTCCAACTAGAAAATACACAACAAAAATGTATCATTTAATTTTTTCATCGGTACAAATATACTATGGTAAAATATTCTGGTTTAATGTATGTATCGAACACTTTATGAAATAAATCCATTGTATTTCAGAAGTGGCTTTGTATCATTGATATATTATTATATTATGTTATACTGCTAACTTGATTTGTACCACACACACACACACACACACACATACATATATATATATATATATATATATATATATATATATATATGTATAGCCAAAATGGTGTAAAACTCAAATGCTGTCACGATTAATACCTTGAGAGAGAGACATACTCTGATGCTTAATTTAGACTGGCATAGTTTTAGAAAGATGTGATTTAGAGGATAGATAGATAGATAGATAGATAGATAGATAGATAGATAGCAAGAAGGAACAAAAATGGCCGAGGAGTGAGAAATCCAAGGACACCTGTTGAAGGAATAGGTTGCTGACGGTTTCAAGTGATTCAGAGATCGAAGGGGATTTGGAATGTTTGTGAGAATACCTTTTTCAATATTCTTACCGATATACTATAGGATGTCAGTAATCTCAACGTACATAGATTCTGAATATTTTAGAAGTATTTTGTTAACAGTATTGGGGTGTTTATTCGCTGTCCTACTGCAGCAAAATGTAACACAAGGTCGAGCTTAACGTGGGAAGATTAGGAGACCATCCGTCCAAAAGTGGCTCCAGTCGACGCAGCTACCGTTGAAAAGTTCATCGTAATGACTACACAACGTCCGCCACGAAAGCATCCAGGGGACCTGCTCCTCCAAGTGCGATGGAGCAGTGCTGCCCCGGGGAAAAAGAGACCCCGCAGCTGGGCCGAGTAATAATGGGAGAGCCGAAAGACGAGTCCAAAGGCCTCCCGATACGCTTAGCAGTGGCAGCCTCAGTTAAACCTCATTGGCTGACACACTGCACCGGCGCACTTGATCTTTGACACCACCCACACGCCAATCTCCGGCCCATTCAACGGGCAAGTGTCAGTAACTGGGCCTCGGGCTCTGCTGTGGAACAGATACTACACTTTGATCCCGTTGATATGGCAAGAAAAAGGAAGAGTGAACCGTATTGGTGGTTTCTAGAATGTTCTGTGTCGGTATTATTCCTGGTCACAACTGTTGTATACGGAGATCTTTGTTTTTCCAGTAATACCTTATTTCATATAGGTTCATGCAACTATATGACTGAGTTTACTGTTTTATTGGTGGTCTCAAGAAAATAGGTAGCAACTAGCGCATAAATGTAATAATCGAATTTCATTGAAAGAGCGACACTTGAAATTACTTTGAAGAACTTTTTCTGGATGAAAATTCATTCCAGCCATCCAAATATTGAACCAACTTGAAAAAGGAATTATAAAATCAACAACCTAAAATTTTTGTTTCAGTTCCATTATACAATTATTCAAATTACTTGTTATCACTCATAGCAAGAATGCAATCAAGGATAGGTTAACACGTACCGGAGATGAGAGAATCAGCCTTTAATATAAAGTCCAATTGACTACACTACATTCTGTAATAATGAAGTAGTTTAGAATTATTTTCATACACCAATCAAAAACTTCACAAGAAAAAGTGTGAAAAAATGAACATGAACGATTTGTTAGGACAAATGAAAGTAAAATTATATCATGTGACGTTATCTTTAATTTTTGGGAAAACCCAACCTAAACAATTTAAAATCGGTAGCTTCTCCCCACTCTCCTCACCAAAAAGAAGCTGAAACTTCAATACAGCCCACCAATGAGACGTATTGCAGTGATCGTTATTGATATTGTGACGCATGACCTCGATCTCTTGTTTAAAATGACTACCTGTATGCAACGTTGGTTGGTATTTGTAATACACTTCGATGTTGGATGAGTGTTTATGGGGTATGCGTTTGATATTTTTTCTTTCTGATCCAAATCACGATGGTCTTATTGGCAAACTACATTTGTGAGCATGGGAATCGTTCTTATGGAATTTCGATTTAGAATCATTCCATGCTGGACATCTAGTAATGGTAGAATGTTTGACAAGTTGGATTCACTGATTATTACTGCAATTTAGTAGGTCCTCACTAGATGCTGGATGCTTATAACCTTGTACGAAACCTATCTTAAGCTCAGCAAATAAAATAATTCTAGGCTTAAACAGGATACAATTCGTATTATGGCAATAAGAATAATAAGAGTGTAACGCTAAGAACAGTAAAAATGATAAGCTTCAGATGACGCAATCATCATCATCATCATCATCATCATCATTTGCATCATCATCATTAGTCTTTTAACGTCCGTCTTGGACAGAAACCTTCCCCGAAATTCATCACATTAGTCGATTGTGGTCATCACTGAGCCAATACCTTTTGCATTAGCCTCTCCATTTTATACTCTACCGGCCTTGGTTGCGCATGTGATCACCGGGGATCCCTGGGGGTGAGTTATGATGTCCATCACTTGTCTGCCATTCGTATAACATTAGCAGCCCATTGAGACAATCCAAATCCTACTGATAAAGACAGGATTGTGCAGGGTATGGGCCAGTGGAGCCATTCAACGTGACCCACATATTTTTTGTTTTCAGTCGGGGATTTCTCCAGACAATCTGATCATATTTTCCGAATGATTCACTCTTGGGTACAATGGAGTCGTAGGTATATATATATAGATTTTAATTCATAAAACAGTATCGTCTCCTTTGCCTGAAAAGTGCAAAACGACGACACGTGGCTGATTGGAATTGTTATTTTCAAAAAGGGACTGTTGTTACAAAAAAGAATTCAGATAGTGGATGTCGAGAGACATGATTGACAAAAATGAACTGGCTAAGTCAAGGATTTGAAACAGAAAACATCTGCCAAGTTGGCTAAGAGCTTAGTCACTAAGTATACCTTTATATATAAAGAGTGAATGTTTGAATGTTCATTCCTCTAGCTCCATTGGTGTCACCAGTACAACTTGGATAATGAAGAAATCCACGTTGACATTTGACAGTTTCTAATAAATGATGTAACATAAAGGGAGACAAATGTTGTTCATGTAAATAGATACATCGGATCCAATGAAAATCTATGTCTATGTCAGTACGTATTTTCTAATGTTATTTAATTCTGTTCAAACAAAGATAGTCTCAAACACACGGACGAAACTTATCCAATTTTTTCACTAAACAGCGACTGGATTTTTATTTTAAAATCGATAACAGGTTAGTTGTCTCATCGAAAACATAGAATATGGAATAAACCGATTTACCTATGTACTTATGCGAATTTTCCCTATTTCAAAAGTCTCGACAGTGACCAATCAGTGTTGGCTTGACCGTTGGCCCACAACTATCTGTAACCTGCAACAATATTTGACCTGGCGGACTGTTTGCGACTCCAATCATCACCCACATAAAGGAGTTGTCACAAATACACAAGAAGACTAAAGACGGTTATTCGCCGCTAAAAGACAGGCTTTTACTAAGACTTTCTCCGTGCCATTCTTTTTTATCAATTAATGCGATATCATTTTCGCATTTTTTTGTGAATAAAACTTTTTAAATGTTGTCGATTACATAATAAAAACGTTCAGCTTTTCAAAATTAATTTTATTCATCACAGAATTATAAGATGCTTACAATTTATTGTGGAGAGTATAATGAGTAATGGATCAACACTAACGTCTAGAAATAGATTGTAAACACATTTTCACAGTGTCTGAATTGATCTTAATTGGGATCTCCTATACAATTACCTCAAGATACTGAAATATTAAACCTACAGTGCATTTAGGGAAAAAGTAGATGCATTTATTCACAAAGCTCAAACTAGACAGTTTCCAAAAAGCCCTCATACCAAGCAAGAGTTAGACAGAATCAAAATCAAATTTATTTTTGTCGAAAATTGTTTGAGCGTCCAAGCGTTCAATTTGAATTCTAGAACGCAGATGATCTCCTCGACGCCTACTATTTGGCACTTACCGATTTACTCATAATATGATATTGAGATATCCTCAGGTGCACAATCTAGCATCTGAATATTCACCTTTACTTCAGTATGCTTTCATACCCCGTCTTTATAAATTCATACCCATGTCTACAAATACGTCGCTTCTCTTGCGTATATTCTTGGAAATATTCTTTACTTCTGTCTCGTTTGTATGTCTCGTGTATTCTACTATTTCATTTGACTATAGCATTGTCAAATCAGTATCTAAATATACACATATTCACTGTTCGAAGGGCAGTACGAACAAAACATATTTGCATATTTTGATGACCATTTGATTTTTCTGCGACAATAACAAAAGTGACCTCAGCCTATTCAACAATATATCTATAAATTCATCTTTCTGGGCCGTTACGAACAACACGCTAGGAACAACACGCATTCATGACAACATAATATGCTTGTTAATACAGTGGATCACACACACTACGTGAATATGTATATACCCAAACCACACTCAAGCCATATGTACTTTGATTACAAACATACCTAATGAGCAGTTTCAACTGGTTCTATACAACTCAAGATACCAAAAATATCTTTAAATCAGTGGTAGTCTTTCATTAATTTCGTTTATCTTTTCGATCAAACATAGTTTGACAACAGCTCTAATCATTTTACGGATATCAATCTCGTTGATAAGATATTATACACTAGGAATTTGCCATAGGAATTCAGTTAACAACTAAAGTCATGGAATGGGCTTCATTTATCATTCACATCTTCTTCTTTTCTCTCCCCTCCCCTCCCTTTCTATCTGAATATATATCTTTTACAAAGGGACTGAGAGAAAAAGAAAGAGAACCTCAATGCTCTAAAAAATGATTTTAGACAAACGGAGATATCAGAAATTCACGGAGAATATTTGCAAGACTATCAGCAAGATCAGTCAATTTATAAACTGAGTTTTTATCTGTCAAACACTTGTGTTGTTCTGGTGAGAGATAGAGATGGGGAATTAAACTGCTTGCTCTCCTTGTGCATTTTGGGGCGCATTTCTTTGAAGTATTGACCTCCTAACGATGCAAATCTTTCCTTGATGTGTGCTCTGTTCATTGAATAATGGAATATTGAGAAAGAAAAAGGTGCCGACTCATAGTAGAAGAGAATAGGAGAGAACAAAGGAGAGGTCATTTGGTTGTAACTCAAAGTTCCTCCGTTTTTTTTGTAAATTCATGGCTCAGTTTCTTGCTCAATTAACTTTTGCATGCAATCCAAGGGAAGAGGGACATACCCTCTCTCCCGGCTTAATCCCTTAACGAGAATTCGCAAAACGTTAAGACATGTCTCATTAGGGTAAAGGATAAATCAGAAACTGCTTTACTAAGAATGTTTTTGAAAAAAACACCGAGAAAAAATTGCGAGAATCATTGACTAAATGTGAGTTTATAATCTCTACCGGTCAACAATGCTATTTTCCCCACGAGAGAAAATCTGCACATCATTAGACGATTGAAAATTGTCAGATCATGAAAATAATGACAAGAACTTCAGCGCTCAAATGATGATAGAAGAGTTAGCACCTCCAAAGGTTAGCCAGGGTCAAGGCAACGTACATTTCCCGTCTCTGGACACAGATATCAAGACATTGGTGTTGGAACCACAATCTCTGCTGACCAAGGGATAATTAAACGATACGAAAAGATTGATGCATCCCAACTAAGTGTGTTTCCTTCCATGTTGTCATCTTATGTAACACAGAGTGCTAGAGAAAACAAACTGCAACGTCTCACAAGAGCAAACGAATCCTTGAAATCTTCAAACTAAGAAGTAATCAAAGAGAATACGAGTCTTGGTTTGAAAGCTTTTGATAAAGCAAGCTCAATCCTCTTTCTCCTAAAAAAAGAATCTTTAAAACTAATGTATAACCCCTGTAGTCCCCTATGGAGATGAAACATGGGACCCAACCAAAAGATTGACTCTCACACTGAGCACATTATAATAGAAAATTGAGTCTGAGATATCATAGAATCTATTAGAAATCTCAGAGGGCAACGAAATGGCCGTGTTGCAAGAATGTCAAACAACTGCTGAATTTCACAACTCACAATGTTGATCCCCGGAGAGAATAAGCAGAACTGTGAACAGCAGAAAATGAGACTGTTTCAAAACATGACAAGTTCAGATATAAAGATGTGCTGAGGTCTAAGTGATGTTCTATGGTTGCTGTTGTTGCTGCTGATTTGTCTGCATGTGTGTACTTATACTCGGAATGTAAATGCTGTAAATAAATGACTTTGTGAAAATTATTTGTTTGTTACAAATATAAATGCTAAAACGTATTCGCTTTGTCTGTCTGTGATGCACTTCAATCTATCAATTCAGCAATGCAATGACCTTGTAGTTTCTGTTTATATCAAATTCGACTTTATTCTTTTAATCTAACTTTAATTATACTATTTTTCTAAGGATGTATTTCCAAATTCTGCAGATATCATTAGCATCTTTCCTATCAATGTATGTGTATGTACGGGTGTGTGTGTGTACGTGTGTGGACGTGTGTGGTTGCAGGTGGATATATGTGTTTCTGTCAGCGCAAAATCTTTGATTTTGAACCAAGCGATTCTATTTTAAGTTAATCAAATTATAGACAAAGCTGACATCATGAATAAAATGACTCACTTTGATCTTGAAAAAAATCTAGCTTTCAAGCCAACAGTTTGCAAATATTCTTTTAATCTAACTTAAATAATAACATTTTTTCTCAAAGATTGTATTTCCTAATTCTTCAGAGATTATGAATATTTTTCTTGAACATGTATGTGTGTGTATGTGTGTGTGTGCGTGTGTGTGTTTGCTTTCGTGTTTGTTTGTTCCTATGAGCGCAAAAGCTTTGATTGTGAACCCAGCAATTCTATTTCAAAAGACAGTCTATCCCTATGGTTAAAAAATAACTGAACATTATCCATAGCACATGTACATATAGCCCGGGGTTTTAGATCAAATAACTATGAAAACTGTTCTCCCCGAGCACCAATGTTAAAAACTGAAAAAATGATCACTTTATAAATGGCTGACTGCTTACAAACAACCGTTACGGTAAGAAAGAGATTTTAGACTGTGGACTAGATTGCACGTAACGTATGAAGCTGTAATTCAACAATTCTTTCCAGACTGTTTTTTAAAATGGAAGGGATGCTTGGTTTTGAAGTGGACTATGGTACCATTGCCCTAAGTAGTCATTATTATTGATCATGAGTGAATTAGTACTTCCCCCCCCACGAAAAAAATTCATTCATATTTCCATTGTGGAAAATATCATTTCAAACTTATACTTTGTTCATTCTAATATCTCAAATGGAAGTTTGTTAAACTTTTAAACTCGAGTTGACTTTCTTTATCTACTGGACCAAGAGCAAGAACAACAACAGCAATCTGCACCATCATTAGGTTGTAAATAAATACGAAAAATCCACAAGCCCCTACCGTGATTCGAATTCATGACTAAGTCATCATAAAATATTTTAATCTATTCTAAGAATGGGTACATACTGTGTTCACTGCATGTCAATGCAGACAGCGCTCGGATTTATCGGAGCTTTTTCTGATCGTGATGTTTGAATAAAATTATTTTTTTAGGAAAGTTTTCGACTTTTTAACTGCGATTCTCACATATTTCCTTTCCCGGATGTCAGATAAATATGAATTTCTCTAAGATTTGGATGCACTATCGGACATCTAGACGCATTTAAAGCAATTTCCGATCCAAAGAATACTGGACGAACCGAATGAAAGAAGCAAGAAATACATGAACTTCAGTAAACAAATGTTATAGACAACAAACACGTCAAGGATAAAGCAAGAACGATCAAGATTTCGAAAATGCTGAGAAAAGCAAAAAAAAGGTTAACTATATCTACGCTGGACGGCACGTTTCCACAATTCCTTCAAAAATATAAATCAGGCAGAAAATACTCAACATCGGCAAGCTTTCGGTAGATCAAGCTCAACTAAAACAATAACATCCGAAAAAAGAACTATGTGAAAAGATTAGAAAGTATTGGCACCGCAACGTACATGGTAGAGAGATATGACGAATTCCAAAAGTGATCAATGTCTAACAATCGATGCTGAAAGACTGCCATTGTTCCTGCTGCTGCTGCTGATGATGATGATGATGCTGCTGCTGATGATGAAATAATTTCCATTCTTATCTACTGTTTCTCGTGATTGTTTTAACCCGTGACACAAGGAAACGCATTTTCACTAGCTCCTGTTATTATTCAAACCATCCCGTAGAAAACTGATAATTTCTATTAACTGAAATTGGACCCTGCCATTCGAGACATAGGTCATATCATTTAATTGGATTTTTGTTCAGTATTGCAATTATATATCAGATAATTGGATCGGATGTAACCTCAGCCCCGACTCACATTTATCAGCAAAGCCGCATATGAATAATATCTGACTGTTATGCTTGTTAAGCACTGCTAATGAAAATCTATAAAGCGTGTATTAGCTTTGATTCCATATGTTTGGTAATACGAACATTTATAATTCTGACTGTGGCTCAATGGCTACAAGGTTTGTTTGGATACTCCGGGTTCAGTGTAAATTCTTCCAAAAACATTTTACCAAACACACACAAAAAACCCAAAGAACAAACGCAAACTCTGTCAATGATGCCTGCATGCATTATGTGATATATTTCCCTCTGATTGGAAATGATGTGTAAGTAAATAAGGAATTCAGATAGAATTTTCTTTAAAAAGCTAAACTTAGTAAGGGCCATAGTGAGATAAAAAAAAATGGATGGAGAAATTTGTTATTTTTTTGTAAGGATAAATCATCTTTGAACTCCAGACTTATCCCTCCTCCATATATATATATATATATATATATATATATATATATATATATATATATATATATATATATATATATATATATATATATATATATATATATCATCAGTCTTTTAACGTCTGTCGTTAGACATAGACCTACAGAAGGATTCGCCACAATTTTCTATCATGGGCACCGTGGAGCCAGTTTTTTTCTGAATTCATCCTTTTCGTCTCTCCATCTTGCATTCTGGCGGCCTTGCATGTGATCTCTTATGATCCATATTGTGAGTCGTGATGCCCATTGGTTGTCTTTTATTCTTGCAACATAGCCTGTCCATTGCCATTTGAGTATTTTGATAATTCCTATGATGTCTCGGTCTCCTATTTTCTTCCTGATATGCTATGCTGTCTTGCGATTCCTCTATGTAAGGTCGAGCATGATTTTCTTAGGTGCATGTTTCTCAGTTTGCAGGTCTGTCTCTTGCTTAGGACCCTTGTTTCAGCTCCATAAGTGACTATTGGGAGAAGGCATTGGTTGTATACTCTTTTTTTATTTAGGATTTTGGGATCGTCTGGGTTTTGAAAGTTGAGCTTGCTCTGCCGAAGGCTCGTCATCCTGGAGTGATTCTTTGCTTGAATTCTTCCTTTTTTCAGGATCCCATGGAGATTGGCTATATTTATAAATACATTTCATAATCATCAGACGCCACAACATCATTATCAGCAGCAACAGCTTTTTTTTTTGCATCCGTCGTTGAACATAGAACGTCCAATCGTTTCGTCAGACGTCTCCATTTTGTGCATTGCTGTATCAATACTTTCTAAACTTATTTAGTTTGTCATGCAACTATAGTTTCACATATTATATCTTGGGATCAATAATGTTAGTTGTGTCTTACGTTCTTACAACGTGACCAGCCTATTGCTCTTTGAGTTTTCTAAATGGAACTATGACTCTTTTATCTTTAATATACAATGATGCTTTGTTATCTCTTCACATGATGTTGAGTATGATTCTCCCACGTGCAGGTTGCATGGATTTTAGTTTGAGGGTCAATCTTTTGGTTGGGTATTATGTTTCAGCTTCATTAGTGACTATCAGGTCGGTTATATATTCAGTCGTAAACCCTTTTTTAGGGCCTTGGAGTTTCTCATTCTTAGTTGAGATTGCTTTACCAAAAGGTAGAGTGATTTTTCGTTTGATTGCTCCTTTTTTGAGGGTTTCATGAAGATTTTTTGTCCTATGTTGATGTAGTGGTCTTCTTTTCCCAGGTCTGCGTTCTCGATTTGGATTGTTCTATCTCTTCAGCATGTTTGTTGTAATGGCATTTTCTTTTTACTGAAATTCATGTGAGAGCTAGTTTTCCTGCTTTCTTTTCAAGTTCAACATTTCTTGGAGATGGTAATTTTTTTTCAAAAAGTAAAAGATGAGCACATTTGCAGTCGCTTATACATTTGATGTTTATCTTGATCCCTCGGTTTTCCGAATCTAAGTTTGAAAAGATCATCTTGGGAAGGCTAATAAACAAACTGCTGTATACGTTGCAAGATTATTACATACTCATGGTTTAGACCTTGTATGATAGCATTGATGATTAGAGATATTTTCATCGATTTGAAGGACTTATTGAAGTCGAAAAATTTACCAATATGAGATAACATCAGCATAGGTTATTGGAACCAAGTATGGATTGAACTCAAGACCATAATGATTGAATTGTCCTTACTACCTGATAATCTGCGATAACCAGCTGATCATTGAGCAAAACAGGCACGATACTCAGACACACATGCACGTTTTTTCATAACTCATAAGATAATTTTTTTGAGAAATCTATCATAGTTGTTGTATGATTAGCCAGAAAATTCGAATTTCAACAAACAAAATAGCAGTTTTGTTAATTTGGTTCGGAGCATGGTCACAATAGTAGGAGAGCTGTAATCATCGAACGCACAACAGTGCCGAATCGTACTACGATACTAGATTAGCAATGACAGAAATGGTAGTTTCTCAAAAAATCTTATAAAGTCATAATTATATTGATTTTGACCAAATCCAATTCGACAAGAAAGTAAAAATCTCTTCCTGTAACCGTCAAGTGATTTGAAAGAGTGGTTTCTCTGTGCTCATCCACTCGATGTCTTTACTGCCCATTACTTTGGCAAAACTGTGAGAGGGGAATTCAATTCCAAGTGACCCCTAAACTTGCCTTTGAAGTTGTAGATATTCCATTGGGGTTCATGAAAAAGCAATGACATAATGGGCAGAATGCATAAATCCAGGTATAGTCGGGTACTTCTGCTAATGCATGGATCTGTGTGTGTGTGTGTAAGTGTGTGTGTGTGTGTATGTGTGTGTGTGTGTGTGTATCAGTACTCATGTGTGTATGTGTGTGGATGTATGTGATGAAATAAATATATATCATCATTCTAGAAATAGATTTATTTGAGTAATTGAACAGACAACCAGAGCAGTTAGTGTCAACTTTTATCTGCTTTGATTCATGATATAATATATGATGCCTTCCCTTTTACAATGGCTACATTTGCCAACATCTTGTAAGCGCTGTCGGGTAAATCTAGATGGACAGAATAGATTGCATTTATTGGAAAATTCCCATCTGCCAAGTGCCAAATCCGGTCTTTTTATGCCTGCATCATGATAAAAGGATTGTCAAGGAACAATGGTAACTTGGGGAAATAAAATAAGATGAAAAGAAATAAATAAAAAAGAGCTATAACTGGTAGTTAAGCTGCTCTATAATCGAATGGTGGAAAGGTCGCTGATTGCCAAGGATTTATTGAGCGTTGCATTTGGTGCCCAATAATATGAGAGTTTAACAACAATAACTCTTAATTACAACGTAGATCTGATGGGTACATTCGGAGAGGAAAGTATGGATGGACATTTTCCGACTATAAAATATTGACAGTAGCCTGGGCCAAGATATACGGAACACTTTCACACGGACAGATACCTGCAAATAAACTTCGATTTGCATGCCTAAAAACTATACAAAGCCTAAACATAGACTGAATTCATATTATCTACATAATGACATATATTCCTGTATTCCTAAATGCTTTTGTCTCCATCATGGCAACGATTCTGTTCCCAGTGATGTTGCATGATCAACACAAAACTAAATGTAAATTTATTTTCCTCTTTTTCCTGACATTGTATGATATATATATATATATATATATATATATATATATATATATATATATATATATATATATATATATATATATATATATATATATATATATATATATATATATATATATATATATATATATATATCCTAGAGTAAAAAAAAATTACAGTTGATCTCCATGCACTGTTAACTGGAGTTATTCATCCTAGTGTGTGTGTGTGTGTGTGTATATATATATATATATATATATATATATATATATATATATATATATATATATATATATATATATATTATAGAATTACTGTGTTTATATACGTGAAAAAGCATTTTAGCGTCTGGAAGTCAATTTCCCCTAGTTGCTTATCTAAGTAATCAGTTATCGACCTTTACCGTTATTAACATGATAGCATTTTATTTCAATCCAAGCAAACACTGACCATGAAGATCGTGTGTGGTATATATAGTGGAGATGTTCATGAATCGGTTTGATATTGCCACGAACTTTTTTGTCGAAAATTTCCGTATCATTTTGCTCTATTGCACGTAATGTTTGGTCAAAAGATAAATGTTCCTGTTCTGACCGTGTCTTTTTTCCAAACACCACATGGGATCCATTTTTTCCCTAGCTTGTAAACGACTACGTTTATCTGATAGCACAAGCACTAAAGAACTAAATAAACTCAGAAGACAATTAGATTTTCATAACAATATGCGAAGGATATTTCAGGAAACTTCGTAAATAGTCGCAGTATCATGTTTTATTAAGATCTACTTACTTTAAAAAAACTGGCTTTTTATTCCTTCAACTATGCAATTTCCAAATATTTCTCGTATACTGCTAATTTGTTTCATACTCTATCGTGCCGTTAACCAGGGATAATTTTACTTAATTCCTAAGTCCTTAATTTCTTTTGCATATCGATATTTCCATGAGCATATGAATATCCTTGTCACAGAAATGAAATTATGATTAGCTGGGCTTTTGATACAGCTTTTGGTGGATTGAAAAGAAGGCCATAAAGATATAATGGGTTGCTTTGTTGCATTGTAATTTTTTAACAGACTACGTGTAGTAAGTTCGATTAATACTCGGTGACTCAAGCGTCTTGTTTTCCGCCACAATTAACAAGATGTTTTCAAACATGTTGTAACCATATATATTCATTATGCAAAAGTAAAACAAAAATAATCGTTCTGTATAAAATTGTACTAATGCTAACTTTCCGTTTTCATCGAACGATCAATATTTTATCGAGCCAGCACACCAGGGCCAAAAGAAAAGAAATTTATACTGTAAACACATTGTAAGTTGTATTAGGTAACTCACAGAAATACATTCTTTATTCAGATATAGTGTTCGTTGATAAACAAGACATAACATTTTTGTTTGGCTGAGTACGTTTTTCCACATGAGAGATACACGTCACTATGTTCTGTGAGGATTATTTGCACATTCTGTTCAGCTGAAGAAGAATGAATTAAAATCTAAAAAAATCATATGATAAAGGGTGAAAAATCCGATTTAATTTTTGTTCACATGTTGAATAATGCTTGTGTGCATTTTGCGACTCGTTGGACACACGGGAAAATCAGCTTTTAGTAAGACGTCAGGGTCCAAGACAAAGGCCTATAAATCTTAGAATCATTCGTTTGTTATGCGTCGGCAGAACAGAGATGGCCGATTTGTAGTCGGATGTCACGCCTGGCTAGAGAACAATGCAATGTAAACATCTGCCTTAGAGAAGGCGTACACACTATGTTCATACAGCGAAAATGTGTACCAAACTTCCAAATCCTTTTGCATATCTATCCCCACATACTGTTGCCTGAACGTATTCTTCTTTTTAATTTATGTTGGCGACATCTTAAAAACGTGAATATATCCATCACTATGTAATTCTGTTTACTTCCTACGTACCACTCAACAAATCTACAAACATGAAAACCTCTTCCTTCATTTCCGATGTCGGCTTGTATGTATGAATATTTTTTTAGTATAGATACATATCTAACTATTGAATTCAGTTGGATTTAGTCTTCTCATTTCTGTCTTTCTTTCTATATACGTATATATACTTATATACATATGAATATATTATGCATGACATATGTGTGTGTGTGTGTGTATGACAAAGAGTGTGTGACTGTACGTGTTTGTGTAGGTGTGTATGAAACTGACGCATGACGTAATTATGAAAGTAAAAACTACGATATTTCCTTGCAAACAATACATATGTAAGTATATCAAATAGTGCGTAGCCTGATACGTGAAATAAGCATTTAGATTTACACTTCCCTGAGTGATCTGCATTGTCGATGCATTTTAGCATTCATCGTTGGACATGCACTGTCCTCAAGATTCGCCAGATTTGTCTATCATGAGCGTCACGGAGCTAACATTTCCTGATCTTGTCTAGTTCATCACGTCACGTCATTTTTGCTGGTCAGTGTTCTGCATATAATTATTTTGGTTCCTAGTTGCGAGTTGTGATCTTCTGTGGTTTTGTACCATTCCAAGACTGGAGCAACCCACTGCCATTTGTCTAACAAAGCCGGGGATATATCAGACTTTATCTCTCTGTAATATACTCTATCGATGATGAAATTAAGTAGGATGTGAGGCATGGTTTCCTTGTTTGCACGTTTCATGGTTTTTGATTTGAGGGTCAATTTCTTTGCTAAGTATGATGTTTCAGCTCTATAGTAATGATATGGAAAAAAAACAATGGCAAAAGAAAAGACATTTTCATATGCATCAGCACTCTGAATAAAAACGTCCATTGAAAATCATAGCTTAAATATTTTGATTTCATTGTCTATACTCCCAGGTTATCTAGCTCTCATATTATCACGATAAAGTTACTCAGAATGTTTCAGATGCTGATTTTATGTTCATGAATTTATCTGAGTCTTAGTATCTCAATGTTTCTTCTCCATTATTCAGACGTAGGTTTATGCTCTTACTGTTGATATGAACGAATCATGAGCGGCGTGTATCGTGCGTGCTTTTGCACATCTTAGTGGTAAGACTTCGTTCTCAATTTTGGTTGTGTTTGTGCATTGTGGCATATATCAATCACTTGTGACCCATAAATTCTGATTGCTCAATATATATGGTATATACTCCAGTAAATGTGGGCACCGCTAAAACTACATACACTGATAGTTCGCTCATATATGAATGTTTTCCACGCATAAAATCTGAGGCACCCATTATTTAAACAACTTTATTTTCTACCGTTATTATACGTGTTTTTAATGTTCATCTAATATTTGATCGAATATCATCATCATGATGGCCTTTTTAGCGACTGTCACTGGACATAGATTCACCAATCCTTATTTTCATGTGGTATCACGGAGCCAATCCTTTTCGGACTTATTCGCTCCGTCACGCTATCTCATATTTTGACGGCCACATTTACACTTATGATTTCTGGGAATCCACGTCACGAGTAATGATCTCCTGTGGTTGCGTAGCATTCGTACATTCCGGCAAGCGCATTGTTATTCTTTTTTTCTAATGCTTCCTATGGTATCCATGAAGCCTTTTTTTCTCCAATGTACTCTGCAGTGAGATGTTGAGCATAGTCCTCTTTTCTACACGTTAAATGGTTCACAGCATGAGGGTCAATCTCTTTTTTAGGCTCTATAATTCAGTGGTATGATTTATTGTCAACCTAGAATGATTTTTCTTACCTTGATGATTTCATAGAGATTCTTTTTTTTCAGTAGATGTAGTGGACTACTTTTTCAACTTTGCATTTTCTATTCTTAAAAGTGTTAGTTTGAAAAGAAAATGAAAGAATAAGAAAAAAATTTGCATTAGATATTTTTTAAGCAAAAGGACCTTAATTTTAAATGGAATCAACTAATAATCAGATTTTCTTCTATTTAATCTATGATAGATACAATTCATCTTACATTACTTTTGTTATTTACTGCTATAATTAAAGGTCGTATTTCTTTCGAAGTGTGTTTATGCAATCATAATCAAGTTCATTTTGTTTTATATTTTACCTATTTTATCCTACTTTCGGAATGTTTTACGTCAAGCCTTCATTTTTGAAATTCTTATTCTGTTACTTTCCTCAAAATGCGTTGCATATCTGTCCGATTTATTAGTTACATTGTTTTAATATGAATATTTTGCTATGTTTTTTATAATGTATCATTTATGTGAGAGTTGATCCGTAGGATAGTTACCCTTAAAAACATGATCATTTAGAATTGAATAGAATTTTCATTCAACCAATCTTGTTGGCAATGCATCAGGAGTGCAATTAAGTTTTGGCAAATGAAATAGTTGAAACTAAATCAGGTCGCACTTTGTGGATATATTGGAGGCTGATAGTAGGTATAGACTTTTTGGGACACACGACTATACAATGATAGTCATTCATCTATATCTGCCTTATTTAATAAATATGATGTGTTGTGCATTATGTTTTTTTAGATATAGGATACATGTCTTTTTTAATGTATTTTTTGCAGGAACCATTTTAGAGTAATACTGTAATTTTTGACAGGAACACTCTATATCATTTTTAGTCATAAAATAATTAAAAAATTTTTTATGAATGAGTCTTGTAATCTTCGTGCGTGGTATAAAGTCGTCAAACCATGTTGTTCTGGTCAGCAAGTTATTGTTTAAGCTCATTAGGCTAATTTCAACGTGCTGGAGTCGTCGATCTATTAACCATTAAGATGTGACTGACAGCACCTGTTTGTAGTAGTATTTGTAATATTATCACAAATGATACAAAATTGTAAAAAGAGAACAACAATGATTAAGGAAACATATAAACCAAAAATATAACATCCTAGTTTTCTGCTAAAATAATAGATATATATGTTTAAATGTGATCTTACGCAGTGTTGGTTATCTTAATACAATTGATAGAGCACCTGCCAAACAGACTGTGTTTCCGGATTGAAAAATGATGCGGATCCAAGTATGATTGAGAGCTTTTTCTTTTTTCTAATTCCCACTTTTTTTCTCAGATGATGAACTGAATGGTAGTTTTTTTATAATGGGTCAGTTTCCATTTAGTTCATTTTACCCCTTATACATATATATCGCATCTAGATTATTTGAGAGATCTCTCGATGCCCTCAGGGAAGTCATATTGAATCAATGTTTTGAGTACTTATTGTCAAACGCACTAACAATATTACGTGGGTGTACGGACCTGTTTGTAAATTTCACTTTGAAACAAACATGTTTATGTCACTTTAACTAATCAACCAAACGTCTACTACCAGATGAGTGACTGGATTCAGTTATTTTTTTAGAAAATGAACTCACAAAGCTTTCAATCAGAAATTTGCGTAATATTTCAAAAATATACACATGTGGAATTGTGCTATTTGCTAACCTTACATTGTGTAAATGTTTATTTCATGGCATTCCTGTATATCTGTGCCACCTTGTTAGAATACTCGTTGAATAAATGATTTCCAAATAGAATCTGTTGTGTGTCTTAGGGATAAAGAAACGATTCGATTACGGCTAAATTTTCTTAAACTTGTTTCATGTTTTACATCATTTTGTGAAGTTTATATCCTTATATCCGGGGAAGTGAGATACTTATTTTCAAAGTCACACATATCAACCCAATAAAATGAAAAAAAAAACGACAACCAAAAACACACTGTAGGAATGTAACTTAAACCAATTTAGGCCGGCACTCATGTATACAACTATATGCATGCGAATACGAGCCTTAATGTCGAATACAATACGACCTATATATGTATATATCATAAATACATCATATTATTAGAATCTCTTTTTGAAATCCCCCCCTCCCGATATAACACAGAGAATGTGTCATTTTGCCTAGTCAGCGTGTAGAATAAACAATTACCTAATATGGACAGCCGAAAGGTACCTACCTTAACGTAGCGTCACCCTTACCATCGACCAATACAACCTACCGGGTCGACAGTACAAATAACGGTTATACATTCAAACTCTTATTTTGCTCACCCATTGTCTCTATCTGCTCTGTTTTTCCTCAATGCAGACAACAATATCATCAAAAATAAAAATATGATACGACAGATTTAATCACGATTTTATTTTATTAACATTTTGGGCCTGTTTTTTCTTGGATGTATCAGCAAATGTAAATTTCTTATCATGAGTGCCAATTGGAATCAAATATAGTACTTTTGGAGTGATTAGGCAAAGATAGCATTTGATGTTTAGACTAAAGTGTGTCAACAGGTATCGTGTTATTAAGTTAGAATGCCTATCAGTGGGTCCTGGCAAAAAGGCTTAGGATGAAGTTCTGGCCCTGGAAATAGTCTAGAGAGCGACGGGTATGCTGGCAAGGATCGAGGGCAGGGGGCATATTACTGTCTGTGAATGTTTTCTCTCATTTTACAATTTTGAAGAATCACATAGATGGGGCGCAGATACTTCTCGGTTATTGAGACGTTTTTTGTTGTTTTTTTTTCTAGAAGAACCTTCATGCTCTCATTAATCCTGAGGGGCAAATTGCACAATCTTACATTTTAAACTGTATTTTGTAATCGACTGTTCTGCTTGTCATTCAAACAATTGTTTTTTTCATACATGAGTGCTATGCTGTTGAAATGTATGCAGAGTATTTTTCTCTCATTCGTTTGTTTAGACATTTAAACAGAAATATTTAGTTTATATGAGTGTTTTTTTCAGTAATTTTTCTGTAGGGAAATCGTTCTCAAATACTTGTGTTGTAAAGTGGCATTTGTAATATAGTAATATCTATGGTATGTACATATGTTATGTTACACTGCAAGCTTGTGTGTGCATGTGGATGGACTAACTCTATAAGAATATGCCATAAAATATATTAAGGGTTTGAGAACGGGTCAAGTGTCTGATTTTTTTCTCACTGGTGCTGATAGCAAGCAATGAGAGCTTCATACGTCGTTCTGGCTAAATTTTATGTCCCCAATGCCGAATTACGTTATATTATTCAAAATTTATCAGTACCTATCATAATACTTTGCTTTGAAGTCATAGCAGAGATTTTCAAGTCATCCAGCGGTTTTGAGCGATCATTTTCGATTCGTGAAGAGGATTGGGGTTACCCAAAATTAGTCTTAGTATACTAAGAAGACTTAAGGGGCAACACTTCCTTTTTTTTCTTTTTTTGATTGCCTACACAGCTAAGACATTAAAGCCGAGGGAGGAGGAAAGAGAGGGAAAAATGGAAAGAGATAAGAATACTCTTACTAGGAAAGTATGGCATTGCAGTTTGTTCTTTGGGCGCTCCAAATAATGTGTAAATAGGAACGTCTTGCAAATCCATTTCAGCTTGTTTGCAGGTAGAATTTATTTCCAACTTGAGGTGAAGTAGAATCTCATTATGATTTAATTTTCATGTGTGTATAAAAGCTCCCTCTTCTGATACGATCGAGATATTCATCTTCATGTCGGGTTTTATTTGCTGCTGGTTTTTAGACGCCACCCTAGCAATCTCATCGAGATCGTCTGATAAACAACTGCTTTTTAGTTCCTATCCAACTACAGCGGCATACAGGTTGCATAACCTACTTTGCTTCATTTCAATTATTTATCAAAGGCAGAGTTACCATTTCACACACTCAAGTGATGCAACACATTTGCTACAAACACCCATGTATCATTAACTTTCAGTATAATCAGTAAGTATTGTTAATCAGAGTTTTTGATGAAACTTCAACATAAACTGTACTTTCTGTCCGAACAGGTTTCATTTTGTATCAAGATAATTTAGGGAATCATCCTAAAAATATTTTTTCTCACTAAACTAAAAGATCATGTATATACGAGCAGATTATCCTAAATCCACTGATCCTATTCTGAACTAACTAGACTACTCATCCGTGACATCCTAACATGCTTTTGAAACTTACCAAACAGCAATATACATTTTCCATTTTCCTATTTTTTTTGACAGTCTAGAGTTGTCTTTGTTCTCCAACGATAACAAAAACTATAAAAAAAACAAACAACAAAAAACAAGAACAGCAAGTAGAAACTATTATTCTCATATTGTGATTTGATGCCATAATCCACTGATTGGTAGATTCGATGAGCCAAATCTTACACATCAACGAAATGTATCTTACAGATACAAAGGGGGTTTCATTCTTATACATAGATATATATATATGCTACTAAAGGAATTTATTTCTTTATATTTTTCATTAATCTATTTTATAAACAAAAAAAATCTCCAGCAATTATCATCAGTCGGAATAAATAGATTTGATCTCGGAGCAGTTTTTTTTCTCTTTTCCCACTATGTTATATTGGTTCGTATTTATCCTTTCATTGCTGACCATATTTTGTCATTATTTATTTACTTGACTTTCCAAAATAGAATAAGAAATATTAGATATCACTTACAAAAATTTCCTTGAAAAGACAATTTTTCTCTCAAAAATGCGTCGATTCGTCATTATTCAAACTCTGCTCAGTTGTTAGTCATCCCTCCCAAAAGCATTTTCCTTTCAAATATCGTTCGTGTGTAAGCATTAAACAACTAGCCCTGAGATGCCAAATACCGGTCTTTTCAAAATCAGACGTCATGCTTCCTAAATATCACTCAAACTCAATGAAGATGGTTAAATGTCTACAAAGAACTCTTGAAATTTTCAAAAAGTCTGATATCAAATCTACCAAATTACTGTATGTTGATAAGATTTATATTAAATGGTAGATATTGTGAGCTAATTAAACGCCTGGAAACAGATCTGACTGAATATGATATAATAAAAAAAAGAACAAAATTGGCGTAAAAAACCTTGAGAATACTGTTTACACTCGACCACAAAATTTAGATAATTCAAAATCAATGAAATGTGGGTTTAAAATAAGTACGAACGGAAGTATTTGTAACAGGGAAGATTGCAAAAAAAAAAGAAAGAAAAATCTGTTGTCAGTGGATTCTCGATTATAAAATAGGTAGAGGTTTTATAGTGTGCTGCCTCAAATTCATAAAACATGCATATGTTTTATATACAACCAAAATTATCGTTCATTTAGATCACATGGAGCAAACCAGTAACCTCCAAACCAAAGCCTATAAAGGCAGTGTTATAAGAAATTTCATTCATTTTTCTATTCAAAGCGTCGAGATGTTTATCTTTTTTTTCACCATTGATTTTTCTTTCTCTCACACCTCACTCGCCTCGTCTTACCCCGGATTTAGTCATTATCACCTTACTATATATCATTCTCCCTTGATGTGGCTTAGAAATTTCAAGTCAAGAATCTGATACGTGAATACGTTTTTTATAAAACAGATTTTCTTAAATTAATATTTGATAAGCTTATCTTAGTGCAGAGAGTGACCGAATGGGGAATGAAACATCAGTCAGAATAGCATTATTGTACTATACCAATTATCAATTTTTGGATATTGAGGTTCGAATATCGATCTGCGCTATCTGTCTGTCCGTATGTCTGTATGTATGTCTCTCTGTCTCTCTCTCTGTCTCTCTCGATATATATATATATATATATATATATATATATATATATATATATATATATATATATATATATATATAACAGCATGTTTACACTATCACTGAATTGCTATTGAACATTGTCTTATGGTTTTATGATACTTGGAGATTCTAATAGACAATAGAAACTGATATTCTCTTTTGATATTTCGCTTATAATTTTGTAATTCTATTGCATGCATTGCTTATTAGAACTTATCATTGTTCAAAATTCATGTTTTCCAACTTCGATTGTTGATGTAAAACTATCATCATTGGTTTTCTGAAGAAAATTAAAAAAATACTCGTCAAGTGAATTTCCATTAGAAATGAATTATCAGAGAATAAACAATATAGAGGTGATACATAGAGTTTGAAAGCAATCCGAGTGATTTAATCTAATAAAGCGATAGAGAATAATTGAATAATTAAGCATGAAGACAGTATAACAAATCGGTGATCGATTTAGCCTGCATACTGTATAAAAGTATCTGAATATATGCATAAAGCATTTCAATGTATGAGATTTCCCACATTCAATGCAAATAAAAGATAAAATGCCCACCACGGGATATTGAGTCACTGTTCAGCGTATGAAAACGTACAGTTCTAAGAAAAAGTAAATTGAGTTGATTTTGGAAAAGGTTTTGTTGGTGCTATTACAATGGAACTATAAAAAAAATCACTGATTTTAGGTCAACAGGATATCTAATCGACATCTCTTTTTTTTCTAAAGGGGAAAGGATTCTATTTTTTGGTGGATCTGGGTACTTCCCATGGTTACAGCCTCGAACCTGCACCTTGTCCAATTGAATAACAATATATATTTAAAAAATCAGTGAATTGCGATGAAATTTTTTGGAAGTTAGGGTAAGAAGTAAGGAAGACATTTTTTTTTTAATTTGCAGATGGGTTTCCATGATTGGACCTTATTCCATTGGACGTTTTTGCATCGATCCTTTTTGCATTGTATGTGATTGCACTATTGAAACTTATACTATATTGGGCGTTTTTTCATTAAGCCTTATGTTCATTCGATCCCCTTTTCAGTGGACCTTTTATGATACATTAGTTGGTTCCAAGGCATTTAGATCTTTGGAGAGTTTTTAATGCCGACATTATTTTGAGGTTAGGAATTTTGATCTATGATATATTTCCTTGTATTTGACCAAATCTTCTTGATATATTTTTCACAGCTATCTTTCCTACATTGTAGCTATCCCTACAAAGCATATCTCTATAGGTTCTCAATTAATCTCATTGAAAGTCTTTGGAACTATGGGCAATTGACTGAGGCAAATGTGGTTAAATTTTCTTGAAGATTGACGATAATCTATAAAGATTCATTCACATTTTCGAGCGGTTCCACAACTTTCTACACATCTTTTCCATATTTTTGCGAAACGTACGCACTGCAATATCTCCAATTGTTCGGGATTATTCTCAGTGAGATTTTTTGAATGGGTGAAGAATTAACTAAAGAAGACGTGATCCCTTGTTGGGACAGGTTTTGAGATTTTTCATCTCCTCTATGCTGAGCTGATGCATTATTTCGGATTGTGGATGAATTTATATGACATTCCCTCAAAGCAATGTAGGCAACTGACTGAGGAAAATGCATTTAAATTTTCGGATGCATCCACGAATTTCAACAAATTTCTCTCCAGCATGTTATATGGGGCTATATTCCCGAAAGTTCAAAATATGTTTCAGTGATATATTGCAGGAAGATAGGCCATGTACTATGGATGATGTATTGATGTTTTCGGACTAAGAAAGCATTTTTCATTCATCTCTCCTACATTTTAGCTAGGCATACAGAGCACACGATATCCTTGAAAATTCTCAAATATTCTTCTTTTGCAATACAGATTATATGATTGTGTCATCAATTGCTAATATCCGCAATACCATTGCCGAAAAATGCTATTTCACGGTCCTTGATCCAGAAAACTGTTCACACCAAACGTGTATTTCCTCGATGACATGCATTCGTCTAATAATTCCTATTTTGGAATCGCTTTACCAATTACAACTTCTGAATTATCAATGCTATCTCAACGCTAAACAGAGATTTTGATGCCCTGTGTTATGATTGCATACAATAATTGGGTGTAGGTTCTATTTACCATGAAATAACAACACTGAAACCTCCACAGGATATCTCTAGGAAAATGTGCCTCTACGTACACAGTTCAATATATCCAAAAGTTCCCAATGAGTATCAGATATATTTCATAAGTGGCTTAGCAGTAAATTAAGAAAGATGAATTTGTATTTTGGGAACAGATATAGCAGTTTCTCAAGTTTACTTTTCCAATATCGTAATTATGAATACGCGTTGCATTACCTCTAAACATTCGAGATTATTTCCAGTAAAACTTTCCAGAACAGTGGGGCGTTGGCTAAGGAAGATACGTTTAGATTTTTGGACGGATCCAGAGATATCCACTTTTATCCCCCGTATATTGTAGCTGTACCTACGGAGCACCACTTCTCCGAACGTTCTGGATGGATTTCGGTAATAATCTATGCGGATGAAAGTCGACTCAGGAGAATGAATTTTAAAAATTTTTCTGTTTGGTTCAGTGATTCATAAGGATTACCTCCCCTGCATTATAACTATATGCTCAAGGGGAAATCACTGCCCCAAGACTGTCAACAAGAGGACAACTTTATACATAGGCACTTATAACGTCAGAACACTGTCAACTGACATGCACCTAACCGATCTAGAAAGTGAAATCAAAAATGTCAAATGGGACATCATAGTCATTAGCGAGGTAAGAAGACCCGGAGAAGAACTAATCGAACTGAGGAGCAGATATCTTCTTTACAGCTACGGACCGAGTAGCTAGCGTCACAATACAACTTTCGAAACGATACAAACTCAGTATAATCAAAGTCTACGCTCCCACTTCGCAATCAACCCAACAGGAAGTAGACAACTTCAACGCACAGGTAAGACAAAGAAATGAAGATGGCGTCGGCAAATTCGGATAGAAAGTACGGAACGAGAGAGGAGAAGATCTTGTAAACTTTGCAACGGCTAATGGATTCAAAGTCATGAATACCTTTTTCGGAAAGGGACCCAATAGGAAATGGACTTGGAGGGGCCCCAATCACGAAACAAAGAACGGCATAGACTACATCCTAACGGACAAAAACGATTTTGTCAAGGACTTCCAAGTCCTGAATCAAGTCAATGTAGGCAGCAACCACAGAATTGTACGATATAAAATACAAGTAAATACCAAAAAAGAACGCAGGAAAATGTTCCACACCAAACTTCAGCCTCTAACCCTACCAAAAGAGCACGTTCGGTCTTTCAAACTTGAACTGAAAAATAGATTCAGAATTCTTACTGATCAAAGCGTCGCGAACATCAACGAAATAAGGAACAAAATGACAGCTTCAATAATTGAAGTTGCCACTACATTCAAACCAATGAGCACACAACCAATTAGCAAAATCTCAGATGAAACTAGAAATCTCTTGGAAAAACGCAGAAACCTCAAGTCACCGACAACTACAAGAGAGAGAATTGAAAAGGCTGAACTAAATAAATTGATCAAGAAAAACAAAGGGGAGACAGAAGGTGATACACAACGGCAGTCTTTGAATCGACTTTTGAAAGACTCTTCTTTTTAGGATAATGGGATCTTCTTATTTTTGAAGGTTGAGCTTGCTCACCCAATGGCTTGCCTTCCTGGTGCGATTCTTCGCTTGATTCTTCTTCTGTTGAGATTCGTTGTCCTAGGTAGATGTAGTGATCTACTTCCTCAAGTTCTGTGTCCCAATTTTGATCTTTGTGTTTTTATCTCTGATGTTGCTGTTGCACATGATCTTCATCTTGCTGAAGTTCATGTGTAGGCTGACTTTCTTGCTCCCTTCATCTAGTTTATCTACCATTTGTTGGAGGTCGTGTAGGTTCTCTGCGAAAAGGGTAATGTCTGTAAATCTGAGGATGCTCAGATACTTGCCGTCTATTCTAATCCCTTTACATAACGCTTATCTTTTGTTAATTGCTTCTCAAACTCCTAAGATAACACAGTGCCTTGTACCCAAAATTGTTATAAACTAAAGCAGAACCTCTACGATGTTGAGGTATTCTCTTTGTTTGAGCAAATTCCCATTAATTCAAATGTATGATAGCGTATGATTGCATTGCCAATCCATTTACTTAGCATTTAACATGTAATATTGACAATTCTAACAGAAAGACATGTCAAGTAATATATGTTCATTCTAAAAATGATTGCATGCAAAGTATACCACGTACACGTTTTGAAATTTAGATAACAAAAAGAAGAGATAGAAGAAAAAATGATTTACATCTCCATTGTTATTTTCTTCTGCGATCTTAGTACTTTATTTTTGCTATAGTCATATTCGTCAGTATTATATCTTTTGCCGTTATCCTTTCCATCCATATTGACTGATCAAAGGATTAAATTCAACAAAATATCCATCTTATGCTTTCAATATTCTGTTTTATTTTTGTTCATGGCCTATTGATTTCTATTTTGACTAATCCTGTGTCATGTTTGATCAAACTATACCATCCAGCATTAAGTACATATGAAAACGACGAGCATATAGCATTGGTTTACTGGTTGATCTCCCAGAATATTGATCCACGCATTAAATAGAACAAAACTGAGTCCTTCACTCATGGAAATTATTCTTTCAATAATTTGTCTTTAGTGAATAATGTTTCATCCTTGCTGGCTTTACATTCATAACAATTCTCGTTTTTGTCACGTTTTCCCTTCAGTTCCTATGGCAAGTGTAATTAGATGCGATTATATTTGACGATAGTTTTCTATGTAGAGGACTAAAATTCTTATCATACACGATAAGTCTTGCAGTAATAGTACAATAAATCTACTTGTAGATTTGAAATTCGGTTGAACAACAAAAAAAAAAAAAATGGCACACAGAAAATCCAGATCTTGTGACGTTGCATCCCCAAGTATTGTTTCCCTATGAGAGCACACACAATCTATGTATTTTGCACACACGGATTTCCATAGCAATGTTTGATTCTGATCCATCAATTATTATGCTTTCCATTATTTTTTGCCACTTGTGTAGTGGTCTGTCTCCTTATCACTTATCCCTACTGATTTTGAAATCTCAGATTTTACATGCACGCTTCTTCGGCTGGGTAACTAGCACCTGAAAAGTAACCTCTCCCATTATTTTTCATAACATCGCTCTCGTGCAGTAGTAATCAGATCTCCATAGAGACGAAATGATTAGCTCATCTCCACCATATTGTATTCAATAACAATAGGTTACTCTGTACAAAGTGTTTTTTTCCCTTATCTATCCGATATGCTTCTTTACGATCATCAAAAATGGTCCCTCATTCTTTTATTTTTCAGGGCAGATGTTTCAGAAATACACCGAAGCACATTTCTTGGTAACTTTACTGACATCAATGCTCTTGAGAACTGAAAAGTCACAGTTTTTTTTATGATCGAACGCCCCTCAATACACAGTTCCATGGACCGTCAATGATGCCCAGTGATCATCGGTAGAACCAATAACAGTGTTGTTTTAGTTCCTTGGAGAATTGCTGTTGTTGCAGACTTTCTTGTGCAGTGTCCAGCGCGCATTTACTTTAAATTAATATGAATTTTAATTATGAAATCACTGAACCGAATTCGAAACTAAATCAATACATGAATGTAAATACTAACATGCTGAACCCCAAATCTACTGACGTTACTCCATTTTAACTTTTAGTTATGATAAGAACAAGTTATGTTTATCAGTGCTCATCCCTTGTACTGCACGCTACGTGAAGCTTGTAAACACTTCAATGTGCGTATCCTCCTTTTCTCGCAGTCTTTTCTGTTAGTTTCTATTCTCGATTTGCTTCTTGATAGCTCCTTGATAGCTCCTTCAGGTTCTTACGATTGTACTGAAACTCTGGCTTCTTTGACCAATATGCTCTTTATCTATGTTTTCCTTAATTCATTGCTGGCTCACAGCTATGGTGCACACATGGTATTGAAGTCTATGCGTTCTCCATCTTTATTAGAACTCATAATGCATTTAGTCTTAATATCTTTCTTCTTAGCATTGAGACTCTTCAGTTCTTTACTTCTATATCACGCACATCCGGCAGATATATTGAGTCTGTTACATTGTGCCTTGAAAACCGATAGTAGTTTTGCTATCTTCTTTGTATATATATATATATATATATATATATATATATATATATATATATATATATATATATATATATATATATATATATATTTGTAAAAGATTCATATATAATGATATAGAAGTAGAACTTCGACGTTTCATTTTTTTAGTTTCTTTCTGTTTATATTTCTAAAAGCTGTCTTTTGTTCATATTACATTAACTCCAAACGACAAATTGAAAACAAAAAAAATATATACATTTCTTTCTTCACAACCACCCCGTCAATCTTTCCCTTGCTACCATTCTAAATTGAAGCCACATACCTCTTATTGTTACTTACTTCTGTTCAAGATATTTAATATCAAATGAAAGACGGCTTTTCGTCTTAGAAACACATTTCTAACGAGGATATAACTGGAAATTCAAGTTCTTGAAGTTTTCTCAGTGTCACAGAACTTGTTTCCTCGGGAAGTAAGGTTGGCATGATTATTAATTTGAATTCTTTTTCACAAAAAAGAGTCTGAAATATTTCTAATGCTGAATATTTAGTGGGAATATGCAAAATATGTTATTCGGAATAAAAACAAATATTCCAACAAAAATTCATGGAAATATTTTTTTTTAAAGTTAAATAAATACTCATTCTAAAATGTTCTATTGAGTTATTGTTTAGTGAGGAATAAATTGACAACAGGAAAAAAATTGCCAAAAGTGCATATTGGAAACTTGAATGGGTTGGTCGTACTGCAAGATTCGCAGACAACCGATCGACATCATGCCTCACAATGCGTATCCCCAGAGGTTATATGCAAACTTGTGGCCTGCAAAATATAAGAAATATGCAAGTTCAGGAAGTATTGGCCTTGTGGCGCCCATGATAGAGAAGTCTGACGAATCGTGGGGAAAGTTTATGTCCGACAACAGACACTATAAGACTTATTCGTAAGATATTATATTTCATGATTTTTTTATTATATGAAGTATTCGAATATTCATAAAAAAAGCTGCTGGAAAATGAAGATGAAGATGAATAATAGTGCTAGAGATTAATACATGATGATTGCTTATATCACTTTACAAATGGCGGAGGCACTCCCATAAAAAAAAGATTCACTAAATAACGTAATTGCAACAATATAAAAAGGCAAGATTTAGTCAACGAGTCTATTTTAATCTGCTTTATCTCTCTACGCAGTATAAAATCAGTAAATAATTAAAAAAACAGCGCTGACCAGAAAGGCTCTTTCTTTATATCACTGTCATTGCTTTCAATCGATAACAACTCGACAACCACTTGACTCACAGTGGCTTGACTCGCTTCATAGTTTACCCATGATGTGTTTCCAGTTACACGACAAAGTAACCTTCCAGTATATGAACAATGAAGTGGGCACTTCCAGCGGTATTTTTGGTATTTTGTTCTCAAAATGAGAAAATTATTCCAGGGTTATTGGTAATAGTATTATACATCTTGTACGAGTATAACTAAATTGATATATATATGTATATATATATATATATATATATATATATATATATATATATATATATATATATGTGTGTGTGTGTGTGTGTGTGTGTATGTGTGTGTATATATATATATATATATCAGGTAAAAATAGATAGGGGCTGCAGTTCCTCATTCTCTACGGACAATCTACCAACAGCCTTCTCTGAAGCTTCATTTTCGATAAGATCACTGCATTCTGGTACCGAATAACATTTACTTCTTTCTGCAACAAAATATAAAAGTAGTTTCACGCGAAGCAATATCAGCTGCCTTTTCTATACTTCTGCGTTATGTTAACTTACCAGAAAATACATTTGCTTTTTACGGCAATATTTACTGAAAAAGAGAACTCGAAAATATCTCTTGTGTCTTACACTATCGCTCCTTCCTATTTGCCCTATTAGTTCTTGCGTATGGCTTGATCCATCACTTTTAGTAATCTAGCCCACATCTTTAATACCGACCCTTCTTAGACAGCGTTTTCAGTTTCCACCGGTAAGAAAAATGCACAATGATTAAAATAGCTGGATCACATTTCTCCTTCTCATCTCTTCCTTGGAGAATACATTGATACGTCTTTTTTCCCTACTATATCACTTGCTATACTTCTCAACAGATCATACTCCGTATCTATTTTTCAAGGGATTATCGTCTATGTAACTTTAAAAAAAATCATATATATATATATATATATATATATATATATATATATATATATATATATATAATGCATTATCTCCAATCGGATAGTACAACAACATAACTACATAGTGTCTAGATAGACGGAAATATAACATTAACCACGTGTTTCTTGCCTCAAAATGGCGTACTCTTTCTTTTTCATTCTACGTTTGTGACACCACTAATATTGCTAGGAACTTTGCCACGTGATGACTCAACTTAATCCTAGACCCGTTGCATAGAGCACTTTTCCCCTTCTAAATAAAAAGGATTTTATTAAACTAACACACAGCTTTAATACAGAACCATTTTACCAGCATCATACCAGTGATACTAAATCTAGTAAGATTCTTCCAACTCTTGGTTGGTCAGTGCAGCAACGTAAATTATTGTTATTAGCAAAAGCAGTAATAGTAATAATACGATTTGTATTTTAATTGTTTGTCGGTGTTGTATTGAGAATATCATTATGATTAATATAATCTCTGTTCACCTCTTTTATCTGCTGTGATTTGCTTTAGAAGAAAAGTCGTTATATAAGTTTTCTTCAGATACAAAAGAAAATCCCATTATGCTACACATGCGGTCTCACTTGTTGACTCAAATAATTAAGCCAGTTTATTGATGATATTCTTTCGAAAAATAAATTACTTTTGACTGAAGAAAGTATTTCCCTAACATCACAGAATATAACTTGTGTCGGCAAACAAAAGTGGGAAAACCAATTCCTGATCGTTTCCATAGGGCACTCCACTATTCTGATTTGATTAGCTCTTACGGTCAAACGGTGACTTGCCAAGAAGTGTCTAACCCAGCAAATATCAATCCAGTCCATATCTGTGCAATAATATGAAGTGGAAGCAAAAAAGATCGTCGACACATGGGTATTGCAGACAAATTAAGTTGTTCTTCTCCGATTTTCTGCAAAGAGTGAAAAGAGGAATCCTCTTGGAAGACATGCTATATCATCATTTATCAGATCGTGGTTACACATCGTACAGTTGTATCGTTCAGTATTTAAATTTATATCGAAATAAAAATGAACATTTAATGAAGTTAGTAATGTGAATGGTAACCAATAAAATTTATTTTAAAATATCACTATGCCGTCTATCAGAAACAGCGGCATTATTCTCCCACTGTTAAGAAACCTTTTTTCCCTAACTGGGTGACCAAACTTGATAAGAACAATTTTTGTTCAAAAATTGCAAAATTGAGTTTTTGATTATCAATTTTATATACATTTTTTCGAAATATTTTGCTCAAAATTGACCTCAGCGAGCTGGAATTGAACTAGAGGAACTGCAAATCAAAAAGAAAGCCGAAAACTTCAGTCAGTGCTAACGGATAAGCGTGATTTTTATTTCATTTTTCACCACTTATAAAATTTGTTCTGTCATTATATGATTATGAGGGTGTAAGAAAAAAATCTTCAATATACCCTACCAGTGATATATCACTGATTATATTAGCAAGTAGTGATCATAATCATGATAATGAGAATATCAATAAGTTGTGAAAAACGATCAATAGAATGGTGATAATCGATATTAGAAGTTTTTTTTCTGCTTATTGAGTCGGAATGCATATTTCCCATCAGCCCAAGTAGTAGTGTTTGAGTAAAAGGTCAAAGTTCAGATACAGAACTGTAATTTATGGGTCCTAGTTAGCAAAGAAGAAAAAACAAAATTAAGAAATAATGAAAACCAGGCTGAGGGAGAGATAAGATGAAAAGAACGAAACGAGAAACAAATTCGTGAGGAGCTGTAACAAATATACTTGAGTGGATCAATGAAGGCTAAACTCTCTCCTTGAATCAAGATCATCTTTCCATTCATTTCCAACTCGAGAATTATTGCTTCCCTGAGCTATTTGCAAAAGTATTGGACTATTTTGTATATCTCGGCAAATATTTTAAAATTCTATCGTCGATGAGGAAAATGTTCTCCTCAAGTCATTTTTTAATGTTTTGATCCTTTTTCAATCTCAGGTGATTATTCTTTTGATTTTTGTCTATGAATCCACCAGTATTATGAGAGAGAGAAAGAGAGAGAGAGAGAGAGAGAGAGAGAGAGAGGGAGAGAAAGAGAGAGAGAGAGAGAGAGAGAGAGAGAGAGAGAGAGAGAGAGAGAGAGAGAGAGTTCCTGCATCTCCACAACCGATTCCAAAAAGGAAGAGAACAAAATAATGTTGAAAAGATTTTGTCGACTACCAGAAAATATTTCATCTGCTTATACATTTTTTTTTATTGTTTCTTTATTTGAAATTAGGTTACATTGTTCAGGAACATTCTGATTGGTTTATTCTAGGGTCAAATTGGTAAGCGAGGAATCAAGTACATACTATATTCCGGCTGTGGAAGTAAATTGCCACCTTATATCATTATCTTTGAGAAAAATATTCATCGATATCTTGGACCATAGCCGAGTTCAGATTAGTACGGTAGCTACAGCCTTCCATCTGTATAAAGCTCATTTAAAAAAAATCCTCTAGCTTAGTAGTCTCCTCAACCGTCTCGAATTACTGAACTAATGTGGAAATAACTAGACTCGGAGTTCAAATGCTGATCTATGCTTCAACAGAAAAAAAACCCAAAACAACAACAACAACAACGAAAAAAAAAACGGTGCAAGCGGCAGGGAAGTTTTTGCATGCCGTGAATAAGCCGACAAGAACATTTTTTCCTGAGATCTTGATTTATTCCCCCTTGACAGAGTTATTTGTTTTTGTTTTTTTTAACTTTCTGCTGCTTCATCACGTTAATCTTTTCATTTCCTCCTCATTTTTCTATTTTTTTTTCATGTAAATCCCTAATTTTTTGATCAAGTATTTTTCCAGACTGTATTTTTTTTTCATCGTACCATTTTTGAACAACATACATTCTAGTACCTCCTGGTGTTATCGTTACATTTACACTAAGTGATAGAAATTGGGATGTACAAGTGCAAAACTATTTTCCAATATCCACATTTCAATGTTCAATGTCTATTGATAGAGACATTACTTTACAGTTTGTTCCCCAAAACTATTTCCCTCACTGTTCACTCTGGATACCCTGTGTTTGTCACTAGAGGCAGAGTAAAAGCAAGGATCTTCAAATACCCGGCACCTTTTACGATTCCCCTAGACCCATGGAACGTCGTGGTCTTGACGATCTGGATTCTCTCCGTTATCTCCATTGTATCAGTGAGAACTTAACCTTTACGCTCTACGGCTGGGGTCCTAAAACAACGTCTTGTTGAGGGTCTATTTTTCCTAGATTTTGTTTTCACCCTGTCTGCTGGCACACCAAACTCTACTGAGTGTCAACTATTTTCTTCTCATAGGTTCAAAACTAGCTGGAAGGGTTGTCGATCTGGATCCCCACGTCCAAAAGGATAGTACGTTTTTATCTTTTCTATTTTTTCAAGAACGCCATCCGGCCTTTGCTCATATTATGTTGTTCATCTACTCAACACGCTATTGCACAATTCACTGTGTATCATTGACATAAACTTAATTCTTTTGTGGTCAGATTATGTACATGCACATTAGCCAATTTATTTTACGTAATTTAGCCAGCAGTTGATTAACTTAGAGAAGTCGTACAAATTTCTCAGCTTCAACAAGTATGATCACTATTTTACCTTTGCCATAACTCCCTTTCACCTGTAGAGTTGCCTAGTAGATAAATTTTCCAAAGCACTGATTTTCTTCCTGGAGTAATTAACGGATATATTTGAATTTCAATGAAATGGCTTTGAGGGTGAACACGACTGAACTCGTTTAAGGGGGCAGGTCAAATTATTTCAAATGTTGGATCAGAGACATTTCTAACAGCATATTTTTGTAACCTTCGAATGAAGTAGACCATTGTTACGAAAACGCTGTTCATTATTTAGAAAGGTGCAATGATTACGATCTAAAAATATGTTTCTGTCACTAATATTATTCTGATATGATGTTTTGCATTCCATTTAGATGATTAGTTATATCATCACATACGTAATAAGATATACAGGACGTGCATTGCCGATAACGATTTATTCATTGTCGCATAGCATCTAAGAAATAAGCTCGTTTTCCAATCCTCATTTATCAAAATAGGCTTTAGTAATTTGGATATGTAGTGTAATACAATTTTACAACTCCAAACTTATGGAACCCCACAGGATAAATGTACACTTAGCAAGTGCTTATGCTACAAAAAATCATGTCATATATGCTGGTTTGAATAGATACTTACTTTTCAACATCACCAGAGGTCGGCATTGCAGCTTTGGTGAGGATGAATATTTGAATAAGAAAGCTGCTATTATCTCCCCACTATCCTCCTGATTGGCTTTCATCCATCCTCAAGTAAGCTTAGTAGATATAACCCTTATCGATCTTCGTGGACAGAACAATTAAAGTCATTTAATGACAACGCGTCTCGAAGATAACTAAAAAAACTACTAGCAAATAGCCTAATGAGTGTCTACGGTAAGTAATTCTCAATCGATAACTTGAATTTTGGAATTCACATCAAAGTAGATAAAAGTTGACCAGAAAACCACAGTTGGCTGGCTCTTTCCCCGGAAGCGTGATCCTGTGAAACCTGTTTACATTCTTCTCGAAAAGTGAATGGGGTCCAATACATTATTAGTGTACGATACCGAACTATACATGCGATATTGTTATCAGTTCTTTTGGAACACAGAAATACTAGATGGATCAACTTGTATCAATATTCGATTGTTTAATACGATGTCTGGATATTTTTACGTTTAGATCAAAGCGTGTAATAAATTCAATTTCATCCACTATATTTTTCGTATTTTTTCTCAGATGAATTGACTCGTAAAATAGCGATATATTAATCTAGAACAAACAATGAAAAACGCTTTAACATCCTTTTGTTGTCTTATTTTTTGTTCATGGTGAAGTTCCTTCTCGTTTCTTTTAAAATGATACTAAATATCAAAATTTTATCACGCGTATTCAAAAGTCTTTTGGTCATCGCTGGAAACTAATTGACAGTGTCTCCAGAAGTCTTCAACTCTCCTCTCAGCATCCCAGCAGTTCAGAGCAGTTATTCTGTTTCTTTTTTCTGACCAGATGTCTGGTGGCTATCACTGACAGCCCTCCCCTCATCCTCCTCGCAGTTTACTGCACGGCAGTACTATGTACTGGCCCGACCTCCTCCCCGCTTTCCTTAGACATACTTTGGGCGATTGCGGCTGTTACGCCTCAATATTGCAATGATCTGCATAGTCTCTTTTACTCTCTTACTTCAAGCTCTTCCAATCTTCAAGGCTTTTGGCACAGTTCTAAGTGCACCTGAAATTATTGGAACTATATCGACCTTAGTGTTCCATATGTTCCACTGAACCTTCACCGAGTCCCGGTATTTTCTTAGCTTTTTAGTTTCTTCTGTAATCACTCGTAGGTCTGCAGGCAAAGCCATGCCTTTGATTTGAATGTTTTCTTTCTCTTATGTACCACTGGTAGATCCGGTATTCTTGATTAGCTCAGATGGCCAGTTTAGATGTCGACGTCCAAAAATAATTAATGGCTTCTACCATCAAGGACAACCTTAGATTGGTGTTGATACCTTTTGTCTCAGTGTACAACTGTTGTTAACTGCCAAATCTACTCTGATACTTCTCTGTTTACTATATTCATTTTTAAACGATTTACAGTCTCCTCCTTTTCTTCACACAAACGGACTATGATTCTGGTTACATCGCTCTTTGCATTGCCATAATTAGTCCTGATGCATGTGAAGAGAGTTTGTTTCTTTTTTCCAAATTTCCTATGGGTAGCTAAGACCATGATCGTTTGTCTACTATGACTTTTGAATATTTTGTGTTGTTTTCCTCTGTTCACATTCTTCCTTCCTTCCTTTTTGTCTTTGTCTTGCCGTAGTTTACTATCTTTTATCGTTCATTGCACTATTTCAGGCACTCTCCAAAATATTTTGCTGTGGACTTACACAGATTTTACAATCTAGTTTTGGGCGTTACGGTGAAGTCCTCAGTCACCTTTTCTCTTTTTAACATAAACTTAGTTCATGCAATCTCTGGGGTGTAGAACCTTGCACATAATCATATGTTTCTTTATGCACCTGCCTGTTATTCATTTGCCCATCCAATAAATTACCCTGTTTATCTCACCACCGTTTCTTCCTTTTTATAACCTTTCTGCTACTCAACCAAATTTTCAATAGTTTACTTATTCTGAGGTATCGTTTCTTTATTTTTCTTTAGTTTCTTCCTGTTTTATTGAATCAAATTCGAGTTATTATTATTATTATTATTATTATTATTATTATTATTATTATTATTATTATTATTATTATTATTATTATTATTTGGAATCTCACACCAGTTGCCTGGTGGTAACCGCTAGAGTTTGAGTGACAGCAAGTCTCCTCAAGTCTCCAGCCCTCCTCTCCTAGTACTCATAGGTCGCAGTAATTCTACGATTTACAATTTCACACCGGTTGCCCAGTGGTTACCGCTGAAGGCTGAGTGACAATAAGTCTCCTCAGGTCTTTTTTTTTTACTCTATGGTCTGCAGGTACAGCAACGTCTACTATTTGGCAGGCCTTCCTTTTTTTGTCTACTATTACTAAGTCCGGTCTTCTTGCCTGGATGAGGTGGTCAGTTTGGATGTCAAAGTCCCAGAGTAGTTTGTGGTTGTCATTCTCCAAAACTGCCTCTGGCTTGTGCTGATACCACTTTTCCACATGGTTGAATCCCATTTGTTTACTTAGTTCCCAGTGTATCATCGTTGCTACTCTATCGTGTCTATGCTTATACTCCTTCTGGGCGAGTTGACTACATTCACCAGTTATGTGGTTTACTGTCTCATCTCTTTCACCGCACATGTGGCATTTGCTGTTTGTCTGTGTTCTGTCGATTTTTGTTTTTATGTAGTTTGTCCTTATGCTTCTGTTTTGGGCTGCCATGATGAGCGATTCTGTTTCTCTCCTAATGTTCCCCTTTCGTAACCACGTCCATGATTTCTCGTCTGCTATATCTTGTATCCGTCTTTTAAACTCGCCATACAATTTTTTTCCTTCCCATCTTTCTTTTCTTGTTTGCTGTACTGTTCCATTGTTTTCTACTTTATTGCTTGTTGCACTATCTCTCGCACTTTTTATGATTTCTTCACTATTTGTTTGCACATATCTTTCTAGGACTATTTTAGCTCTCTGGACACTATCTTCTATGCTGATGAGCCCCCTGCCACCTTCTTTTCTCTTAACGTATAGTCTATGTGTATCATCTCTAGGGTGTAATGCTTTATGCATCGTCATAAGTTTCCTTGTTCGCCAATCCATTGATTGGAGCTCTTCCTCTGTCCATCCTAGGAATGGTCCTGTATATCTAACTACTGACACAGCCCAGGTGTTCATTCCTTTAATTAGATTTCTGCTGTTTGATTTGGTTTCTAATATTTTCCTTATTCTCTCTTTATTTTCTCCTTCATCCCTTCCCGTTTTATCGTGTCACATTCAAGGACACCTAGGTACTTGTATCGGTCTTGTGCAGTCAATGACCTAATATTGCTGTTGTCCGGGAGTTCAATTCCTTCAGTCATTGAAAGCCTTCCTTTGTGCATCACCATGATTGCGCATTTTTCTATTCCAAACTCCATTCCTATTTCTTCACTATATTCCCTTACTTCGTTGAACAGAGTCTCAAGCTCTCCCCTGTTTTTTGCGAACAATTTAATATCGTCCATGTACATCAGGTGGTTGACCTTTCCTTTTGTTTTAGAGAAGTGGTATCCTTTGCTGTTTTTCAGGATTCTGTTGAGCGGTATCATTGTTAGAACAAATAATAGTGGGGACAACGAGTCTCCTTTGAAGATTCCCCTTTTTATCCCTACCTTGGCTAGTTCTTCCCCTGCGGCTGTCAAATCTACTCTCCAGTCTTCCATCGAATTACCAATGAATTTAACCACCGGTTCGCTAATTTTGAACATTCTAAGGCATTCGAGTATCCAGCTATGTGGAATCATATCGTATGCTTTTTTGTAATCTATCCATCCCATTGCGATATTCTTTCTCCTTTTCCTCACTTCTCTTAAGATCATCTGGTCTATGTAGAGTACATCATTTGCCCCTTTGGTTCCTATCCTACACCCTTTCTTTTCTTCTGGCAGTAGTCCCCTTCTATCCATTGACATGTATATTCTCTGTGCTATTTGCCCGGTCTAGATTTTCCACATAAGTGGTAAGCACGTGATTGGTCTATAGTTGCTTGCTATGTTCCCCTTTTCTGGGTCTTTTTGGATGAGGGTAGTTCTGCCTTTAGTCATCCATTCTGGTGCCTTTCCTTCGTTTAGACAATTTTGGAGTAGGTGGGTGAGTTAGCCGTGTAACGTGGTGAATTTTTTGAACCAATACCCGTGGATCCCGTCAGGACCCGGTGCTTTCCAGTTGGCTACTTTCCTAAGAGTATGTTTCAATGTGGTTTCATTCAGTACTATTGGTTCTCCCTTGTCTATATCTTCTAGTTCTTTTCTCATGTTTCCTAACCATTGCGGTGTTACGTTGTGTCTTTTTGGGTGCCCCCATATGCTATTCCAATAGTTCTTGGCCTCTGTGGCATCTGGTTTCATGTCCTGCGTTCTTACCCCATTTAAATCTTGGTAAAACTTTTTCTCATTGTTTTGGAATGTGCGGTTTTGTGTGTTTTGGGCCGTTCTTAGTCTGTATCTTTTCAGTCTTGCCTCTTTAGCTAATCTCTTCTGGTGAAACTCTTCGACTACAGTTGCGATGCCTTTTTGCGTTACCTTGTATCTGTTATAAAGTCTTACTCGTGGTCCGTCTGTGTGTGGTGTATTTCTAAGCAGTACTTCATCTCTCTGTAGTTGGGAGATCTGCCTTTGTAATCTTCTTTCCCAGTTGGGTTTCTCTTCCCTGTTATTGCTCGGGGCCCTATCTTGTGTTCTGAAGCTTTTAGCTGCCATTTTCGCCCCAGCGTAAATTAAGTTGTTGAGTTCTAGGAGGGTATTTGTTTCTATGTGCTGTAAGAGGCAGTTGACCTGTTCGGTCACTTCTCCGAGTTTCTTTCTGTCTTTGTCTCTTAGGGAGGGGAGTGTTGTTTTCTCCCCTCGCATGATTTCTTTCAGAGCTTGTATTTTGGTTTTCTCTTCTTTCATTGGTGCCCTGCCATCACTCTCTAGTGCATAGTTTACTGTGGGGGTCTCATGGGGAATTCTTCCAGTTTTAATGTTGGTACTAGTTGTGCGGGGGGGATTCTTCAGGTGTGTCACCCGAATCTCTCTCTACGTTATTGCGAATCTCTAGTAGTTCAGTCTCAGACAGCCATTTCTTCTTTTGGATCTGTTTTACTTGATCAGCAAGGCGTAGGTTCGATACTTCCACCGCAGATTTCTCCCTCCATATTTGGAGCATGCGTGCCCTATAAGATTGCACTGAAGTTTTGCTTCTAAAGTAACAAACATAGCTAGTTTATTCTCGTCCCTTGACCATTTCTTTCTCTTGTTCCTTATAGCAGTCGCTCCGTGGGGACAACGCCTTTCATAGTTGTCATTAGTGGTATATGAGTTTTGGCCAACAGTAGCTGTGTGACGACTGTGTCCCCCCTGAAGGCCATTAAGGGTGCACAAGCCGGAGTTTTAGCCAGTAGTCACAGGATGACGACCGGGTCCCTCCTGGTGGCTAACAAGGGAACACCTGCCGGTTATGACACACAAATCTTGGATCTGTGCCCCGTTTTTTGCGGTATAATGGTTTGGTTGTACTGTCATGATTGGGGTTTTTGGTTCTTTGAGGTAGCGCCAGACCTTGGTGGGTTGGTTAAGACCGATGTGATTCAGAAATAACCCAAGAGCCCCACCGGCCCTTTTTGGTTCTTTGAAGGTAGCACCGGACCTTAGTGGGTTCATTAGGGTCGATGAGCTCAGTGACACCTTCAGAGTCCAATCAGCCCTTACCACCTGTGGTATAACCTTACAATGGCCGGCCATTCCGCTGCACAGATATATCTATTTGGTGGTATGACACTCCCCTCCTAAATTCAGACCTAAAAAAAACATTAAGCTTCGTCTGGGTGAAATTAACAACCTTAAAGGTCATACGTCTCCCTTAAATCTTCTAAGTCTTGACTTCGTATAAGTCTCGCAATCTGTGTTCTTTCCCAATGGTGGATTTCCCCCTGCCAACCTATTTCTACTAAGCACTTAGGGGTCCTACCGGTCAGGGGTGGACGGACTCCATTCATTCATACTCGGGGGTAGCTATGCATTGCTTTCCTATCAGACACCTCTATCTTGGCGGGGTGTGGAGAATTATTAACTTCAAACTATAAATTATAAATTTTAGATTTAATTCCACTTACCCACGTGCAGCTCCAAGAAACAACAGACCACTCTCCCAACTTTTTTTTTCTTTTCATTAGGCAGAATCTGGCAGTGGACAATTCATCAAGGTGAAAATTTCTCAGAATCACAAAGAAAACCATCTCAGAAGTAGAAGTATCATCAATATGTCAAGAATAATCATTCTTAAAGCCTAAAGTAAAATATCTTTTAAATTATTATTATTATTATTATTATTATTATTATTATTATTATTATTATTACTACATTTTACCCTTTTCTTTTCTCTGTAATCTATTACCAATAATGTAGTGTAAAGGGAGGTTGGAGTGATGTACTATTTTTGTCCATTTTATATTATTTTCTAATCAAGTAGACAAATACTTGATCACTACATTTTGTTTGTCAGAATTTATTACCAAGATCCATTGTATCGTGAGATTCTATTATCGGGTCTGGTTGATGTTCATATTAGTTATTGTCTTATGATATCCTATAATGCTTGTGGATTCTCTCATGTATTCTTTGGCCAACTCATGTTCACACTCATTTCCTGCAAGTGTTAATACAGAGCAACCAGACAAAGGGTTGTCAAGCTCCACTAGCTCTTAACATCCAAAGTATTATATAATTATGTGATAGCATACGGGTGTATACTGTAATTATCGGGATGATATGGTGGTTGTCTTCCATCATGTACCCATAACCAAAGTTGTTAAGCCTTGGCTACATTTCCCCAATAGTTACTTTAATAAACATGTAGTTACATAAGTATTACTGGTATGGTCATATCTCTCCCTATTTTTTAAGTCTTGACTTGGTGAAAGTCCCACTTGAAACTTGCCATTTAAGCTTGAGATATTATGTTTACTATCTTTAGATCTTTAAAATTGGAATTTCAACATTCAAAGGAGCTTAGGGATAATAGTAGAAAGAAGAGCGTATGGAATACTTAACAAAACCAAGTGAATTATCACATGTAAAAATAGATCCACTCAGTTGTTAATTTTGCATAAGGGAATCTCTTACTTATTTCTGATGATGATGAGTATTATTATCATTATTATTATTATTATTATTATTATTATTATTATTATTATTATTATTATTATTATTATTATTATTATTATTATGCAATGTCACACCTGATGCCTGGTGGTTACTGCTGGAGGTTGAGTGATAGCAAGTCTCCTCAAGTATCCAGCCCTCCTCTCTACATTCTCATAGACCACAGCAGTGCTGCAGTTTACAGTTTCACACCAGTTGCCCGATGGTCATTGCTCAAGGCTGAGTGAAAGTGAGTCTTCTCAGGTCTTCAGCCAGCAACTCTTCTCTCCCTCGCCTATCATGCCAGTACTATGGTTCACATTTCTGCTTTCAATCCCCTTCCTCTGTTAGGCCACTGCTAACATTTAGTGTTGCAGTCATTATATTTCTAGCACTTTCCTCAGTATCTGTGCAGTTCAAAGCAGTGATGTGGTCTGTACGGTCTCAATCCCTCCTTTTATCCTGAGCTCCAAGTGCGCTTACTATGACTGGGACTACCCTAACTCTCATGTTATACATCTTCTTCAGGTATAGCCACGTCTACTATTGGGCAGGTTTTCCTCTTCTTGTCTACAATTACCAAGTCCGGTCTTCTTACCTGGATTTAGTGATTGGTATGGGTGTCAAAGTCCCAGAGTAGTTTGTGGTTTCCGTTTTCCAGGGCTGTCTCTGGTTTGTGCTCGTACCATTTTTCGGTATGGTTGAATCCCATTTGTTTACTCAGTTTCCAGTGTATAACCGTTGCCACTCTATCGTATCTGCGTTTATACTCCTTCTGGGCAAGTTGACTACATTCACTAGTTATGTGGTTTACAGTCTCATCTCTTTCACTGCACAAGCGGCACTTGCTGTCTGTCTGTGTTCTGTCGATTTTTGTTTTGATATAGTTTGTCCTGATGCTTTTGTTTTGAGCTGCCATGATGGGCGATTCTGTTTCTCTCTTCAGGTTTTCTTTTCGTAACCACGTCCATGATCTCTCGTCTGCCATATCTTGTATCTGTCTTTTGAAATCTCCCAACTGGTATCACCTTGTCTTACTCCTATTGGGAGCTGAAAGGCTTCTGAGTCTTTACGTAGCCTGATAAAGGAGCTGCCTTGATTACATATATGTTTCAGCACCATGATATATACAGGATGTACACCTTGTCGAGTGATGACCTCCATGACATTACAGGATTTCCACTGAGTCGAAGGCCTTTTTGAAGTCAATACATGCTACAGCAAGTGATAGTTAATATTCTGCTGCTTTTTTCTTTCAGCTGATTTACCGAATGAAATCGTCCATGGTTGAGTAACACTTCTGAAGCCAGCATGATCTCGTGGTAGCTTTTAATCTAGTGTTTTTGTGAATTGGTTGGTGATGATTTTGTGAAAAGTTTGTATATGAAGTTAAGTAGGCTTATTGGTGTGTAGTTATTGAAATCTTTCGGTTTTCCTTTTCTATGGAAATGCCTAATGGTGACAGTTTTCCAGTCATCTAGGATCTCAAATTATTTAAGATACAGGTTGAAAAAAAACGGCCAGATTCCTAGTGATGATTTTACCTGCTTTTCGGAGTAGATTGATTGTGATGTTGTCTGGTCAAGGGGCCTTTCCCCTCTTCGTCTGTTTGATGGCTTGTTCCACTTTCCAGGGGTTACTTCTGGGAGATGATTGCTTACATCTTGCGTATCTTCTTCGTTGTTTTGTAGTCCTCTGAGGACTTCTCTCGTCTTTCATTACTTGTCCTTGGAAGTCCTCTCTGCAGCAATGTCTTTTTACTGGTCACTTTTTAAGTTTGATTCTGCTCTAACATATGTATGCAATTTCAACGAATTCGTTCAAATACATTCTTCTTCTTCTTCTTCTTCTTCTTCTCCTTCTTCTTCTTGTTGTTGTTGTTGTTGTTGTTGTTGTTGTTCTTGTTCTTGTTTTTGTTCTTCTTGTTCTTCTTCTTCTTGTTCTTCTTCTTCTTCTTCTTCTTCTTATTATTATTATTATTATTATTATTATTATTATTATTATTATTATTAAGAACCGAGAAAATATCTATGAGTTTGTTATTTTGATTGAATTTTTATCATCAATGATTTCCCATTGAAACACAGGGGATTCGTCACTTGGCCTCAGCAACGTAAATGAAATAAACGAAGGATGTTTATCCGGGAAAAATCGTTTTAAAAACCTCCAAAAAGCGTAAGCATGCCAAATCTGTCGGGATCCAACTGGGTAATTTTCTATATCATGACAGACGAATTCACAAATAAACATCTCTCATATAAAATGGACTTGTCAAGGGTAACCATTGTGTGACAGTTAATTTGCTGCTGGCAACCATAGTTGTAATGGAAATGTGATTTGTCCAAATTGAAAGTCAAAAACTGTCCACTCCTTCAAAACCCTGTTGTGCATCAGTGAAAAATATTTTTCCAAGATATCTTGGTATAGAACAGCGATAACTGATCAAAACGTACATTTTTACCAAATGCTAAATCCAAAGTGATCAAAATCAACCCAAATGTAACACTATAAGTTAAATTCCGACGGTAACCGACTTAATAACCGTAACAGTGAATTGTATAACCAGCTATACGCGCACGCACATACACACACACACATGTGTGTGTGTGTGTGTATGTGTGCATGTGTGTGTGTGTGTGTGTGTGTGTGAGTGTGTGATTCTCTGTGTGTCTGTGTGTACTCAAAAGTGAAAATCTATCGTGCATCATAAAAAAGATCTTAAAATTACCTCAGCGTACATTTCGGATCTGTATGTTGTACTGATTTATAGGTATTTTTGAAAACGATGAAATAAAAACCTACAAGATTAAATGTTTTTTTCCTCTTATTCAGAAGGGAGAATAGACAGGGCCACAATTCATAGAGATTGAATCACGCTCTGAATAAATCCAGTAAAGAATTAGACGATGGTAACAGAGATTATTCCATTAATTAATGGCTAAATCATATTCATTGTTCTTTTTTTAATTGTACTCAAGTGGGGTTCGGTTGAGGGCTATTTGCAGAAAAAAAGACAGTGGGTGGCAAATGAGCAGAACTCGATAAATAAGTTATCTTTCTATTCCTAAAATAACAATCGAATCACTCAAGTAGATAACCTGCTGGTTAATGTCTAGAATGTTGATAAATGAATGAAAAGATACGTATATTTTTTTTTCATAACCTTTAGTTGTTTGGTTTTAATTGCTTAGGTACATCATTGGACGTAAGGATTTCGGCTGCGTATCTAATGTGTCTGACATGAATTGGAATCTTCCCGATTGGACATACATATCTGAATTTAAATTCCAAACATTTTGAGATCACTTTCTATTTGATATAGATGCTAGGATAAGACAAAAATGCGTGTGAATTTGTGATTCGCAAAAACCATCAGGCCCTTCACTTATTAATTCACTTAAGTCAGTGAAGAATATCACTGTATACACGAACATTATACCTGGATATGTGCTAATCAGAATTCAGCTAACAATCGCTAATAAATATGTCCAACGACGGGCATATTGATTCGTCGTTACACACACACACATACAAACACTTATATATGAATATATATCCGATGGGAATATCTATCTATCTATCTATCTATCTATCTATCTATCTATACATACATACATATATATATATATATATATGATATAGATATTAGATTATGTATCTATTCCATAATAATAATAATAATAATAATAATAATAATAATAATAATAATAATAATAATAATTTTTACACTCAAACTTTTTTGACTTCTGAAATGGTTTTAAGTATGATCACGACTTATATACTTTTTGCGTGAATTTTCGACTTGAACTTTTGACTGAAATGACCTCTGCCAATTGGAAACACATCTCTAGTTTTACCTCTGACCTGTAAGCACTCTAGAAGAGTTAGTGTGCAAAATGTTTTTATGTAAAATTATTATTTTTTTTGCAAAACTAATGCTTCTTCATGCGAATATTTAGATGTTATCCTCGTGTATTAATTAGCCAGACTCATTCGAATTCAAACATGGGTTAGAAAATTGCAGGGTTGGGATAGCAATCGCTTGCCCTCCTCACTATCAATTATAATGTGGACTTTTATTCAATCGAACCTTGAAAGAAATAAGGAGGAGGTATGATTTTACTTGTTGTACATAATCAGCTGAGACAAAGTTTAATGCGCTAGCCATTGAGTAGTTGGTGGAGTTCAAACACTTTTCCACACTTAGATGTTGCCTACACCCACATGGTTTCTCCTGATGAGAATATTCCCTGAGTGGAGCTCTGAAGTTATATCTGAATCACAGCAGTCCTAACCGGCCCATCAAGGTACTACCTTGAAGGAACATAGAAAAAACTATGATAACAGTGCAACCAAATCGTAAAAAATCAGGCACAGGTCCAAGATTTGTGTGTCATAACCGGCAGGTGCACCTGTGTTAGCCACCGAGAGGGACACAGTCATTATCCTGTGACTGCTGGCCAAAACCCCGTCTTATGTACCCTTGATGGCTTTTGGAAGAGACGAATACACCGTTGAGGTATCAAGGCAGCGTCTGGTTGACTGAGTAAAAAAGTCAGAAAAACAAATGACTCTCAGAGATCTTCTATAAAAAAGAGATGGGAGAAAACCTCTCAACACAACACAGTAAATGAAAAAACTGAAAGAAATCCGAACAAAAACAAAATCACTGAAGAAAGGCACAGACCAAAGGGAGACAACAGTACCCTAACAGGGGGAAGAAAACTGAGATACTTTGAGAGAAATGATACGAGGAGAAAAAAAACCGCATTCCTAACTTTTAGAGACAAAACATATCGATATAACCGTTTCCTTTTTAAATCGTTGAAGCGATTACATTATAAGTTACTAATGATTCAATCAAAGAACATAGAACCATGATATCTAATTCTGTTTAGAGCATAAAACCAAAGCTGAAAAAATGACATAAATTGCATTGACAGGTACTTGGAGAAAAAAAAAAAAGACTTTAATGGCATACATAGATGTTTGAAGCTGTGGTTCTTCGCATGCTACACACACATACACACACATATTTTGTCTCTGGAAAATCAGTAGTAATAATGTTTTTTTTAAGAATTCAACGTTCACAGAAAATGAGGAAAGTAGGAACAGTTATAATGAACGAGGACAAAAAACCTGTCATACGAGATATGTCCACAGCATTCCACACAGAATTAGACTGGAATAATTTGGAATGCAGGATGAATAATTAGATTTTCAGGGAATAAACGAATTGAGCAATATGAAGAGGACACTTGTAGCAACAATAATTGGAACGCTGGAATGGCAACGAAGTTTCTTTTAGTGCATGAAAGGATTAGTCAATCAGAAAATGATTTCCACAAAAAACAGGAAAAAATAACAGCAGCAAATGCAACATCTTCACCACCACCACCACTACCACTACCACCACCACCACCCTAACAAAAACGATAGCAACAACAACAACATCAGCAGCAACAACAACAACAACAACAACAAATACAAATAATAATAATAATAACAATAATAATAATAATAATAATAATAATAATAATAATAATATTAATAATAATAATAATTAAAAAAAATGAAAGAGAAAGTGAAGTTCCATTTCGATGTTAATCCCTGGAAGCATAAAATTCCATCTTCCCGATTCTGAGACCCAAAAGTAGAGGTGAGAGTTCTCCGATTTTGTATGGAAAATTGAAAATAAATTTTCCCCTCGATTTTGACCGTTAAAAGTGGAATAAAAAAAATCTCTCTCCTCGATGTTCATTTCATGAAAAAAAAAACCCCACAAAACTCACTTGGATTTTGACTCCTAAAAGTGAGAAATACTGATCAATTTTTACAGTTATGCGAGTACAAATAAGGTTTTCCTCGCATTCAGATGTGTAAAAAAAATGGTGACAGGAACGTCAACAACTAGTGAAAAAAGGCAAAGACCATGGTATCAACGATGATTTGGATGATGTTATTTATGAATTGTGTCGTCCATGTTGTTTCAAAGTTAGTTGTTTCCATGAAATCCATGAGGATGTCCACCAAAACCAATATTCCTTGCTTGGATATCATTTCTACTGCAGCTTCCAGCAAAATTTGATTGCAATATGAATCTGTAATCAATAGTCTGCTCGAAGGCATTTGAATTCGCATCATTTTTCAATATATAAATTGTTTTGAATAAATTTACATCTAAAAATAATATGAACTAATCTTGGTCTTATCGAGAGAAAGTTGTTGTAGTCATTGTAATAATGAATAAAAAAAACAAAAAAAATGATTTTTTTCCGCCCGAAAAGTTCAATTATTGAAAGATGAAATACTTGGATATGTTAATGTTTTGCACTTCCTGCATGGAGATGCCATTGAGCTTTTTATGTTTCAGCTGGACCCACACTTTAGAAACTAGACTATCATAAGGCCTCAACAGCGGAAAATAACGTCGAGTAGAAAAAAACCCACGTGCATATATCCAGAGACTAAAGTATAGCGTATGAGCCAAAGTTTTTCATTCGGTAACTTTTGGCATATGTGAATAAGAAGTGGCATAAAACAATGGGAGGAGTTTACTTCATTATTTGCTGAGTTTTTTTTTACAGCAAAGTACATATATATATATATATGTGTGTGTGTATATATATATATATATATATATATATATATATATATATATATATATATATATATATATATATATATATACCAGAGACTTTTCAAACAAAATCAAACTCATCACAACAATCCAAGACAAAGCACGTCTAGTCAGAATGAATGTGAAATCTCTTTACTCCAACATTAAACATGACGAAAGCAATCTTGCATTCCGAGGAGCCATAAACAATAGGACTACTAAAGAACCCAGTATTGTTATAATTACCACCCTTATGCACCACATGCTATCTCTAAATAACTTTAACTTTAACAATATACACTTCCTCCAAGTGAAAGACTGTGCCATGGGCACCGTAATGGCCCAATCATATGCTAATATCTTCGTGGGTAAATCCGAAAAAAACATTTACCCAGAGATGTACGTCAATTGCATCTTTTATGGTAGATATATAGATGACAATTTTCCATATAAACGGTAGATAGAGCCAAAGTAGAGAATTTATTTACAAATATAAGCTCTACTCATAATTCGATTAAGTTTGACTCCTGTGACATCCACTGACTCCACAGCCTTTCTAAACATCCTCAAATAAATAGACAATAACAGAAATTTCCAGACTACCCTCTACACTAAACCCACAGACACTAAGAATTACCTCTATTCTGAATCAGCCAATCCCAAACACCTAAAAAAATCTACCATTTTCACAAGTGCTTAGAATAAGAAGAATTAACTTCGCAGATAGTGAAGTCAACAGGCATAACTATAACGTTGTTTGATATTTAACTCAACAGGGATATTCACTAAATGATACAAAAAGCCTAATAAAAATAAGCAACTATAATACCCAGGGATGAAACCCTTAAGCTATCCAACAATAACAAACCTGACATACCACTTATGACCACCTTCAACAACACACTCCCACTCTTAGCACAAATTATCAATGGAAGATGGAACATCGTCACCTCCTAAAACAGGTCTAAGTGAAATATTCACAGACCCATGTGTCGTCGCTTACTGCAGACTCCAAAACATCTAAGACATGATTTGCAGCAACAATATCATAAATGATAAAGTATCACACAGCAATATCTCTAGAACCCCTAAATTCTGTAAATCATACTGCAAAAGAAATAGTCTATGCTGCAACTAACTTAAGTACACCAACACTATCACAAGCACTGCCTCCAAAGAGTGTTACCACATATACCATAACACTAACTGTCGTAGCAAAAACATTATATACCGTCAAGAGTGAAATAAATACAAAATACATAGACGAGTCCGAGTGGCAATTCAACATTGGACTTAGCAATTACAGACAGGATTAAATCAGAAAATGATCACAGCCAACTTCCTGCACAATTATGTCTCAGATGCTAGCTTTACTATCATTGAAAAAAAAATAGAAAAATACTTCAATGGATACAACTAAAATTCTAAAAATACATGAGGATATGTGCATCATAAACTCAAAACTCTCTTCTCTAATGGATTTAACAACCCTAATCACACAGATCTCTAAATAATAAATCTCTAACTAACGATAACCCCACATCCACATCTACACCCCCTCAGATACATACAATACTGGGAACTTCGAAGTTATTCAGACCCATAGCAAGATCCACCCTAGTCTGTAATCTCACTCGTACAAATCAGAGCCAACATATATTTAATGATTTGTAAGGTTATAACCTAGTTCTTTAACCTCATCACCCCACGATTTACACTACCATTAACATACCCACACAATTTAACCCCACATCACTTCTCTACTACCCTGACACCATAAGACCCACTGCTGCTGCTAAACCATAAACTTCATCACTAGCTGAACTTCCTGTCACACAACAGGATGCCCCCAGCACATAGGATACGATTTTTTGCTTACAGAGCAAAGCTCCTAATGATTGATTCAGGCTCCACATCAAACTTATAATCTCTAGAAGTAAACACACACACACATAAGCACAACATACACCACTGAAGATAGGAATACCTTCCGAAACATGACTACACCATTTATGAAAATATCTACAGATGAATAAAGCAAACTTTCATGCACTTTACTCCCGAATCTGTCTCACTCTTTATAGTTCGAATTATATATATATATATATATATATATATATATATATATATATATATATTTATATTCATATATATATATATATATATATATATATATATATATATATTGTGTCATCCACAGACACCTGTTTCAGTGTGGCTATAGACTTTATCCCATCCGGTACCGCAAGGCAGAATTGGAACCCTCACATCGGACCGGTAGGCCAATATCGTACCACTGGACGACGGAGCTGGGTGGTCAGTAAGGCTGAATTTAAGCAATATATTTATTTACGCAAAAACTCCTCATCCACCAGAGTACTCTATTCCTGTGGAAGACACACAAAGCATTTTAGTGGTTCTTTTAATAAGTCTTGACTGGTTTCATAGATGTCTTCGGAAGCCTAATGTAATTCAGTCATCTTTGTCCATTGCCCAATAGAGGGTGTTCGAACTCAGGTCATCGGTCATATATATATATATATATATATATATATATATATATATATATATATATATATATATATACATACATACATCTATACATACATATATATAGTAAAGTTCATTGTTTGTACATGTTTAATTTATGGCTATTCACTGCTTATATACGACGGATATTTGATAATATCATTAGTAAAATCAAACTATGTTTTTGAAAGTAATTAATGTTTATATCCCGTATTTGTATTTAATTATATTGGAAATTAGAGTTTTATCGAATGTTGGATCGACTATACTAACTACTGATACTAATGGTTTGAAAAACATGTTTTTTTCTAAGGTTGGATAACTCATACATTCCATGTGCCCTAGAATACAAGAACAACTCATGAAAAGTTGTTCGTAAAAGCAGCGGGAATTTGGACAGAGGAGAAAAGAAGATTAGATTGAACGCATGTATTGCCTGAAGTTATGTTGATGTTAATTCTTAAAACATTGGACGAGTTGCCTTTGAATTCATTTCAAGTTTAGAAACACGAATTGATGATATTTTTTCATGCTGAACATAGAAACACAGGACCTTAAGTCACAGACCAATTTTTTTCCATTAAAGAAACTGATATTTTAATTACTACTAATTTAATTAGATTAATTTATAAAGTTTTTTGTGATATTTTTCCCAATAATGGCAGTCCAAATTTGTCTAAACCATTAGTGGCAAAACTTATGAACACCATACACCAGTTCATTTCTTATATTACTCTTATGGGCTGTCCGGGAGGATCCAAGTTGAATAATTAAGTCACTTATAAGCGACATATTCACTCAATTCAATTTCTTTGACGAAATTATTTGTTTTTATTTCAAAATCCTATCATGTACTTCCGTCCTTGTAGCACATGGTTTGTAGCACAGAACTGATCCTTGACATGTTGGTCAGTGTTCACTGGTCTAAACTGCCAGAGTGAGTGCTAAAGTTGATTTTTTAACTGTTTTGTGTAAAGACTTTAGGAATTACAGTATAAACAATTGAAACTTATAATTGGGCGTTCGTAATTGAGCAAAATGAAATGGAAAAGTCATATTCTATTTACTTTATATATAAACATTATTAAAAATTATCACCGGAAAGTTGACATCTGAGATAGAGATAAAGCCCTGGACGCGCATGAAAATCATATTATCATCCATTTCTTCGTGTTGTTGTTGAAAAAAAAATATTAAAAATGTCTGATACAATATTTCCATAACGATAAATCCATCTACGTTTGAGATTTTTCAAAAAATTGAAAGCGTAAAATGTTGCCCGGTTGTAACCATTAAATGGCGTATATTGGGCATTGGAATATTTTCCAATATATGTTTCATGTGAAACGTTATTTGGATTTCAACAATGTGAAACTACAAGAATGAAATAGTTTGGATCATGGATTTGGAATGATGGACGCAGGCCCAACAATAGTGCAATTTGAATATTTTAGTGTGCAGTTTAGACACCAAAATAGTTCAAATATCATTTGCTTAATTCTTGTTTGAATTCAGTCCCGGGAATGTCAGGAAGGAATCACAAAAAGATTGCACCAAAGTAAAAGAGCTGATTGTAGTATAAAAAGTTGATGTAGATGGCCCTGAGATGGCACATTGAAATAATGGATCAGATATGATTAGAACCAGAGGCAACTGTTCATAAAATTCTGACAGTCCTGCGTGAGAAACAACTTTAAGACTTAATCAAAACACTGTATTACTCAGATGTTGCCTAATTCTCCAAGTTATATGTATCCTGCTGAGCAAAGTTTTTCAGAGCTTGAATCGTTGAAACATTTGTTTTCGTGAATGTCAGATATAGGTGGTTTTGTTATCATCAGCTTTAATACGAATATCGTTCAAAAGCTGTCATATGATGACTAAATGGACGATTCTGCAGTCAGGAATGCAATGTGCACCTCTGAAATCTGCACACATTGCAAGAATTATATATATTCTTTTTTTTTACAATTAGTTCTATACACCCAGAGCATTTTTCTTGAAGCAGATACAGCGGCTTGTTGTGGGTCAACTGAGGAATAATTGGGGAGTTGGCATTAGCAGCTTTAGCCACCATAGCTGAAAAAAAAAGAAAGGGACACAAACAATAGGAAAAAACTCTGCATCAATAGAAAATGATGAAATAACAAAAAAGGAATGGCAGCTCAACATTAAAGATATTGAGAAAAAAAACTGAACCTCCCTAAAAAAACGATCCCAATTCTTGAGACTTCTACAATGACTTACATTTTCTATCTCTTCAGCCAGTTCGCTAATCAGTATAACCTATCTTCCCTCTCCTAATTATATATACTAGCCAGCGAGTAGGCTACCAGTAGACCTCTTATGGCACCCCGGTTGTATGCCGATAGTGGCTATCTCACTGCAAATCGCTAGCAGTCAGATAGGGGCATTCTGCTGTCGGACCACTAACTGACCACCTGCGATAATCAGCATACCAGGAGACTCGTTTTTGAATCAGGACTTTGCCGTTTGGCTACCTAGGGTTGGCTATTGGAGCAACGAAAATCTTTTTTGCACTCAGCATATTTCTCTGTCAACTCCTAAAGAAGCTGAAAATATATTTTTTTAAATTGAACATTACAGACATCTCTGCAGAAATGCAGAATTCGGTGGGGAAACATTTCAACATGAAATAATCTATTTCCAAATATATCAAAGTGATTGTATTTTGAAGTGTCAAAAGCCTTTTATTTGTGCACTGAATTCTTTATAGATTTACGGCATAAAGTGTAGATTTTATTTCTTTATTCATTGAAGGATTCTTGCGTTAACATCAATTTTCTTTGATTATTTTTGATAAATATTTGAAACTTTGCAGATTGTATATATAACACTTGTTGATCCAAACATCGTGACATTTTAGTAAAGCACAAAAACATTCATATATATATATATATATATATATATATATATATATATATATATATATATATATATATATATTGATGGTGTTGTGATGATTTATTGCGCGGTTGGAAAGAGGATATATTTTTGAAAAATTTGCCAAAACTTGATTTCAAAAAATCGAATGTCGTAACTGAAATGATGCAGTTCTAAGATGCATTTAGACTTTTATTGATTCAGAAAACCTTTCAGTTTAGTTCTAAAAAAAATTCATATTTTAATATAAATTTCATTGGGAAAAGTTCATTAGAATTAAAGATTGTATGCGTTGTCACACCGAAGCGATATGATCAGCGAATGCAACCACAGATTCAGATTCAATTTGTGTAAAGGAAGGGAAAGACTTCAGTTGTTTAGATAATAACTATAATAATTCAGTTGAAAAAATCGGATGCTTTATATTTATTAAGGATGAAAACTGTACTATACGTGTAAGGTTTGCCGAATTAAAGAAGTGTAGATTATCATTATCATTGAAGTATTTGACTCAATTCATGGACCATTATAATGTGTGTCTTTGAAACAATATCTGCTACAAGTAAAAGAACAGTGTTTACTGGGTGAGCTTGAACCGTTCTCTGAACGCTGTAATCAAAGATACTTTCAGTGTGAAAGCGGTATTAACAATGCAGTAGACAGAGCAGACAGCGCACCAAGCAGACGCTGTTGATTTACGGTCAGGAGCTCATCAGCCCCTGGCTGCTGGCAGTAGAAAGACATATGGCAATAAACAGATAACGGTAGCCTGTCACCGGTAAGCTGTGAGGGGTCAATTGATTGTCATTTGGGTGGTTTCCACAAGTGGTCGACCAAAGGTTCACGAATCTCTACTACATGAGTTGCCACCTGAGGACTGCCATGAAACTGATGTGCAAATATTTTGCATCTCGCTAGACATTGCCACTTCGGGACCGGTGGAAGTAACATAGTCGGACCCCTAAAGAACCACTGGTAGCGTGCTGGCTGGATAGCAGTATCAAATTTGTTTGCTAGGACTCACAGGTTTTTTAAAGGCTAAGGATGTTGCAGTGGAGAAGAAGTTATCGGAATGTGAGTCTCTTTATCGTCATTATTCCTGTATTCTATGAGGGCTGAGACATTCAATTTCAATTTTAATACAATACAGGACAAAGGATGATGACACTGTGCTAGAGAATCTTTATTGAACTTTCTACACTTACTCTAATACCGTATACTGCCTCGAAACTTAAGACTGTTTTTTTTTCTGCTTCTGAGTGACTAACGTTTTCTTTGAGCAATTATGCTTTGGCATCCTAATGACTAACAGCGACCTCAAATTAGCCTCAAGACAATTTTATAGTATTGTAAATTCACGTAACTAAGATAATGTCTTTTTATTATTGGAATCAGTGGATAGAATTAAACAACCATTCTGTGCAGAGACATTATACTTATTATGTATAAGTATTTAGACTATTTAGCGTCAAAAGTCAGTAATGAAAGGAATATTCCTGCGGGGAACATCATATGAAAGCTGTTTGGCTGTTTTTTTACATGTGCTCAGAACAGCCAGACGGCTAACACACATGAAATTTTGTTGCAAATCAGGTCCAGACTTTGGACAACCACTTTGCTATTGCCTCGATGTGGCACAGAAAAGGTGCAAGTGACCTAGGTTCATAATCTGCAGCCTTCTATTTAAATTCCTCTTTGAAGTTGGTATCACTGTTTCCGTTTCAGTGGTTCGAGACTGACTTTCATGTATCTGTCTTCTGTGAAGCCTTCTCAGTAAAGGATATTTATTCACTAAGTGTCTGACCAAAGGGTACATTGCTCATATAAATGTATAATTTAACCTCATCCTGATACCTTGCTATCAATTAACTCTCCGTGTACGAGGGAGGCAGAGCTCCTTTATCCCCCAGAGATTGCAATTCTGTGTGAAATAAAGAGAAAATAAATTACGAGTAATGGAGATCGAGACTAGAAAATGCAAATCGTTGGTTACAGTTATTAACCATTAAGGGTGGATAATACAGATAAATCATTTAGATTCCTCTATTTAGTTCTGCTTGCCTGCAATTTAATGCTGATTCCGTTTTTATAAGTTGCTTTTCCTTATTTTTGTTCCTTTTGATAGCTCTCAAATTCACCAGACATAAGTTAATATCCATTAAGTAGACGTTTCCTTCTAACATGGAATAGAATTAACTCATATGTCTATCTTGAATATCTAAAATCATAAGCCTTGATTTATTCCTTTTGATATGTTTTTACGCTTGCATCCATTGTTAGTTTTTTATTCTTTCATCTTAAATTTTGTTGCTTTTCATTGCAACTACTCAAAGCGTGAAACAGCAACCATAAGTTATAAACACAGCTAGAATAAAGAATGAGCTCCTGGCGAATCGGTACCCATTCTGAGTATAAGCCGGTCTCTGTTCAATAGCTACTCTACCTTTTATGCTTTCCAAGATGATTGTTGTAAAATGCCGATCTAAAAACATACACTTGATCTCATTCTTCCTTAGATAGTTCAACATCATATAATAGTGATAGCAGTATTGATATCATCTCGTTTCAACCAGGGTCATTGTGATTTCATCCAAGTGTGCTTCATTCATCTTTCTTAAACAAATTTTCACTACAATTATCGTTAAATATTTGATGATATAAATATTCCTCTTGAAGTAAAGAAAAATCAATGCATGAATGGATTAAACCTGAATCATGATTTTATTGATATAAAGAATAATACCAATTTGTAAGAAGAAACACCGCAAGACAAAGTTGATTAAATGATGCATTGATGTACGAGCCAAAAATATTTGTGGATGGCATTTATCATTCAGAGTTGAGAGAATGAGTTTATGCATTGTGTGTTTGGAAAACAACCATTTCATCAAAATGTACAGAAAGTTGGATGCCTAATGACTGTGCTGTATGATTTTGTGATACATAATATATTATCATACACTTGATTGATTATATTATGTAAATCGATCGTGGTTAATCCTTTCACAGATTAGCTTGTAATTTAGCTTGGAGAAAGTTGTATCTGAAACATGTATTGGGTGTTAAATGGAGATATACTTCTAGTACTGTTTGTTACATGAGATTCATTGCAATATATTTGTTGTCTTGGCTGACAACAAATTAATGTTAAGGAGAGTTTGATAGGCGTTAGTGGGAAAAGTCTTATGACCAACGACAGACGATAAAAGACAGATGATGATAGGAGTAAGCGGTAGTGCTGTCCACTGGTTATTGTTTATCAATTCTGACCAATGAAACTCGGCATGTGTTTCTTCTCAATGAAAAAAATTTCTTTAGACGGTCTATTAGATTCAAAAATTTATAAATATCATTAGCATTTAGGATTGTGATTTGAAACGTTAACATATGTGTCTGGATACGAATGATTATACATGTATATATATATATATATATATATATATATATATATAGATAGATAGATAGATAGATAGATATACATATATATATATATATATATATATATGTATATATATATATATAGATAGATAGATAGATATATAGATAGATAGATAGATAGATAGATACATAGAAAGATAGATAGATAGATAGATAGAGATTGAATCAGCGCAAAATGAATGCCAAAATCAGCACAAACCAAAAAAATTAGGTTTAAAAAAATTCATATCTTGCCATGGTTATAATAGAGAGAGTAGTCTTATCTGAGCTGTTAGACTTCTACATTCACGATTTCACGTCTGACCGTGCCTTAGCAGTTCTTTTACGGGGACTGTTTTCTGGATTTTTTTTCAAAATCAAAACCTCCACGGAGAGAAAGAGATTCCTGACTATCAATTCTGAACAGTAGAAGACATTTGGGTATCCAATTACTGTTCAGAAAGTGCACTGTGAAGATTGTTCCGAAAAGATGGACTTTGCAATATTTGTCCATGATCCAGAGAGGACTAAGAAAAGTAGGATGTCATTGCCCTAAGAGAGTTATTCATGTTAATTCTAAACAAATGCAGATATTTTGTAGACAAACCTCGCATCTTTTATTATACTAAGAAACACACAAACATTTGAAATATATCGTCAAGTAATATAGTAAATCAAGAATGATTAATAGGATAACTCCAGTATTTCATATCATGTAGTATAAATAAAACGTCTACAGACTAGTTATCTAGGTGCTGTTTGAATATTGAATCATGAAACAAGATGAAACATGTGTGATTGTTCTGTTTCCATTTAACAATTGTTATTCATTAAACAAGAAAGAGTTTTGCTTTTTTTTCTGAGCAGTCAGTGCTTTCTAATCGTTCACAAAACAGACGAGGCTTGCTTTGAAATACGTGTATCGATTTAACTGTTGCTGATACAACTGACGTATTTTTCGACTCACTTGAATTTGCTTTTATTTTTTCCGCTCTTTACTGTGTGTTAGAACGCTAGTCATCGAATACGCGTTGTCAATTAACGAGACATCAAAATGAACTACTTTAAGTCCATTACGCAACCACTATTAACCAAGACAGACCAATTTTTTTCTTGGAATTTATTCTCCATCGATAAAAAATGAAATGTGTTATATCACACCGTGCTCTTTACTCTCTAGTAATTTGAAGAGTACTTTTGAAACGTAATCTTTTTTTTGATTACTAGAAAACAACTCATCTATTAACCGAAATTGATCAGTTCAGACATGGCGCTGCGTAAACATCAGGTTCAACCAGCAGCAAAAGGTCTCAATCGTCACATACAAAAAATTGATAAGTAAAAAGATATACAATTAATGAATATATTCGATGTTCGGGCTACGAAACTGCCGTATCTTTAGAATGAGATCAGGATTCACTCTCAGAATAAAATCATGTTCACAAGTAATGCAAGTTCCAGTGCAATCTGCAATGATTTGATATTTTTCACCCTTTTCGATCTTTTAGAAGACGATACTGTATACTATTTTGTAATATCAATGATAACAGCACCCCCCCCAAAAAAATATTGATTAGAATTGTTTTCTCAATATCAATTCCTACTATCTTCTAAATAAAACGAGAAAAATACTTTGTAAAACTTATATTGAATGTATGTCTTTTCACACGAGCATGAATATGAGGCTAAAACATGTTTTATTTAGCATTATGATGGAAGAAATCTACGGGCCTCACTATAGCAAGAAAGGATCAAGACTCAATAAGTGAAACTATTTTTTCCATTTACTCCATTGATTTGTCCACTAAACCAGCTTTGTTTGATATGTGTTGCTTGATCTAAAATGTCATCTCTTCCATACCCTAACGTTAAACTTCTTCTAAATTTTATCGGAAGTTTATACACAAATAGGGCTTAGAAATCTCTCAATCCACATCAAATTCTCGTAAAATATTCCACTAAAAACGTTGAACGAAGATACCTCCCGCCCAAGATAACATAAAATAAAGAAAACTCCCATTCCTTGTAGGTCATCAGCCCCAAGAGGCTAAGCTGTATCATTTGTCTTGGGTGGGAAAGATGTGCTTCAACAGCGACCACCCAAAAGAAACCCACCCATCCCAAAACCCCAAGGAAGCAACACTATACATCAGCACCTACAGCGTCAGAAAACTCTCTACAGACTCTCACCTAGCCCATCTAGAAAGTGGAATCAAAAACATTTAGTGGGATATCATCGGTTTCAGCGAAATGAGAAGACCGGGAGACGCTTTCTCCACAACTACGGAAGAGAGAAAATAAAACAATTGAAGAATGGTTCCTCATCAATAAGGACCTCAAGGACAACATGGTAGGTTTCAAAGCTGTATCAAACTGCATAGACAGTGTCAACATAAAACTCTCAAAGAGATACAAGGTAAATATCATCCAACTATACGCTCTCACTTTGCAATCAACCAAAGAAGAAATAAACAACTTATATGATGACTTGAACTCCTTATAACAGAATACCAAAATATACTTCAATGCCATGGGAGATTTCAACGCACAGGTAGGACAAGGAAACGGAAGATACGAAGTACTGAACGAGAGAAGTAAAGAATTTGTAAAGTTTGCAACTACGAACAACTTCAAAATCACGGGTACATTCTTCAAGAAGAAACCCAATAGAAAATTGACTTGAAAGAGCCCAAATAATGAAACCAAAAACCAAATAACCCGCATCCTAATAGACAGAAGCGACACTATCAGAGACATTCAATTTCTAAACCAAGTGAACATAAGAAGCAACCATAGATAGGTAAGATGGAAGATGCAGGTAAGCACTCATAAATAACGTAGAAAATCTTCCATGCCAAACAGCAATCACTGAACATACCAAACGAACTCACCGAACCTAGGATCGAAAAACAAATATGAAATATTAACCGATGAAAATGGCACCAGCATCAACAAAATAACCTTTCTAATTGAAGCTGCAATTATCTTTAAATCAAAGAGCACACAAATCAGTAAAATCTCGGACGAAACCAGGAAACTTGTTGAAAACGCAGAAACCTCGAACCACCACCGAACTAAGGCAAAAATTGAGGAGACCAAACTAAATAAAACAATCAAAAAGAAACTAAGAGAAGACAGAAGGAGGTATTCGACAGCAATCGTCAAAACCACACTCGAAAACGTCGGGTCTTCAAAGCTATAAACAAAGCTCACGGTATGGAAGATAAACAAATAACTAGCATACCCGAAGAAAACAGAGACATGACAACAGACAGAAACGGAATTGTCAAACGTGCCAAAGAATTCAACCAAGAACCCTGTTCATCAAGACACGAGCAACAAAACAACGACCAAGATATGCAAGACGCTGACAATCAATTTGAGGACTTCACAGAAGTTACACCATTGGAGATAAAACAAAATATCAAACAAACAAAAAAAAGGGAAAGCCCCTGGACCAGATAACATCATCATCGATGTACTCAAAAAAGCTGGTAAGATTGCCAGCAAAAAAAAATAGCTATTCTGTTCAACTTATGTCTAAAACAGAGTAATGTTCCAAAAGACTAGAACACAGTAATCATAATGCTTCTATACAAAAGAGGAAACCCTAAAGTCCTCAAAACTACAGACCAATAAGCTTACTCAATTGCTTCTATAAACTCTCCATAAAAATCACCATCAACCTTCATCATCACAAAAGCATTAGATGAAAACCAACTATGGGAACAGGCTGAATTTAGAAGGAACCGCTAAACCATGGACCATTTCCATTCAATAAATTGGCTGGGAAAGATAGCAACAGATTACAAAATGCCACTTGTGGTAGCATTTATAGACTCCATGAAGGCATTTGAATCTATAGAAATTCCCATTGTCATCGAGGCCATCACTCTACAAGGTGTAAACCCTGTATACGTATAATTACTATAACATAAATACAATCACATCACCCCCTCTCGCAGACCACTTAAGGCTCTGAACCCTATCAGTTCCGAAAAGGGAATGAGACAAGGTGATGACAGCTCGCCCAAACTCTTCATCACCTGCCTGGGAACGATCTTCCAAAACCTAGACTTTGAGAATAGAGGAATCATTATAGACAGCAAATATTTAAGTGACCTGAGATTTGCTGACGACATCATTAATTTACGCATAGAACCAACACAACCTCCAACTGTTGCTAGATGAAATAAATGAAGAAAGCAAAAAGGTTGATCGACACATGAACTTCAGTAAAACGAAAATCATGTGCAACAATCACATTGAGAATAAACATATCACTGACAAAATCAAAGATGCAAACGAGGGAAAATAGACCACTATATCTACTTGGGACAACGAATCTCTATGGAGACCAGTAAGGAGAAAGAAATCAAGCAAAAAATCACCCTAAGGTGGTAAAACTTTGGTGGGGCAAGCCAAGTCTTCAAAAATAAGTTGATCCCAATAATCCGGAAAATAATAGTATACAAGCAATGCATCCTCCCGATAGTTACTTATTGAGATGAAAATGGAACCTAACCAAGACATAGACTAGCAAAATGAGAAGCCTGCAATGCACATATGAGCCAATAATCTGATATGAAGATATCACGAGACAGCACAGTATATAAGGAAGATATGGGAGTCCGAAAAACTCAAATAGCGATGGGCAGGCCACGTTGCAAGAATGACAGACAATCGATGGACATCACAACTCAAAACATGAATTCCCAGAGATTATATTTGAAAACGAGTCTCTGCGACGCCCACGAGAGAGACATGTGGCAAATCCTGGGGAAAGTCTGTGTCCGACGACGGAAGTTAAAAGATTGATGATGATGATGATGATGATGATGATGATGATCTTATCTTAGTTCAATCTAGAATGACGCTATCCCAATTTAGCTTCATGCCAGATAAAACTAAGCTGAATAGATATATGCAGCAAATTAGAAAATATTGACTTTTTTTTCATGTTGAATATAACGGTAGGCATGATTTGTTTGACAAAATCAAATCATTTTTTCATCACTCAAAGAAAACATTTGGTTGGAGACATTGGTTGTAAGTGATGATGATCTAAACAAACAAGTACATTTCAGAATTTGATTCAAGCAAATATTTGCACCACTGACATTTGGTCATATCGCACCATGTCTTGTAATGCTTTCCAAAATAATTCAGATAATCATTTTCAGGAAGAGTTCGACCACGTTGCAGATTTAATGATGAGGAGAATATGATAAGTCATGGTTGAAACCGAGAAACACCTGAGAAGAATGAAGATCATCTCAAATGATAACCCCATGTCTGGAACAGTTAAAATGACCATGCATCAAATCTATCGGGAGATGTGTGACAAAGGGAGACAAACACATGCTACCTAGGGTTAAGAAGAATACGTTATAAAATAACACATATCAATAGCCAATATTTTCTGGTCATAGAAAGAATAACAGAAATCAAAATGGGTGATGAAAAAGTACAACTCAAAGTAAAAATAATGAGGTTACTAGAAAACAATTGAAACAAATATGACTGGATTAACGTCAATAATAGAGCGTATCACAGTTGTTTAATTTTTCGATTTCGTCTGATCATAAGTTCTCAGATGAAGTTTGCTTGTCTTGAGTCATTCACTTAGCTCATGGATCGTTAGCATGCTTAACCCCTCATTGTTTGTGACAGCTGCTAACACCAGTCACATCCAATTGGCGCAGGGTCTGATCAGAAGACGAACGACCTGTCAAGCCTGCATCGGATTTTAATTTGATTTCTTTCAAGTCATGCATAATGTTGTATTGAGCAGCAGATGCTCGAACAAAAATGTCTCAAAGCAATGATGCTGAAAACTATTCAAACAAATATATGGCTTTGAATAATTGTGATAGGATATTGGAATCGGAGAAAGTAAACTATTCAGTCTACAGTATGGAATGTATAACGAATATAACGGGCGATGCCTAGCCATGAAACAATGTCGTGAGAGCTTCTTCCACAGACGACCAACATCTTGCGTATATATATATGTATATATATATATATATATATATATATATATATATATATATATATATATATATATATATATATATATATATATATATGCAATTTTTTCGGAATAGCTTGACTACAGTATAAAATTGACACACTTTTCTATACACACACACACGCACGAACACACACACATACATATGTTTATATACATAGAATTATATATATATATATATATATATAGAGAGAGAGAGAGAGAGACAGAGAGAGAGAGAGAGAGAGAGGGATGGATAGATATGTGCCACATCTTTTGAATGCTGTCAAGTCATATAAGCATATAAAACTTCAGATGGATGGATAAATCCTTTAAGTATATTATCCATTTTTTTTAAAATTTTAATTGTAAAGTAACAAGGATCCTTTGCCTAACACAAGACAATACATACTTAACTTATTTGAGGTCTTTCGAGGTAGGATTTCAGACTCATTCATACATGTGTGTAAACACGTATTCCAGCTATGACGTATGTGACATTTGCAGAGATCTGGAAAAAAATTGAATTTCCAATTGTATCATATTGTCAAGATACTATTGGGATTCAGCTTTCGATTTTGCATTCCCAGGTCTTTTCCAGCAAGAGAGATTATCGTTTATTTAATAAATCTTCGAAATTAAGGCTCCGATATAAATAAATGTAAAAAAATGAAAATTACTTGCCAAAGAGACATTTGACAGCAACTATATTTTACATTATGAACGCCAAACATGTGGGGTTTCTCAAGCTTTTTTCAACATTTGTTATCCTATGCGAGGTAGCATGTAATGTGGAATAAACTACAGTTTAGTTTGATCTTATTTGTACAAAAATGTCATGAGAAAGTAAATATTTCTCAGGCTAATGAAGAAAAAAAAACAGTAGGTTAATAAAAATGGTATATTGCCAAGAATCAATCATATTTTGATATAATATCCAAATGTTCTCTAAGTGTTTCCATGATTATATCAATAATTTTTATCTAATTATTCTGTTGGTTTCTTCCAAGTAGAGGGAATAGCATAAAACTATTGTTGCCATTTGTCGATTAAGCTCATGCATGAACTAAAATGTTGGATGATGATTTTCAAGACGAGTAAGAGTTGGCCATTAAGGATGTCCCAAACAATTTTCTAGCTTAGAGGTTGGCTTTATTTGGCTTGGCAAACACGGATTTACGATGGGTAGCTCCATCTGCAGCAGAAAATCTTGTATTTCATTAAAACCACAGTCGGTACATTAAATTGAAATTTCAAATTGATTAGGTCTTTCCTTGTACACATGTTTTGGGGTCCTATCTCCAGGTTTTCACCCTTTTCTCTTGCTTATTGATAGAATGAAGCCAATTGGGAAAACTAGAAAATAAAGTTTCCAAGGAGGTAATTTTTGAGTTCAAAATACGTATATCAACCGCAGATAGTGCTTTGACGAAAATTGACGATTTAATTTAAATTCGAGCCAGGTGGTTTGAATCCATCAAACGACAACAATTTTTAAAAAAAAGTATAGCAGCAAAAGTAGAGGAGGCCATGTGTGCATAATAATTGGTAGGACGGGACAAGTAAGGAGAATGCATACCTGGAGAATGTATTAATATTATCTTAACAACTTCAAGAATACTGAATATTTCAGTACTTTAGGATACATGTTATTATAAATATTTATTCTATGACAATGTATTGATATTCTGTGTTAAATATTCATGTTCAGTTCAATTCCAGAATTTACAGAAATGTTAACACGTTCTTTTGGTACGTATACTTCTTACTGATATATATATATATATATATATATATATATATATATATATATATATATATATATATATATATATATATATATATATATTACATATATACATATACATATATATATATATATATATATATATATGTATATATATATATATATATATATATATATATATATATATATATATACATATATGCGTGCGTGCGTGTGTGAGTGTGCATGTGTGTGTGTGTGTTCCTAAATATGCTGTCTTTATCTCTTCGTACCTGTAGGTGAGTGAGTATATCAATATTTATAGATAAGTTGTTAAAGATTGTAATATAACGTAAAAGTGTTGCTTTCGAGAGTATACTAGTGATATAAATTATATGAAACTCCTCATACATATTGCATTTGGCCAAGAAAAGAAGGAAAGTTTCGTTATTTAAATATTATTCATACCCTCATTCGCTATCAATTTCCTCATTGATAGCACATTCTTCAACTATATAGATAGCATTCCCCTCCATCCAAAGAAATGATCGCTAAAAGTGAGTGAATCTGTATTGTCAAAATCAATACGTGTGCAGTTATGAATTAACGACAACAATTATTAGTGACCTAAAGATACAAAAAATTACCCCAAATGATGCATACATGTATATAAAACTCAGTCAACTGAACTCTAACCATAATCCAACATCCTACAAATAGATGGTCTATGACTCTGAAGGTATAGTAGATCTAATTCAGTTTGAAGAAAGATTTAGGTATCTAATTCAATGATATCTTTCCGTTTGTTCTTTTTTTTATCTTTGAATCCCCTCTTCACCTTACAAATGATATCTCCAACTTTTTGCAATTAGTTTTGATGATATTGTGTAAAAGATTGGTCATTAGGCACGGAAGTGGTGATTGGATTTTGATGTGATTCTATCCTAAATTACGTCTAATCAGTAGAAGTTATATGCTCACACAAATATCACAAAAAGTCATGTTTTTTCACAATATGTCTTCAAAAGTTTCCAATGAACTTCGATGAAGTTTCGAGCATGCGTTGAAAATGGGTTACAAAAGCTGTATTCAAATTTCCAGACGTATCAAGGCACAATTAGCTCTCCTGACAATGGCATTGGCAGAGGTAAGTGATCTGAGAGCTTTCTTGTTTTGATGATGCCTGTTTTCTCACGAACTTAGCTTTTGCGTATGCAAATTGGTGAGTTGATTTGCAGCTACTTCGAAGATTCATTCATGGTAAATAAATGGAAAATCATACTTTTTTCATCTTCCAAGTCAGTGATTTTGAGTAATTTGCTTATCATCTGTGGATATTTGATCTGAAGGAACGTTGGTTTTCTACAGATTTAGACACGAATGCTTCAATAAATAGACCAACTCATAAGTATAATCAAGCAGAAAGCAGAATTTTGATCCGCTCACTTTAAATCTAAAAGGGACGAAACAGTGTCAAACAATGAAATTTGTACTCCTGATCAAACCGAAATTGCAAACCATTGTGAGTAAATAGCTTTCTAACCAGAGGATCTATTATTTTATCAATGTTTCACAGTTTTTATAGTTCAATAAAAATCAATGTCTCGAAATATTTCAATTGTCATTTTGAACTGCAAAGCGGGTAATTAATTGGGCTATAGAGTATGTACGTAATGGTTATTGCGTAATATACGCAAAATAATTAATAAAATAGTTTTATCAATTATCTGAGAGAGCTCTCTTTGAAGAATGCTAAACCTAAGATCAGATGATGCTGGTTCAATATCGGTATTTTTGTCAACTTATGAAATGTATTTTAGTGGATGAACTCCACATAGCCAACACTGACAAACTGCTATAGATGTTCACTGAGCTTCCCTCAGTAAAAGTCCACACTAAAATGGGTGTCTTATCAGGGGCTAATTAAATACACTTGCTAATGGTTGGCAAACAATGTTATCTGAAGTAACATTATGGACTTCGACGTAAGCTCGTTAGAAAATACTCGGCAATTTGCTTACGGAGACAAATTATGACCATCAAAACGCACAGACACAAAAGAATAACAGACTGTTATGGAAATGTGAACTCATCACTCGCTATAGATAGCCATGGAATGTTTTCCAGCTCCTGTCAATCTTCTGCACAGAAGTACATATCATGGATTTTCCCACCTGAGACTGGGATGTGAAATCAATATCCTGACTTCACCCCCCCTCTCTCTCTCTCTGTTCAAATGCATGTGTCTGTCAGTGTGTATGTGTATTAACACATCGTGAAACGGGTGTATTTCTTTCACATGATTTATATTTCCATGCAAGCTATAGACATGATGACTGCAATGGACGAATCACCAAATATTCTGTAGATTGATTAAATTTAATTGAATGATTTTGAATGTTAACATTGAAATTCAGCTATATATCTCTCATTGATCAAATAAATAACCTGTTCTGTCAACAAGACATCATATTGAAAACTTGAAAAAAGATTATAGACCTAAAAAGTCACTCGTGTATACATAAATAACAGTAATGTTTATATTCAAAAAATACATGTCACATTACAATCACTCACCCTCAATATATGATGCAGGATATTATATAGCAAAGAAGTGTTGTGCAGATTAATATCATGGTACGTAATACGTTTCTTCTATGGCATTTAATTGGCTGTCCTGCTAGTGATATCTTCGAATAATGCACAACACCATCCATGACGACATTCACGATAGTGGTTTCAACTATACGACGAAATAATCATCAACTAGATCAATTATTTTGAAGGCCAGAAGAAATTAAACAGAGACCACAGACTTCACTATTTTACTTTCCTTACACATTAACAACATACTCGTTCGTCAGTGTTTCATAAAAAGTAAAATAATGAAAATATTCAACGAAAAACAAAAAAGAAATAATGAAAAAAAAGCACAAAACAACATCTGAAATGTAGATGTGGTACGCAATTGATACGTTGCCTTGAAAGAGTTTCCGATATAAATACATTTTTGCGTCGTCTGAGTGTAATAGCTTGCAAATTGTTCCCGGGAAATTAAAATATACCCATTGATTGCAGCTTTGGGTTCGATCTTCAGAGTAATTCTTTGTTTTTCGTGAATACCTTAAGCTCTTGCAATATTATAATGCTTAATGAATTGACCTCGCATACCGCTGATTTCCATCCTCAATCGTTGCTCTACAGGTCTGAACTTCCTGATTCAATCGTTTATGAATATTTCAATTACCTTGCTGAAGTGGATGCAAGGAAAATTCAGTAAACCATTGATAAAGTAGTAATTTTGATCAACAGTTGCTGCACTGCACTTGTGGTATTGTCAAGACTCGTCGGGTTTAGCTGATACTGTAGATCCTCACATTTTTTGAGCTGAAGAATCCTGGTATAGTAAACGACCATTAACTTTTAAAAACGATCACGATTTTGTGACTACGCTTGCAATCATGCTATTTATATCGCATTTTTATTGCAACTCTCAGATCGTTCATCTATAATTATTGAATAATGAGTGTTGATCAGGAATAAGTGATAGACCTCTGCTAAAGTTTGAAATCCTCCAATATGCTTAAACAATTACTTGTAGTATTTCTCTGCAGTAAAACTATATCGAAATTTGTTTTCTGCTTCATACAAAAATTACAATATTGGCGGGAAAGATTAAAATTACCAGTGCTGATAGATATTCTTATTAGGGATGAAATCAATTAATACTGTCTTGTGTAAGTAAGTTAAACATGGAATATGTGAAAGATTGAGCTTAGAAAATATGTAAAATTATAAAAGAGAAAAAAAATTGATAGAAATCATCTTGAAGAATGTTTTTCGTATAAGATTCAAGTCATTTGTCTTAGCCCCCATCATGCTAAAAGTTTACAGCTATTTTATGTCTTTAGTTTGGTAATTTAATGTAAGTAAAACGAGTTTATTTCGACAAGGAGGCAGATACATCAGTTGAACGACGTTTTTGGTTTTGTTTTTTTTTCGAGATAAAGTCGCTAATTTTGGGATTGTGTTTCTTTTACTTCGCTGTACATTTTATGGTGCATTTTTCCCCTGTCTCCCGTGAATAGTATAGTTTTATCTAAAAAATATCAGCATTGAAACTTGCTTTTTCATTTGGAAACCATTATATGAGCATAACACTGGATTTGTTTGTTTTTATGGCCAGTCAAGCCCCGGTCGGGGTAGTAGGTGTGTGTGGGGGTATGAAGTCGCCAGGATGACTATGCTGCTGCAAATTTGGATGAGTTCTATTGAAGCGTGGCAGGGTATGGTCCATCACTTCCCATGGTTCGCACACCAAAAAATTATATCGGCCGTTCCTGCTGGGAACTCAGTACCAAATTGCCAAGCCACATCACTTGCTTTGGGTGTGGTTGATGTGCTCCAAGGGCGACTACCTAATCACCACACCAAGAGAGCTTCTGTTCCTGCTGGGTAATCGGCCCCCAAAGACTCAGCCACATCACTTACTTTGGGGGGTGATGTGCTCCGAAAGCGACTACCGAAATCCTTCACCTAGGGAAGACCTGTTCCTACTGAGTCACCGATCCAACAGCGACCATTTAAACACAGCCCTAAGACTGTCAACAAAATGCGAATTTATACGTAAGCACCTACAACGTCAGAACACTGTCAACTGACATGCACCTAACCGATCTAGAAAGTGAAATCAAAAGTGTCAAATGGGACATTATAGGCATTAGCGCGGTAATAAGACACTGAGAAGAACTAATCTAACTGAGGAGCAGACATCTCCTTTACGGCTACAGAAAAGAGAAAGTAAAACAAAGTGGAGTTAGTTTTCTCATCAGTAAGGACCTGAAAGACAATGTAACCGGCTTCAAAGCCGTCTCTGACCGAGTAGCTAGCGTCACAATACAACTTTCGAAACGGTACAAACTCAACTACTATGATTATTTGAACTCCCTTCTCCAAGACACCAGAAAACACTTCAATGTTATCATGGGAGACTTCAACGCATAGGTAAGACAAGGAAATGAAGATTGCGTAGGCAAATGTGGATACAAAGTACGGATAATGGATTCAAAATCATGAACACCTTCTTCAAGAAGAGACCCGATATGAAAATGGATTTGGAAGAGCCCCAATCACAAAACAAAGAACGAAATAGATTATATCCTAACGGACAAAAACAATATCGTCAAGGACATTCAAGTCCTGAATAAAGTCAATGTAGGCAGCTATAACAGAATGGTACGATATAAAGTACAAGTAAATACCAATAAAGAACTCAGGAAACTGTTCCACACCAATTTGCAGCCTCTAACCATACCAAAAGAGCGCGCTCAATCTTTCAAACTCGAAATGAAAAACAAATTTAGAATTTTTACTGAACAAGACCTCACCAAATTCAACGAACTAGGCAACAAAATTACAGCGTCAATAATTGAAGTAGCCTCTACATTCGAACCAATGAGCAAATAACCCATTAGCAAAATCTCAGATGAAACTAGAAATCTCTTGGAAAAACGCAGAAACCTCGAGCCACCGACAACAACGAGAGAGATAATTGAAGAGGCTGAACTAAATAAATTGATAAAGAAAAAACGAAGGGAAGACAGGAGACATACGACAGCAGTCATCAAATCGACTCTTGAAAAAGGTTGGGGCTTCAAAGCTATAAACGAAGGCCTCAAGTCAGGACGAAGGCAAATAACTAGCATACTCGAAGAAAATGGAAACCTAACAACAGACAGAGACAGGATTGTCGAACGTGCAAAAGAATTCTACCAAAAACTTTATTCGTCCAAAGAAAGACTACAAAACAATGAACAGGATACGCAAGACGTGAGCAATCAACTCGGAGACTTCCAAAAAGTAACCCCGTAGGAGGTGAAACAAGCCAATAAACAGATGAAGAAAGGAACTGCCCCTGGACCTGACAACATCATCATCGACCTGATCTGAAAAGCGGGTAAAATCATCACAAGGAAACTGGCTATCCTATTCAACTTGTGTCTAAAACGCAGTAAAGTCCCAGACAATTGGACCACTGATATCATAATACTTTTATATAAAAAAGGAAACCCAAAAGACAACAACTAGAGGCCTATGAGCCTACTCAACTGTGTATATAAACTTTTCACAAAGATCATCACCAACCAAATCACAAAAACACTCGATGAAAACCAGCGACGTGAACAAGCTGGCTTTAGAAGAAGCTACTCGACCATGGACAACCTGCACTCGATAAATCAACTGAAAGAAAAAGCAACTGAGTATAAACTACCACTCACCGTAGCATTTATCGACTTCAAAAAGGCGTTCGTCAGTAGAAATCCTTAAAGTCATGGAGACCATTAGTCGACAAGGTATAGATCCAGTATATGTTGAAGTGTTGAAACATATATATACAACCACAGCAGCTCCTTTATCAGGTTACATAAAGACTCGGACCCCCTTCCAGCTCCAGAGAGGAGTAACACAAGATGAAACCAGCTTACCTGTACTCTTCACAGCCTGCCTCGAGATGATCTTCAGAAGACTAGACTGAAGGAGTAAAGGAATCAAAATCGACGGCAAGTATCTGAGCAACCTCAGATTTGCAGACGACATTGCCTTTTTCGCAGAGAACTTACACAAACTCCAACTAATGATGGATCAACTAAATGAAAAAGCAAAAAAGTCAGCCTACACATGAACTTCAGCAAGAAAGTGATCATGTGCAACAACCACACCGGGGATAAAAACACTAATATCAAAATCGAGGACACACAACAGGAGGAAGTTGACCACTACACATACCTAGGACAACGAATCTCAATGAGACCCTCAAAAGAAGGAGAAATCAAGGATCACACTAAGATGGCAAGGCTTTGGCAGAGCTAGCTCCACCTTCAAAAATAAGATCCCATTAATCCAAAAAAGAAGGGTGTATAATCAATGAATCCTCCCAATAGTCACTTATGGAGCTGAAACATGGAACCTAACCAAGAGACAGCCCCGTAAATTGAGAACCATGCAACGTGCACGTGAAAGAATAATGCTGGGGCTCACATGGAGAGACCACAAGACAGCACAAGAGTCAGGAACATCATAGAATCCATTAAAAATCTCAAAGGCGGCAGGTTGGCCATGTTGTAAGAATGGCAGACAACAGATGGACATCACAACTCATGATATGGATCCCCCGAGATCACATGAGCAACTGAAGCCGTCAGAATATTAGATGGAGAAACGAGCTAAACAAATTCAGGAAGTACTGGCTCTGCGACGACAAGGATAGAGAAGTGTGGCGAATCCTGGGGAAGGTCTATGTCCAACGACGGATGTTAAAAGACTGATGATGATATGAACACGGTCATAACATTCTATTGACTGGAAAAATGGTATGAAACATTGCACAATTGTTTTTAATGAAAAGGTGAGTGAGGTTTCTATTAGCGTAGAGTGCACAGCTCACGGAAAGTAAACGATATTGGTATATTACAGCTTATATATTTTCACAAAGATATCCGTGTTTTTCTTGGCTCACAACGTAGGTCTTTTCAGCTTGGGGTTGTAATTAAGCAAGCTTCTTATGTTTTCCAAGGTTAGGGAAAAGAAATCGATCTGCGAACTAAAAACTTGCGTTTTCTTTCATGTTTCTTAGATAAAAGAGGATCTATATGATTATAAGGGTTAGTTCCATCTAGATTGTTGTAGAGTTGTTGGATGTGTGTCTTTGTTTTTTGTGTTCAAATATATAAAATATCTTCGAAAATTTTTTTTTTTATTAACTTATTTTCACTTAACTATTAGACATAAACACACACGCACCCTCGTGCAAACACACATACACATGGATATGTTATTTAAGTCTACTACCAAAATTTTGATATCCGAATGAATAATATTCAGAGTTTCCTCCTCGCATATTGACTGAACATGTATTCATGCAAAAGGTACCTATGTTCTAACACAAAGTTTACAAGAATGTAGGTAAAGTCTATATCCATTTGATATTGACTGAATAAATGCCTACCATGGTAAAGGTAACATGGTTCCCTTTCCAGCGGTCTTCTTTTCTTTGGAAGATGGGATCTCACAAACTTACCAAAACTTTCATCTATTTTTGATATAGTCTGCATACTCTTCTTTTAGGGGCACCTTGGAATGCTATCCAGAATTCCGTCCACAATCTGAAATCTCTTCAAGAAAAAAAAGTTGCAGGAGGTAAAATCTGGACGGGGACAAGTAATAGATATGGCTAGTGCAACTTTTTACAGAAAAAAAAATGCAAGGACACGGAGAATAACTCACACATCCATTGCAGATGCTATAGTCAAACCGTCTCAATTCAGTTTCACTAACGACTGATCGAAGCCACGGAACGTTCTTGTTTATGCATGTGTAGCATGTTTGTCCCTGATTTCTTGCCCAATAACATCAAGATGGCTGAATACTTTCTGATAAGTCTATTGCGGATTCTAGATAATCTAAAACTTTAGTTTATACAGGTACATACCCGTACAATTTTAATAATCTCAAAATACATACTTATTAGAAGCAGATGAACTTACAATGGAACTGATTAACACGTTGAAGAACGAAGAGGTAATATCCCGAGAAGATATTTCGAACCTGAAAGATGTATGATTTAGAAAAAAAATAATTCTGTGTCTGATGACCTTATCATAAAATCGATTAAAATTTTTCTGCCACAGACTACAAGTGAGTTTAAATTGTTCGGAAATTGCAGGAATTGGTCAGACGTGCCACAAATAAAAGATTAACCTAAGAAACAAATCGAATAAAGGCATTGTCACTTGTTTTATCCTTTGAGATGATTATTTCATTATTCTACCGTAATTGTGACATGAATACTAAAAGCATAACGACCGTTTATGAAAATCTTTTCTCTTCCTTTTTATGGAGTGCATTCAAGATTGTATAATTTCAAAGTTCAAGTTAATTTTCATTTATATTGAAATCTGCTATTGTCATCTGAAAAACCACCCAAGGCAGATAAAGGTCTCTACACTGCTGCATATCGGTGCAGAAGTCAATTTTTGGGTCAAACTTTTCAACAAACTCTTGTGAAAAAAGATATTCTTCAATTGTGAAAAATATATCATGTTTTTTTTTTTTTATGGGTAAATACGTCTCTGTATCGGCGTGTACATCAACAAATTCATTCTCATGTTTGATGTAATGAAATCTCTGTGACAATTACTTTACAATAGTTTGTTCAAATACCTAATCTTCTGATGCAATCTCCATTGCCTGCAGCATTGTCTTAAATTTTTCGATGATGCATCGCTGTTATCATATACGAGGTCGATTAAATAATTATCTAAACTATTCGCATTTTCATTAGGTTGACTGAATTGAAATATGCGCGCGTATATGGTGCATCTTTCAAAAATGCAATAAGAAATTGCCTTTGTACTTTCATAGAGTAAATATGGGCGTCCCGCTCTAAGTTTTGTTTGTTTGTTTTTTTTTATTATTGAAACTTATTGACACATAGCGTAGTCGTTACAGAATCAGGCAAAATTAATGCAAGTAATCTGATGGTTCTAAGTTCAATCCCAGTGTGAGAATAATGATACTACTAATGCTTAGAGGGGACTGCAGTCGATATACCCCCGTCGGTTGAACAAAGGGTTTGGTTTGTTCCTTCCCCACACCTACCACATGATACCTGATGAAGGCCGTAGAGTACAACAGCCAAAACGTTGTATGAAAAGCAACCAAGATGAGGATGGTCCAAATAATAATAGAAATAGAAATGGCGGATAAACAACTTTTTTCACGGTGTCAAAACTCGTATAAATTGAGATTTTATATAATTTCTTCAAAGCTTTGAAATGTGAAACCAACTGTTTATCAAGAAGAAAATGTAAATACATTCCTCACAATTAGTTAACTTTCTAATTTACCAAAACCAAAAAAATAGAATTAGAAAGAAAATTAATCATGAATTCGGGTGAAAATCTGTTGGAACGTTTCTGCATGGCAGAATATTTTTCCATTTAGATTCAAGAACATGATTGATCTCAGTGCAAACTTCTGTGTCTGTTCATCTATGCATAAGGTAGATATAAAACATCTTTGCTCAAAAACTAATTTTATGGGCACATACTAACACTCACCACTACTTTCAGTATTACTTGTACATTGGCCTCATCTATTTCAACACTGCTTCAGAATGTTGCATCAATTTGATCCTCATCTAATATGCATGTATCTATCTATGGATACCTTATATATATATATATATATATATATATATATATATATATATATATATATATATATATGTGTGTGTGTGTGTGTGTGTGCGTGTGTGTGTGTGTGTGTGTGTATGCATTTTCCAATTAAAATAAATTACGATCATTACACTATATATATAGTCAGCTGCTCATTAATTTCTCATCCAGTAGGTAATTACAATGGTGAGGGTAACTCTAAAATCTGTCTGGAGAAAGTCCGGAACGTCTGAGGCTTGTCCTGACTTGTTTCAACAATACAAAAGCCTACCAAAGCAATGTACAGACTCTTTTTGATATGTCATGACATGTTGAAGTTAACCTACGTAAGGATAAACTTGAACCTGTCCAAACCCATCTGAGCTTGTTTTGACAGTATGCCGGCTACCAGGACCCTATGCTGGCATAGACTTTGGCAATTGGTGATTAAGTGTTTTTCGTTAGAACCTAACATTCTTACGCCCACTAGGTTTTGCACATTAAGGGTCTCACCAAAATCCGTCGGGGAGGGGGGGGGCAAAAGCCCAGAGGCTGCTAAATCCCCATATCAGAAACCCAGATTGGGTGAAGATGCTGGCATTTGAGATTTGGTTTTTGTACGTGTCTGGTCTTCCCCGGTTACGTATCAAGAGATTTTTGACACTTATTACAAAATTAATCCGGGGAAAGTCGTGCCCAGATGATGTGAACTTTCCACACCCAAGGTCCAGATAGGTTCACCTTTAGCATCCCTAACTGCCTAAGCGTAACATTGAGTTTTCCTACATACCCAGACTTCCCTAGAACAAATTTTAAATTACTCCAAGATCTGTCCCGGTGAAACTGAGGCCTGACCTGGGCTAACTTTTTAGTTCCGATATCGGATGTTACGGAAATATCACAATATTTGATATAATAGCAGTGCCTTTTATCAAATAGATTGAAACTGATTTTTTGGATTTAGTTTGTGACAACAGACATTTTATTGGATTATTTTCTCAATAATACAAAAATTGGCAGGGACCATTAGCTGTCGCTAATCACCTTGTGCTTTAATTATGAGCAATCATCGAATAATGCGAAACGCCCAAAATAGACTGGTCAACCAACAGCGACCAACCCGAAAACAAAGCACAAAGTAATATCAGGGAATTCGTCCAAAAACCTTTGGATGATTATGGTGAGAGGAAAGACCAGAAATCTTTTGTAATGTGATCGGTAACTTTTCCCACCGAGTATGATGATCTTGTTGAATAATAATAGGAATTACCGGCAAGTGGAATTACGGATGGTTTGGAAGAAACTCTTAAACTGGACACATCGCAGACTTATAGGAAAAGTTGCTATATAGCTATGATACAGTAAATGACTACAGTGATAAATTGGTATTACTATTAAATTCCAAGTGAACGGTGCGAGCTTATTCTTTTTAGAAATGAAAATTAATTACGTTACATTGCATTGCTCTGGCTCTGTACAGCTTCTTCTGTGAGGGTCTGGAGAAGGTCTCTCTTAAAGCCAGAACTTGTTTCTGATACAAACATGCCATTCATCCATAGGTTGATACTAGAGTGACTCTCAATATTTTAACATGGTTTTCTTATTTCCCCTCAAACAAAAATCGTAGTCAGAATTGGAATCTGACAGAAAAACATTTTTTTTGTCTTTTCAATGCAACAGTTGTAAACCCTTGGTACTTTAACATAAATAAATTCCTTGTATAAAATTCGGAATTACAGCAATTTGATGTTTAATGATTATTATTGACATCTGAATATGTCAACTACCTACCATATGAAAATATGGATTCTTTTGCTGGAATGAATGCAATATTTCTCAGAAAAAATGTTTTTTTAAAAGAAAGATTCATAAATATCCTCGAATTTTTCCATCTATCATGCTTCTACTGCCGGCTTCAGACAGCCCTGGTTATAATTAAACGGTTCACTTGCATATGTGAGGTTAATCTGTAGAAATGAATTTCCTCAAAATGGAAGCCTACAGACGTTTACAGAGGTTCTTTCTGTGAGTATAATCTTTGATCAGCTGAAGCTGCTAACAGCCGACCACTGACCATACTATTTTTGTGATTCCCCTTGTTTCAAACTGCAACATTCAGCCGTTGGTCATGCAACACCTATGAAACAATCAAATGTCCTTGAGTCTATCACTTTCAAAGGTTCTATGTAATCGCTGATTTAATCTTAACTGACATGGAGCTCCTCGGCTTAGTTCAATGTTTCAATCAGATCAAAGGAAACTAAATAAATGGATTACAAATCATCAGTTTCAAGACGTGGAAACAAAACAGCCCAAATCGTTTTTGAGTCTAATTCTGTTTATTGGGAGTGGTGATTAAAATACTTGAATGGTCTTTGATATCTTCCCATCAAGCGATGGATAAGCAGTTTAATGACTAATTACTTCAAAAAGACAGGGGAATATTTTTATCATCATCATCATCATCATCATCATCATCATCATCATCATCATCATCATCATCATCATCATCTTCTTCTTCTTCTTCTTCTTCTTCTTCTTCTTCTTATTTTTATTATTATTATTATTATCATTATTATTATCCTATATTGCTATATTCACAAGCACACACTATTATACATGTGAAACGATAAATGCTACGCAAAAAATCAGATAGTCATATCGATATTTACGAAGCTTGGCAAGACTTTAAGACAAATGGAGTAAAAAGTGTAGGAAGATTACTCTGCACGATTCCTGTTGGAGTTAAGAGTCTGTCTGGTTTGGAAATCAGCATTGGAAATGCACAAGTATTTTAATTTGATCATGGACAACTACCAATGGCACTCATAGGACAATATGCGTTTAATTTATCCCAGAAGCAGCCCCAAATTATTTACATATCCATTTGATTATTTTCTTCATCATTGGTTGAAATGTTTACTATTTCATCATTGGCACCAATAGCCAATGAGCAGACCTAAGCAAAGCCCAGGACTTTGAATTGCAAGGCTATAATAGTTAATCAGGAAAACTGTGCAGAACTCACGAATACATTTTTCTCAATATACTCGCCTTGTTTCGAGAGTCACTTGGTCAAGTGTTCTACAGGTGTGGATTTTGATTGGGTTCTAAGCCACATATGCAAAACATCTTTCATATATTCGTCGTTGCTAAATCGATGTCTCCTTGTGGCGACATTGAGTGGTCCAAACAGATCATAATCTGATGGAATGGTTCACAGAAGATAATGGTATGCAGATATGCAATGTCATTCAAAAGAAAAACTCTTTTTGACAATTCTATTCCAATATTTTGTTGAAAGCTTTTGGTGGATTTTAACTTTATAGTATACTCTCAGTTCATCAAAGACAGATCAATTATCATCATTTTTCCTCTGTGCAAATTGAGAACGAGGAAGCCATGTTTAATCTAAGGCAATTGACTTTTAAACGACGAATCATCACTGTAGTGTCATTAGATACACAATAATCAGTGCGTGTAGAATCTGGAAGAGCCAACCTAAAGAAAAATAATATGAAAGTGCAGATAATCATTGACTCGTGGTCGTAGCTAGGCAGCTAGATAACTGCTTGACAATTGGTAAATTTCTCAGAGTCAACTTAGCCTCCGATCTGCACTAACACCGCATTTAGAATCAGTGAATTTCATGACCCTTCAAATAATTACATATATCCTGTTTTGATTTTTCTCAAACCTACTGGGTATTTTAGGATATGTATGAGTGGAATTTGTTCACTAACATGGTGGCAACAGACTCTACGTGTCATATTCAGCATATATATTTATCCCCACTCGAAAAAAATATATAATTCTAATTTAGAGAAAAAACATTCACTTGATATTTCCATCTCTCTAGCGCAATAAACTTGAAGAGGTTTTCAAATCATGGTTGATGAAATGTTTGAGAAAATATATTTCAATACTTGCAACTTTAAGATGACGGTTTTTTTTTCATTTACCGATTTATCAAGATTTTGTAGGAATAAGCTTGCAGCAGATTGTTTCACGATAAATAGATTTTTCCTGCATTTAAAGTATAATAAGACACTTACTAAAGGACAATGAACTATTATATGGAGGGTGGGTATAGGATGAATGATTCTTTATTTTCGCATATAATAAAACTGTTTAAAGGAAGGGAAACACATGGTGCTCTTTATAAGTGTTTTCATATTCGCCTGAACAATTTAATGTAAAATTGTTTGTATCTTCTGATAGATTATTGCTCCAGGACTATTACAAAAATTCAAGACACATCTATTGAAAAATATCTTATTAATTATGGGAAAACAATAAATTGAACAAAGGGAGAGACTAAGAAAAAGTTTTGCTTTTCAAATCTGCCTCGAGCTCATCTTCCAAATGAAATGCCTTGGATAAATTTGAATGTAGTTAGCCAATCAGAAGTCTAACGGCCTTGAGCGATTTCAGAGAAAAATGCTGCTCTTTAAAAACTTCATTTTAAATATTTCTTTTTACTTATAATGATGATCTATTTGTTTATTCACATAATTCTATTCTTGTATGTATACAAAATGTACGCACATAAATTTGCATCGTCAAGTACACATAGATAATACGCATATAAATAAAATTAGAAAAACCCCACCAAAATGCTAATATGGATTTTGTTGTTTCTTTCATAACATGAGAAATCATGTATGAACGAATATTAATGCTCGCATGCACACACACACACACACACACACACACACACACACACACACATATGTATAAACAAATATATATATATATGTATGTATGTATGTATGTATGTCTGTATGTATGTATGTATACCGAAATTTAAAAAAAATGTTGTGTAGTATTGAATACATTATGTTATTACCTTATATAAAATAAGGAACTACATGTATGAAATACGCAATTTGCTAAAACCAATGCTGAAACAGAGGAGATGTTTGATCAACACTGGTGAGATGATATGTTGATATAACTGTCTTGCTTTTAATATTATCCCCGAAACGGTTGCATTGTAACCAACTAACGATCCTAGCAATAATCAATTTACGCTGTCAGGGCAAAATGGTATAATCACCTTGTAGTACTAAGAGATCATTTTCTGCTTGGAAACCCATGTAAGATACTAGTTTAAGAGACGTGACCAGCGCACAGGAAAGTTATGCAGTGATGCCAGCACTGATGTAATTATTATGAATCTTAGATGAGAGTTGATCATGGTGCATGATATTGTGGATAAAATTCATCATTCGTACGTAAGAACTATTTGGAATAATTCATTCATATAAAAAATTAACCTGCAATCATGAATATCATTTATCAACAATCAGCCTATCGTCTGTACGTCGATAATAGTAAGAAGGTCAGTAAATAATGCAGTAATTTAGGCTATAGTATGTATAGTATTTTTTAAATTGATTGATTTGTTTAACATTGGATATTTTATACTGCTATCTTATTAGATGTTTCTATGAAGAGATACTCTGTGATGCTTTCGTAATTTAGGGAGAGATAGCTGGCCAAGAATGGCAGACCGATAACTACCTCTTTTTTGGAGGTTGTGTGTGGATTGGTATCAGGTTGCTAGATAAGTTCCAAATTATAACAGGTCTAGCTTGAGCCCAATTCTTGGAAGTATTAATCTTAAATAGTGTTATAATACAGATAGTAAAATTTTAGTTGTTCACTCTCATCTTTGTTAGTTGGAAGTTTTGGGTTAATACTTTAACAATCTATAACGGCCCTCTTCGCATGTAACACTTTAACCCCTGATATACACACCTCCCAGATCAAATATATTTTTTGTGTTTATGCGAGTGTATGCATTTTCAATAAGCCTTTGCATGTAGTATCTTACTCCAAATGTACACTTTTCACCTTTTTCTCTGACATAGCAAACTTGATGTTCTGTTCTGGAAATATCAGTATAAACCCCTGAACAGCGAGGAATATTTTCAAACATCTGGTCCACAATTTGATATTCATCAATCAATCTGTTGAAATATCTATGAAATAGATCTGTCTTTTCCAAGAAACATATGAACTATTGAGATTGGTCTTTATATCTTTGAAAAAGGCCAAACTCATATGAAAAGTACATAAATATTGATTTATGATGAATAATCAAACAGAAAAATGACTGTGCGATACTCTATCAAACATGAAACCGAACAGTAGCTCATAAGCACACAGGTAATAACAATGAGAGAAAATATAAGGAGAAATGCATCCATATATTTTCAAGCGTTTTTGCCTGGCTAGCACTTATAGAACCAGGTATTCCTTTGTAATGATAGATGGGGGTAAATAAATTTCAAGGATAGCCAAAATCTTCATGCAAATATATGCATGCCTTCAAGCTAAAGAACTTGCAGAGAAGAGAGGAGAATCCGGGGTAGGGCGGATTTATATTGTTGTTTTTTTTATTATTTGGTTTATGACATTGAAATTTCTATTGAAAAGTTTTATAAGTATTATGTAATCATAGAGGATTTTCAGGTGTAACATTAGCCCTATCGATCGGGAGGTCACTTCATCAAAATTACATGTGTATATATATATATATATATATATAATGGCTTGAGACTATCTCCAAGATATAGGTAAAATAGCAAGGCTAGTTCAGTTCTTTGGAAGGCAACTCGACGGAAGGGACAACGACCTTTCAAGCGGTATAACTTTCAATTTGAATTCATTCCCATGGCTTCTGCACACAATTTGATGCCTGACGTATTGCTTTCTGCTTTCATCTGAACTACATAGGCGACGCTGCAAAGAGGGTTCTGACGAATAAGCATCTTAGGATTTCCATATGCTTCACTTAAACATACTTCATCTATGGTGTTATTGCTCTGTATCTCTGAACACAGCACACACATACATACACACACACATACACACACACACATACACACACATACACAAACATATATTTATAATGATAATTTCCTTCTATTATATTGAGACTCCGTTTTAAATGATATCCCGTTATAACATGATTAATATATCGTTTGAACTAGACAACGTTGATAGAATAAATGATCTGTGGGCTATTGCAGGGATTGGCCCTGATAAAGACATCTGCGCCAACTTAGCGTTGTTCTCACCATTCAGCTAAAAAGCTGCCTATAATGCAACGGCAAAATAACTGTTTCAACGCCAAATTCCAATTTTTACTTATTCACAGACATTATATGCAGGATTCGTTTCTTTCAATGCAACAGTTATGTTATTAAGAAATTGTTACATAATACAACAGAGTGATAAAAATTGCCTTATATTATATATATGTATGTATGTATGTATGTATGTATGTATGTATGTATGTATGTATGTATGTATATATATATATATATATATATATATATATATATATATATATATATAGATAGATAGATAGATAGATATATAGATAGATAGATATAGAGAGAGACGGACAGAGACAGAGGAGGGGATCAAGCAAGCATTGTAGTTGAGATAAAGCTCGTATCTGTTGTGCATTTGGAGTTATTTATTTGCATAGTTATTCCGAAAAATTTACGAATTGGAAAAGTTTCATCTTCAGCGGAAAGCTCTGACCTCTTCAACGTTGGTGTATTGTGTAATTTCACAACTTATCAGTATGTGTTAGTTTGGGCTCATGAGCAGTTTGGGCATTTTATGTTCAATATGATATTTAGTCCTGGCGCAAAAATGTTCGTAAAATATTTACATGTTTCCATGATTCAGGTGGGTTTGGGGTTGTGGATTTGTGGATTTTTACGTGTAGTCCTCTGTATCTTTTTAATGGTCCTGAATTCAACGTCATTGTTAAAGTTATGACTTGGGAGGCAAAAGTTCTGCTTTATTGAAAATAAATTATTATAATTGGTGTATATAACTCAGTGTTGTTTTACCACGTAGATGTAGCAATATACTTTTCTTTTTGCGTTACTGAAGTTGATGTGAAAGCCAACTATAAATTCGGGTGTTTAGATTTGCTATTGAATCAAATGGTTTCACATAATCAAATTTGGTAGTCATTTTTTGAATTTATAAATTTGAGGAAGTTATAAGTTTTGCTCCTCCGCTAGTGTATATAAAGAAAATGTAATGTATGTGTCTGACATAAAAGGGGGCAATCCATCGTAATATTTGGGTAGAGGTGATTTTTCCAAATTTCTCAACAAGGATAATCGTGATAGAACTCTGATCGTGCCCACGACATAGCTTTTAATTTGAACGATGTGTATATCATTGAAGCTGAAGCCATTCAAAGTAAATATGTGGTGCATAAGGTGGGTGGGTATTTTTGTACTCGGTATCTTTCATAGGGCTACTATGTAGGATTGAATGAAGTGGTGAACTTATTTTGATAATTTTTCAGTGTGATAGTAAACTGAGAAGAATGCATGTCTACCTGGAGTGATTATATATTTTTGGGAGTGGCTAAAATCGTGCTAGTTTTGTGTTAGTGTGTTTGAATATGTCATATTTTTCGATTAAGTGATTCTTATGAATCCGTTCAAGGGGTTTGATTGTAATGGGGATTAGAAATTTTATTGGGGAGTTCTATGAAAAACTTTATATTATTTAATAAGTATATGCTTCATTAAAGTATTCTTTAATGCCTGAGATAAGTATAAAACTCCCATATTAGTATATAGAATAATTAGGTCTTCAGTAGTCTTCACTTTTTTCAAGGATTGTCGTTTGATAGAGATATTGTCACATTGTCGGTGAAGTCTAATTAGGTTTTTACTTTATCTTAATGTCGTTTCTGACTGTTTGAATTGAGAACAGAGTCACAACAATCGAAATAAAAAATGCAGAGGTGGAAAAAGTACAAATATCTTTATTTATGATAATGGGCCTCAATGAAATCATAAAAAACGGAGAAATAAGGAATTTTCAGTAGAACGAACATGACTTTCAAACACAAAAATACAATTACTACTGAAAAGAAGGGTAAGCAATCAATATATTCTACCAATAGTCATCTATGGAGCTGAAATATGAAACCAAACCAAGCAGAAAAAGCTTCATCTTCAGCAGAGAGGTCTGACATCCTCAATGATGGTTGCAAGATGGATGGTAAGGTAAATTCAGTTAAATGACATTCAGTTTGAGTCTAACTGTTGTTATAGGTTATGGAACCAAATTTGTTACTGGATTGTGTAAGTAGTCTCCTACTTACACCATCCAGTAACAGTATCAAAGGGTTTCGTCTCCATGAAATAGGTTGTCATGATGATATTCCATTTGGTGGAAGATAAGTGTATTAGAATGAAGGAATCAAAACAAGGGAAGAGTACAGATTAAGGATCTTAGTTTAGAGAAAGAAAATTGAAATAGTAATCCAGATATTTTCAATATCAAGAAATGCATCAGTGATCAAAGGTTCTCATATCATTGTAGGGGCAGTAGTTTATTTATTTGGTTTTTCAATGCAATTATTATTTTGTATTCCTTGGAGGATGACGTTTAGTTGGGGCTATTAGGAAAGAATCTACACACACACACACGCACACACACACACATACACGCACACACACACACACATACACGCACACACACATACATATATATATATATAAATATATATATATATATATATATATATATATATATATATATATATATATATAATCTTAAAAACTTCAATAGTTTAAACACTGACTACTTTGTGAAACGTTTTTTTTGTCATTTGAATTTACTTATTCCTCGATATCTATTAGATTTTCTATTTTTCTTTTTATTTTTTGAAACTTGGCATATAGGCTTTTATTAACATCTTCTTCAATGTTCGTTATCATTTGATAATGATCAAGCTGGAAGTTTGAGAGAAAAAGCTTAGGTTGTCTAGTTGTGGTGTTAAAAAAATACTTGATCATGACTTTTTGAATGAAATTTCCGTCTTCTTTTGAAATGAAATAAAGGTGTGTGCAGAAGTTGCCGATCATCTTTTTTATAAAAAATGTAACTAATATTTCTTGCCATCGTCGTATAGATCATCATTAGAATAGATCCATCTATTCATGAAAGCAATATTTTGTTCTGTTGACTTCAAATTATTAGAAACCACCAACCAAAATTGTCATCAAAATTGCAAAATAGGTTTATGGGTGAATATCAATGTGTAAGATATCAGTAATGGAACTAAAGCTGAAAATAGAATAAATGAAAGAGATTATTTTCATAAACGAAGGCATGATTATGATTAACATCCCAGCCAATACCATTATATGTTATTTATGACAAATCTTCGACTTGACCAGCTCATTTCCGGCAATCATTTGTTTTGCTTCTACATGGCACATCTTCACCCTTTCACTGATAGTAAAAGCTTTCTTCTAAACCCTCTACTCCCTCACCCCTCCCTCTCTCATGAATTTTCCGTAGGTAAAAATAGGTATACGTTTCTTCATTAAAGTTCTTACCTCATTACAAAAATTTTGTTTTTGCTGTTAACAATAATGTTTTTTGAATGATGTAGAGAATGATAGTAAGTATAAGTATGTATGTAATTAGAATAAAAAAAATACATCTCTCAATACACTCGCCTCTTCGCGATTGACAACTCCAGTCATCTGCATGTCGACTGCTTTGATTAGGATCTGGGTTGTGAGGTTAGATAGATTGGTCACCGGAGGTTGAGATACACTGTTGAACCAATTTGACAAAACTGTAGCAACGATTACGGGCCTTCATATTTTTGGAATATGGTGTAAATATTTGTACTGCATTCTGAATATAATTTTTTGATGTAATGTCATGAAAACAAATTTGAATTCATTAAGACCGCGAAATTACACATGAGACAAATTTTACCACAACAACATGTCACCTTATAACTTTGAAAAATGCCACCAGGAGAATATTCAATATTTCCCTTTCGAATGCATACCAAAAATACTTCCTGTTTCATGGAGTTGAGCTTTATACGTTTTTCTATAATAGAAAAGCCATTGAAATTGTAAAGAGGATGACGGTGAATAGTGACATTCCTAAAATTAGTTTATGACGTGTGTTCAATGGAGAATAAATCGAATTTGACGAGCTCAATGTTTAATTGACTTTTCTATTTATACGAATGGTTCCTCATCCGCATGAAACTGATTGTAGCTCGATAGCAGGATTTCGATAAGAGAAAACGAAAACAAAATCCAATGGTCAACACTAAATCGTTCGGGAAAATTCAATAATGTTTCAGTATCTTTTCAACCCCCTCACTCTTTCTCCCCTTCTCTATCTTTCTCTTTGCTATCCATCTATATATTTATCCATCTTTACATCTATATGTGTATCTGTTTGTGTGTGATCATGCATATATATGATATAATCTGAGTAATTACCAATCTGTTAAAAATTATATATAGCATTATTCAAGAAAAAAACATTTTCAGGTGTGGTTATCCGTACATGTGTTGATGCTTAGGTATATAAACACACACACACACACACACACACACACACACATATATATATATATATATATATATATATATATATATATATATGTGTGTGTGTGTGTGTGTGTGTGTATAATTATTGCAATATATGAATTTGATGAGCGTATTTTTTTCTTGAGTTATGTAAAAATGTAAATAGTTGTAAAACCATTCTTTCGAAATACTAGCATTGATAGTTGTATAAAATATATTATTTTTTGATAAATTATAGCAGTGAAACGTACAAAAACAGTCACTCCCAAGGCTGATCGTTAGCAAGGTTGTCTTGTAGACAAATACTCCATATTGAATTCCATCTGCACTGGATGGCTGATGCTCCTTGAAAGGTTTATTGTCGATGAAAAATGCAGCACCCAACAAAATTAAAAGGGAAGCAGTAGTTTATTCTAAACTCTACGAACAATTCATATTTACTCAGAAAGACACATAGCTGTGAAAAGATGGAATCTTTTTCATCCTCTCCTATGCGTGCAACATGGCTAAATTCTATGTTGGTAACTCACACACATTTTCATGTCGAATTGACAAATTTAAGCTGTACAATCGGCATTTTTTTCTGTCAGTTTCATGATGTGAACACTGGCCATACCGCTTCAGTGTTAAGTGCTTAAAGAGAAAACAATGGAGACTGTGGAATCAGGAAATAACAATCATGCCTGTGTGTGTATATCTCTGAATTTTTAAGATGAGGTATTATTATCATTTCTATTAATATTCAGACCATCCTCATCTTGGTTGTTTTTTATGCAACGTTTTGGCCGTTGCACTGTACGGCCTTCATCAGGTATCATCTGGTAGGTGTGGGGAAGTAACGAACCAAACCCTTTATTTATCTGACGAGGTATATTGACTGCATTCCCCTCTTAGCATTAGTAGTATTGTTATATTGCTTCACACTAGGATTGAACCAAGAACTATCAGATTACTTTGCAGTAATTTTGTCTGATGCTGTAACCACTATGCTATGTGCCAGATGATACCTGATCAACGGTATATCATTGAACTTCATTAAAATATGTCAGAGATATCGTGAAGACAGACAGGCGGAAATATGGAAGAAGACCCTTATCTATCCGTTCCCAATTTTAAAAAAAGAGATTGTGAAAGCCATTTTTCAAGGTAAGAGTGAGTAAATTTTTGAGCAGATCCGGATATTTATTTTGAGTAAAAGATATATTTGCGTTAATTTGTGTACATCTCTGCAATTACTCTTGTCTGTTTTCATGAAAACCCCCAAAGTTCTCCGTGGCAACCGGAGCATTTACTCACTTTTTGAACGGATCCATGCTTAATGACTTAGTCATAATTGGAAAAAAAGTACCTTCATATTTGTGCACTTTTATTTCCGGAATGATAGCCTTCGATGTTTTTTTTTTTATATGATTCAACTTTCTCATACTAATTTGCTCGTTTGATATATACAATCAAAAACCCATTGCAAAATTAAAACAATTCTATTATTTGTATTAGTATGCTCTGCTCAAACTAAATAACAAAAAGCTAATAAAACACATTGTTTTCGGGAGTGTCTTTAGTCCACTTACCATTTTATTAAAGCAGTTGAAACTACTACAATTGCCACGGCCTACTACGCATTTCAGACTGATCATGTACCATGCGCAAGCTTTGGGATTTTTTGGAGAATTTTGTGGTTTAGAATATAACTAAGCACATTATCTGGTGCAGGAACTCCATTGCTCACTTCCTATAAGTCTTCCACTAATTTCCCTCCCCTGATAAATAGGTATATATCCGATTCCATCAATGTCTTTCTCTCAATAATCTGAAAATGTTAGTATCATCTCAGGTAACAACTTGAATGATTATGCAGCCAAAATCTTACAACTTGCTAACTTCAAATTTGAAAGGAAACCATTGACCTTTTGTTCATACATTAGAACGGTGAGTTTTCTGCAAATTTAATCAACTGATATGGCCAGTGGCAGCAAAAAGGCAAAGTATATGTCTTGGGCACTCAAATGCATTCAAAAACCACTGGTCTTTCCCACTCAAATGGACTCCTCACAATATCAATGTATATGCAATAGGTCATGCATAGTTCTGCTGTTCTTGAGGCTGGTGGACACTTCTGTTCTCCTTGTTCCATGGAGACTTGATAATAGCATTGTGCTACTAATTCGTCAATATTTCATCAGAAACTCTATCTAGTCACAAATATTTTGCAGTTCATCACACTTGTCCTCGTCAAGTTGGCCTGTGTCTTTTTCAGTCTGTATATAATCTTTTCCGTTGCTTTAAAGGTGTCAATCCTCTTCCTTTGCTTTACTTTTTGTCAGTGTTGATTTTGTGGCCAGGAGGCATCTCTCCCATTTGTGTCTTGTTTAACCCTATATGTGCAGAGAGTTTTTGAAAGAAATGCTTTTCCTTTTATGTTTATATTTCATGAAATATCTCATTATGAAACATTAGTATAAGCATTATTCTGAAGGATGAGGTAGTGTTTAGAATAAGTTATTTTTATCTGGTATTAATTGATTTACCACATTTGGTATTTCTATAACTTCGTTATATTTCGTTTTGCTTCGTTTGTACGTCTTCCAATTGAACCCATTTGTACAAAAACATGCTTTTGTTAATCATGATCTTGCTGACCATCATAGAAATAACATTTCTATAATAGTTTGATATGTTATTCCTCATAATCTTGTTGACCAGCGGTTAATTGGAACAAAACACGTATGCATTTGGATAATGGAAATAAAAATTACTATCAAAGTCTTGTAAATATATTCAAAATAGACAAACTGCTTGCATATATAATTATGTATGTCATCATCACCATCGTTGATATCCCTGTCAGCAGCTGCAGTCTTTATGAGTCCACAGCTGGAAGAGGACACTCTGTATCTCTTCCCATGGTGATCCCGATAGTGGCAACCATGTTTTACTGGCAATTCTGTCTATCTCACCTCCCCAGCTTTAGAAACGTCATTTCCTTCTGCAGTCGGTGTACCGTGCGTAACATTCAGCGAGTCTTTTGCTTTATCTGTTGTTATTTCTTCTTACTTTGTGCCTGGTGACTATATTCAGGTGGGAACTTGAGGATTTTACTTTTCATTATCTAACTAACTGGCTCATCTCCATTGCTGTTTCTAACTTATTTGCTAAGTGTCCTTCAATCTCACCTTCTGATCAATATTTATCTTATTCTGATTCTTTGAGATGTTCTCAACATTACTGTTACAAAGGCTCTCTGTGTGATTCTAAATCTCCTGGTGTTATGAGTGACGTCAATCTGCTTAATAAAATTTTATCTGACTTGAGACTCACAGTAGAGAATGTACGGACCTTTACTCGTGATTGCAATTGGAATTTCGTTCCCTACTGCTTGAATAACTTCTCACTTTAGTTTTGAGGCAAAAAAAAGTATTAACAACATGATAATCGAATATTTAGCTCTTATACAAAACATCATGTCTGAATGTGACCATTATTATGAAAAATTAACATATCCAATGAGTCCGAGTAAAGCATATGCCAGTCAGGAAGGGTATAACACGCATTCTTTACATTGAATATCAAAATCACTGCACAAAATTTTTTTCTAAGATTTATCATAAATAATGAATAATGTTTTCTTTATTATTTAAGCAATTATTCTTTTACATTATCGCTTAATTTCTAATATGCATATATATATATATATATATATATATATATATATATATATATATATACATATACATATATATATATATGTGTGTGTGTGTGTGTGTGTAATATTTTAAGAACGTATGCTGGTTGTACAGTGTTCTGCTATACTCAGTTGTTGTATACCAACACTTAATATTTTACCCAAATGATATCAATCATATTGTATTTTATCTCAATAATTTAACGCATGGGACAAGAGTATTCAAGTTGACTAAGATCAATTCAGGAAGCATCGTATTTTTTGATTCAGGTGGGCGCTCCAGAAAACATCATGCATAAGCCAAGATCATTTGGGCCACGATCATCCTGTTACTTTGAACAATGCCATAGACTGATGAAGGCACCGGAATTTCAAGGTGTGAATCGATAGATGTAATTCACCCTGTAGGGAAATCGTAACACTGTATTGGAAAACTTTCTTACCACCATAATATCTTTTACCTTCATGCCCCTCTATGACTACAAAACTTACCTCTAATTTTGTGGTACAGTCATTCCCATGCCACAGAATGTACCCATCCATGTAATGTAAAAATTTTACAATCCATATTTTCTGCTACCCATTGTGTGAAACAACCATTAATTCCAATACAAAAAATGTATTGTTACTTCATATTTTGTTACTGCTGCATTCAGAATAACAAGTTTTGTGCGTTTTTGATGGAATCCATAACAAAACAATACAAAAAAAAAATCAAGGTTAAAATGAATTATATTGGATGATCCATACACTCCACACACTCTCGCAGTCGACATAAGTAATGGCACAAAAAATTGCTATCTTCAACATTGTATTATTGTATCTTAAACTTCAAATCGGGGTAACCATTTTATGGCCATTTACAATCGGTTTCATCTGATTTTTATGAAATATTTAGAATGAAGACAATGCAAGTCAGGAATCAAACATTTCATTTTACATTTGTGTTCATAGGATATTTCTCAATTTGTTTAAATATAACATTTTCCATTTGTGTTTATAGGAAATATCACCACTTGTACATATTTTTATTTTTTTTCTATATGAAATCGCACTTCTTTTGGTACCGAATTCGTTTGGGTGTTCACTTCCAGGTCTAACCATTTTCATTCGTTTAAACTCAATATATGATTATTCAAATTAGGCCTAAACTAATCAAACTTAAACGGCACTAGATACCCTTAGTTAATTGCAAAGGTTAGCCAATTAGCTCGTGTAGTGTGTACAGCAAAGACAGCATGATATATAACTGTAGCTTTATGCTAGATCTAACAAAACATACGGATATTTCTTGTTTTTTTCCACCCTTACCAAGTTGAAAGTGACATATTTTTGCTCAAGTTTAAACCCCTGTTTACTTTAAATCGATGTGGTGTAACAGAAACGATAATAACGATAATAGGAGGTGCTGAAGAAATCGATTCATACATTTCCCATAGGTAATGTAGCTGAACAGACTTTGGCAGCCAGGTATGTCGATTCCATTTTTCGTGAAACCTCACACTTTCTAAGAAACAAGGAAGCATTTTAAGTAAAGCATATTTTTCTGATAAATTTTATCTCCAAAGAATACATATAGAGTTGTTCTGATTCAATGTGATTTAAATTTTAGTTCTGCTGAAATTTGCGTACATGAAAGATGCCAAGGATTTCACCATCCTATCTTGACAGCCAAATTACATACTGGACAGCAACCAAACCAGTCTTTATAAGGTCAATATGTTTCACCTGACTTGCCATATTTGGCTTCCAGTTGAGTGTGTAGTGGAACTAAATAGCACACGTTCCAATATTGTTAATTAGTAAATTGCATCAAAAGTTTGCTTTGCATTTATTTCTTTGATAACACTGGGAAAATGTGGTTGATTGTCTTTCAAACTCGTTGGAAATTGAATTACACCTTCATAATTCATGCAATCATACGAAATTTGTTCATTCTAAAACATACAATGCTCTTACTGCAGAAGTTCAGTTTCTTTACAACTGCTCCAGAAACTGGACAATATACCCTATGTATTAATTAACATATATAAAGATGAAGCGAATGGCAAGAGTAAAAGCTTTGTTAGCAAAATGAAATTCAACAAAAATTCATATGTAATTAGAAATATGAGATTTTTTATGGAGAAATATAACCAAAAAGGTCCGAATTGTCCTGTCTGAGTCGAATGATAGCAAGGGTAAAAAATGAGAAAAAAATATACATAAAGATGCATGTTCATGTACAAGAATATACATATATATAAAAAGATGGCATGATTTTCTGAATTTTTCTAGTTCATCTTTCCATTTTGTATTTTGTTGGCCTTGGTTTTGCATGTTCTCTCTGGGGATCCATGTTGTGAGTCGTGATATCCATCGGTTGTCTTTCATTCTTGCAACATGGCCTGCCTATTGCTGTTTGTGTTTTTTTAATATTTTGTATGTAGTCTCAAACTCCAGTTATCAATACTGACTCCTAGAAGGGAGGAAAATTCTTCCCTCACTTGAGGAGCATAGGGTTTCCGAACACTTTTGGCGACTAAAACAGATTTGTTTTTGATCAGTTAAAAGGAGCTGAGAGCAAGAACACCTCTTTCCTTCTGATTATGTAGAAGGGTGGAACCTTCCCATCATTTTTGATACTTCAAAAGAGCAAAATTTCTCTCATCTTATTTGAGAAAAAAGAATCCTTACAAATTTGTGTTTATTCCATAAAGGGCACTATACATTCAGCATTTACTCAAAGTAGAGATTCAAATATAGATAAATATTCAATTTGCTACACAAACATTATTATGGTTCTGCCCTTTTTGGTTTCTTCAGGTGAATGATCCAATCTATCCGGATCCTTACATAAAAATGACTAGGAGAGGCTATGTTCAGGGTGGAAAAGCTTTAGTTTATCATACTGATATCACTTTTTCTCTTGTTGCTTCCTCTATTCAAGGGCATCTCATCGTGAAAACTCATAACAAGTTGTAATAAATTATTTCATACGTTTCAGACAACGTTTTGTCATTATTTTTCTGATGGTAAATTAACAGTTCCATTGTGTAGGTTTAGTTTCACGAGATACCTCATCTAATTCTATCACTCTACTCGTTTTAAAGTTGACTTTTGCACGTCATTCAGTGGTTCATGTTTATTTTCACAAAATTCATCTTTGGTTGGCTTTTATAAATCTTAGATAATAATGAAAACAGTATTAAATGATATAATGGCTCGGGGGAAGATAATACAACCAATAATACTAATTGTAACACTGCTACTACTATTATTAATATAAGAAATAAGAATAAGATACCTCTGGTGACCGCTTCAAGTATGCTGGTATCCAGGGTTCAAATTATGTTTTTTAACAGACATTTTAAGCTGTGCAAACACCAGAGAGTAACTTCATCTTTTCCATTTATCAAATATGTCTGTTTAGTGAGGGTGATTATTTCAGATTTTCAGTTTTGCATATGTAGCATTGGCTTTCATTATTCTGGTATGTGAGTGTTCGACATTCTCAAACAATATAAGGATACTTAAGTGCCTTTTTTTTAATTCATCGTTTGAAAACAGTGATATATATTGGGCAAATCTTGATTCAAAGGATGTGTTTGATTTTAGTTTCTAAGGGTTCCTCTGGAATTGATATTACTGACATTTGTTTTGCAAAGGGTACCACTCTAATCACTCCATAGTGTTGATTTTTTATGTTTTTTTAGCTCGCCCCTGTTTCATATTTTACACAGTTAGTTGCTCAGGTGGGAGAAGTATTTTCCAATCATTTTGAAGAAGATTTACCCCGTTGGTTTTGCCTGATAAATTGATTAGTGCGTACCAGAAATGTTCTACCAAGATAGATAGATAGATAGATAGATAGATAGATAGATAGATAGATGGATAGATAGATGGATAGATAGATAGATAGATAGATAGATGAAAATGTAGTATTATGATAACATGATACAAATAAATGAACTAACATATAAATGAGTGGAGAAAAAATACTGTCACTTGAGACATATAGAAGGGAGAAAAAAGTTATCCCTTCACTTTGACATCTTAAAGCGGGTGTACTTTCCCTTTATTTATAAATAAACTCCCTACTGGGTCAAACTAAATAAAAAAATAAGTATATGGACGGAGAGAAATTTCCTACATTGGTAATATAACCACATTGTAAATGGAATCATCACTTTGAAAAAAAGAGTTTATAAAAAAAAATCTTTGGACGAAAAGTCTATTGCAGATTTGGATGAATTCTCTCTTCAACTCAAAGAAATTCAGCACAATTTTATTCCTCTAAAAATACATACATGATTTTTCAAGTAAATAAATCATCATGGTGAAAAAAGTAACCCCTCTTTGCTTCGCTTAGACTCGACAAACACTCAAGATAAGACAGGTGGCAGTAGATACGTGAGAAGTGAAAAATTAAACATACGATAACCATTAGCGCCTTTGCTAAAAATGGGAAAAAGGCATTAGCTTTTTCGCGTATTGTCATATTAATATTGTTTGTCTAGCTTCCAGTCAGTTCCTGCAGAGGGCCTGAATCTGGTCATTGAATGATCATTCTTTTCTCCGTTCTACCTTGAATCTATAACATTTATTACATTGGATCATTCAGACTTTTTAGGAATAATATTTGTATAAGTGAAATCAAGCTTTTAAAATTATTTATCGGGATAAGCATGAAAAACAGAACATTAAAATCGCTGATGTGGAATGCAAATAGCTGAGAATATAGCCTCATGTGGAACTGCATCAGCAGATATGTACGTTTTGCACATATATGAATTGTTTGTATTTGAACCACTGGTCTGCAAATGATACCATTAAATGAATATATAAGTATTGATGGTGCAGCCTTTTGCAATAGAAACATATAAAGAATTGAGACGGAGTGTGGCATGGTGGACGGAGTCAAATTCTGTAGTAGTTTTTATCATGTATAGAATTTGCTCTCGAAGAAATACGTTTTTTTTTAATAAAAAATGATTTTTCAATGAAGGGGAAGTAACTGATCAGGTTATTTTGGAGCCGTACTTTTATATGAAAGACGGAGAGTTAATGTCCAGTTGAGTGAGATGCAGATATATGTCATGAGAAGATGACTGAAAAAAAAAACTTCACAGATATCAGGAACTTCTCATCTTTTTTTATTATTTCGTCGGTATGTTCTGATGGATTTCAACGTGAGCCAGCCATTTTTTTCAGAGAAAATATTTGGAAAGGTTCTAGAAAATGTTAGCAGTTTACGTGTTTTGACGCCAAAGAGAAAAATGAGAATATTTCTGTGTTCTTAGGTTGTTTTGTTGGAGCAGATGATGAGTTGTTTGTATCGTTGTAGATGAGAGAAACATTTAGTTTGAAATGACATGGGTTAATGAGAGTTTGGGTCAAATGGGTATCTGCTTTTTGCCTCCCTGGGTATTTAGCTTATCTTAGATAAGTCGACAAGGCGAACATTAATACAACAATAACCATAATAATCAATTTTGTTAGAAAGGGGAATTCTTGAGCTTGTAGTTATTTTTTATGAGGGTAGACTGCATGTTTATTTAAGCATGAATGCTACTGGACACAGAACTGAATCATTTCTTACGTTATTTGGAAGTAGAATGTTCAATATATCACTTGTTAATGTACACTCGAGTCAAATCAGTAGAAAAGAATAATCTGGTGACCTTACCTCAGGATAGGTTTGTGTTTCCAAATCACCGAGGGACATACATTAGGTGGATGATATAACAATACTAAGTGTTTGTGTTACCATCACTTGATAAACATGAACTTCGACAATATTAGCAAAATATGTTCCCTGTAAAATTAAGCATCCACAAAAAAACTACGTTCAATCATTAGTGACCACTGGAAATTCGGTTGCTTGACATTTCGAGAATAGTGATCAGCTTGAGTATCAGTCGACATCACTTGAAATATTAAGGAATGCAAAGATAAGCTCTACAATCATCTTGCCTGGAAGAAAAATATTGCATTTTTTTTAGCTGCCATGATGAGCGATTCCGTTTCCCTCCTCAGTTTCTGTTTTTTTAGCCATATTCATGATCTTTCGTCTAGTATCTGTCTTTCAAATTCTCGGTATATTTTTATCTTTCCCATTTTCCTTTCGTATTTTGCTATGCTGTTCCTTTTATTTTGGTATGTTGTGTTGTTTGTTGGGCTGCTACGTGCACTCTTCACGATGTCTTTACTGTTTTTTGCATGCACGTTTCTAGATCTGCTTTAGCTCTCTGGACACAGGTGAGGTACTAAATTGATGACTAGAGGCACAACCACCCTCACCCGAAAAGATGCTGATAACCCCCCAGCTACTATCTTTTCTCTTAACGTAAGTCTATAAGTCATCTCGGGGGTGTAAGGCTTTGTGCATTTCCATGAGTTTCTTTGTTAGCCAGTCCATTAATTGGAGTTCCTCCTTTGTCTATCCTACGAATGGTCCTGTGTTCCTTAGTACTGACACAGCCTATATGTTCTTTCCTTTCATCAGATTTTGCTGCTTAATTTGGTTGCTAATGTTTTTTTTATCCTCCTAAGGTATCCTCCTAAGTCTTTATTCTTTCCTTCATTTCTTCCTATTTTATCATATCACATTCAAGGATTCCCAGGTATTTGTATCCGTCTCGTGCGGTCACTGCTCTAATGTTCCTGTTGTTTGAGAGTTTGATTCCTCCTGCATTTGCAAGTCTCCCTTTGCATATTATCATAATTGCACATTTTTTCTATTCCAGATTCTATCCAAATGTCATCACTGTATTCTTTTACTTTGTTGAACAGCGTCTCGAGCTCTCCTCTGTTTTTTGCAAAAATATATTATATTGTCCATGTACATTGGGTGGTTGACTATTCTTTTTGTTTTGGAGAAATGGTATACATTGCTGTCTTTAAGGATTCTATTGAGTTGTGTCATTTTTAGAACGAATAATGGCGGAGACAGTGAATCTCCCTGGAAAATTCCCCTTTTATACTTACGTCAGCTAAATTTTCTCCTATGGCTCTCAAGTTCACTTTCCAGTTTTCATAGAGTTTTCGATGAGTCTCATCACCGGTCCGCTGATCTTGAACATTCTGAGGCATCCGAGTATCGAGCTCTGTGGAATCATGTTGTACGTATTTATGTAGTTGATCCAATGCAATGTTTTTCTTTTTTCCCACTTGTTTTAAGACCATTTTGTCGATGTGAAGTAAGTCATTCGGCCCTTTCGTTCCTTTCCTGCAACCTTTCTGTTCCTATGGTAATAGTCCCTTTCTTTCCATTGACATATAAATATATATATTCTCTACATACATTTTCTATCTATAATTGCTTGCCATGTCCTCCATTTCAGGGATTTTTGTATGAGGGTGGTTCTGCCTCTAGTTATCCATTCTCGTACTTCGGCTTGATTTATGCAACTTTGGAGTAGGTCGGTGAGTCTTGTATAGTGTGGTGAGTTTATTAAACCAATATCCGTGGATCCTGTCAGGTCCTGACGTTCTCAGGTTGAATATTTTCCTGAGAGTATGTTTAAATGTAGTTTCCTTCAATACTATTGGTTCTCCAATGTCTATATATTTGAGTTCTCTTTACATGTTTACTAACCATTGCAGGGTCACGTTGTGTCTTTCTGGGTCCCCCACCCATATGCTATTCCAGTAGTTTTTGGTCTCTCTGGCATTAGGCTTCATGTTTCATGTCCTCTTTCTCTATTCAGATCTCAGTAAAACTTTCTTTATTTTTGAACATACGATTTTGTGCGTATTGGGCCGTTCTTAGCCTGTACCTATTCAGTCATGCCTCCTTGGCAAACCTCTTCTGATGTATCTCTTCCACTTCAGTTGCGATGCCTTTTTGCGTTACCTTGTACTTGTTCCAAAGTCTTACTCGTGGTCTGTTTGTATGTGGTGCAGTTCTCAGGAGTACTTTTCTAATCTTCTTCCCCAAAACGGTTTTCCTTCTAATTATTTGGGGTTCTTTCTTGTGTTGTGAAACTTTGTGTTGTTAATAATAATAATAATAATAATAATAATAATAATAATAATAATAGTGATATTTGGACTGTAGCCCCCACCCCACCTCGAATGAACCCTGTGATTATTTTCGAAGATTTAAAAGATATTTTACTTTAGGCTTTAAGAATAATTATTCTTGATATTTTGATGATATTCTTACTTCTGAGATGGTTTTCTTTGTGATTCTGAGAAATTTTCACCTTGATGAATTGTCCACTGCCAAATTCTGCCAAGTTGAAAAAGTTGAAAAAGTAGTCTGTTGTTTTTCGGACCTGCACGTGGGTAAGTGGAATTAAATTTAAAATTTAAAATTAAATTAATAATTCTCCCAGTCCCGTCGAGTTATCCGATAGAAGTATAAAAAGTAATGCCGAGCAACCCTCGTGTATGAATAAATGAAGCCTGTCTACCCCCCACCCTTAAGTAGAAATAGATTGGCATGGCGAAATCCACCATTGGAAAAAAAAAAAACACAACACATACCGAGACTTAAGTCAAGACTTAAAATATTTCAGGGAGACGTATGATCTTGAAGGCTTTTCATTTCAAATAGACGAAGCTTAGTGTTTTTTTTAGGTCTAAAGTTAGGAGGTGATTGTCATACCACCAAATAGATATATCTGTGCAGCGGAATGGTCTGTCCTTGAAGGTTATACCCTGGGTGGTAAGAGCTGGTGGGGCTCTGAGGGTGTCACTGAGCACATTGGCCTCAACGAACCTACCAAGGTCAGGAGCTACCTTAAAAGAACCAAAAAGGCCCGGTGGGGCTCTTGGGTTATTTCTAAATCACATCGGTCTTAATCAACCGACCAAGGTCTGGCGCTACCTTAAAGAACCAAAAACCCTAATCATGACAGTACAACCATACCATTTTACCACAAAAAATGGGGCACAGATCCAAGATTTGTATGTCGTACCCGGCAGGTGTTCCCTTGTTAGCCACCAGGAGGGACTTAATCGTCATCGACTCCGGCTTGTGCACCCTTAATGGCCTTCAGGAGGGACACGGTTGTCAAACAGCTACTGTTGCCAAAACTCATATACCTCTGATGACAACCAGGAGAGGCGTTGTCCTCACCAAGTGATGGCTATATAGATCAAGAGAAAGAAATGGTCAAGGGAGGAGAATAAACTAGCTATGTATTGTTACCTTAAAAGCAAACCTTTAGTGCGATCTTATAGGGAGCATAAGATCCAAATATGGAGGGAAAATCTGCTGTGGAAGTATCGAACCAACGCCTTGCTGACCAAGTAAAACAAATCTAAAAGAAGAAATGGCTGTCTGACACTGAACTGCTTGAGATCTGCAGTAACGTAGAGAGAGATTCAGGTGACACACCTGAAGAATACCCCTCCAGCACAACTAGTACCAACAACAAAACTGGAAGAATTCCCCATGAGATCCCCACAGTAAACTGTGCACCAGAGGGTGACGACGAGGCACCAACGGAAGAAGAGAAAACCAGAATACAAGCTTTGAAAGAAATCATGCGAGGAGAAAAAACAACACTCCCCCCCCCCTAAGAGACAAAAACAGAAAGAAAGTCGGAGAAGTGACCGAACAGGTCAACTACCTCTTACAGCACATAGAAACAAACACCCTCCTAGAACTCAACTTAATTTATGCTGGGGCGAAAATGGTAGCACAAAGCTTCACAACACAAGATTGGACCCCGAGTAACAATAGGGAAGAGAAACCCAACTGGGGAAGATGATTAAAAAGGCAGATCTCCCAACTACAGAGAGATGAAGTACTGCTCAGAAATACACCACACACAGACAGACCACGAGTAAGACTTTGGAACAAATACAAGGTAACGCAAAAAGGCATCGCAACTGTAGTCGAAGAGTTACACCAGAAGAGATTAGCCAAAGAGGCAAGACTGAAAAGATACAGACTAAGAACGGCCCAAAACACACAAAACCGCACATTCCAAAACAATGAGAAAAAGTTTTACCGAGGTTTAAATGGGGAAAGAAGGCAGGACATGAAACCAGATGCCACAGAGGCCAAGAACTATTGAAATAGCATATGGGGACACCAAAAAAGACACAACGTAACACCGCAATGGTTAGGAAACATGCGAAAAGAACTAGAAGATATAGACAAGGGATAACCAATACTACTGAATGAAACGACATTGAAACATACTCTTAGGAAAGTAGCCAACTGGATAGCACCGGGTCCCGACGGGATCCATGGGTATTGGTTCAAGAAATTCACCACGTTACACGGTAGACTCACCCACCTGCTGCAAAATTGTCTAAACGAAGGCAAGGCACCAGAATGGATGACCAAAGGCAGGACCACCCTCATTCAAAAAGACCCAGAAAAGGGGAACATAGCAAACAACTATAGACCAATCACGTGCCTACCACTTATGTGGAAAATCCTGACCGGGCAAATAGCACAGAGAATATACATGTCAATGGATAGAAGGGGACTACTACCAGAAGAACAGAAAGGGTGTAGGATAGAAACCAAATGGGGAAACGATTTACTCTCCATAGACCAGAAGATCTTAAGAGAAGTGAGGAAAAGGAGAAAAAATATCGCAATGGGATGGATAGATTACAAAAAAGCGTACAATATGATTCCCCATAGCTGGATACTCGAATGCCTTAGAATGATCAAAATTAGCGAACCGGTGGTTAAATTCATTGGTAATTCGGTGGAAGACTGGAAAGTAGATTTGACAGCTGCAGGGGACAAACTAACAGAGGTAGGGATAAAAAAGTGAATCTTCCAAGGAGACTCGTTGTCCCCACTATTATTTGTTCTAAAAATGATACCGCTCAACAGAATCCTGGAAAACAGCAAAGGATACCACTTCTCTAAAACAAAAGGAAAGGTCAACCACCTAATGTACATGGACGATATAAAATTGTTTGCAAAAAAAAAAAAACAGGGGAGAGCTTTAGACTCTGTTCAACGAAGTAAGGGAATATAGTGAAGACATAGGAATGGAGTTTGGAATAAAAAAAATGCTCAATCATGGTGATGAACAATGGAAGGTTTACAATGACTGAAGGAATTGAACTCCTGGACAACAGCAAGATTAGGGCATTGACTGCACAAGACCGATACAAGTACCTAAGTGTCCTTGAATGTGATACGATAAAACGGGAAGAGATGAAGGAAAAATTAAAAAGAGAATACCTCAGAAGGATAAGGAAAATATTAGAAACCAAATTAAACAGCAGAAATCTAATAAAAGGAATGAACACCTGGGCAGTGTCAGTAGTTAGGTATACAGGACCATTCCTAGGATGGACAGAGGAAGAGCTCCAATCAATGGATAGGCAAACAAGGAAACTTATGACGATGCATAAAGCATTACACCCTAGAGATGATACAGATAGACTATACGTTAAGAGAAAACAAGGTGGCAGGGGGCTCATCAGCATAGAAGATTGTGTCCAGAGAGCTAAAATAGTCATAGAAATATACGTGCAAACAAATAGTGAAGAAATCATAAAGAGCGCGAGAGATAGTGCAACAAGCAATAAAGTTGAAAAACAATAGAACAGTACAGGAAACAAGAAAAGAAAGATGGGAAGGGAAAAAATTGTATGGCGAGTTTAAAAGACGGATACAAGATGTAGCAGATGTGAAATCATGGACGTGGCTACAAAAAGGGAACCTTAAGAGAGAAACAGAATCGCTCATCATGGCAGCCTAAAACAAAAGCATAAGGACAAACTACATAAAAACAAAAATCGACCGAACACAGACAAACAGCAAATGCCGCATGTGCGGTGAAAGAGATGAGACAGTAAACCACATAACTAGTGAATGTAGTCAACTCGCCCAGAAGGAATATAAGCATAGACACGATAGAGTAGCAACGATGATACACTGGGAACTAAGCAAACACATGGGATTCAACCATGTGGAAAAGTGGTATCAGCATAAGCCAGATGTAGTTTTGGAGAATGACAACCACAAACTACTTTGAGACTTTGACATTCAAACTGACCACTTAATCGAGGTAAGAAGACTGGACTTAGTAATCGTAGACAAAAAAGGAAGGCCTGTCAAATAGTAGACGTTGCTGTGCCTGCAGACCATAGAGTAAAAAAGAAGGAGGGTGAAAAAAGGGAAAAATACCAGGACCCAGCAAGAGAATTAAAGAAGATGTGGAACATGAAAACCAGTGTAGTACTGGTCATAGTGGGTGCACTAGGAACTCCCCAAAACGGTGAGGGTGAGACTGGAGGAGATCGGGATCAAGGAAGGATAGAGACTGTACAGACCACAGCACTACTGGGAACTGCATGGATACTGAGGAAGGTGCAAGAGATATAAGTACTGCAACGAATTATAGCTCTGTCATGATATGCGAAAGAGAGAGGAGACGTTAGCTGAAGACCTGAGGAGACTTCTTGTCACTCAGCCTTCAGTGATAACCACTGGGCAACCGGTGTGAAACTGTAAATCGTAAAATTACTGCAACCTATAAGTACTAGGAGAGGAGGGATGGAGACTTGAGGAGACTTGCTGTCACTTAAACTCCAGCGGTTACCACCAGGCAACAGGTGTGAGATTCCAAATAATAATAATGACATTTTTATAGCGAGCCTCCAAAGCTTCAATCCCTCTTTGCACTCTTATAGTCCAAATCAGTGCTGTGGATTATTTCACACTGGTCTTTAATATTTTACACATCCTCTTAAGATATCTTCTCATTTTCCTCTTTCAATTCTTCCCATTTTATTATGCCACATTTGAATACTCCTAGTTATTTTTATCGGTCATGTGTTCTCGTTGCTCTAATCTTCCTGCTGTCTGTGAGTACGATTCCTTCTGCCGCTTTGACCCTTTCTTCATGTATTACAACCATTGCATATTCGTATCACCCAAACTCCATCCCAGGGTCATAGTTGTATTCTTTTTTCTTTTTTGAACAGCGTTTCGAGCTCTCCCCTATACTTTGCAAATAGTTTTATGTCGTCGATGTACATTAAGCATTTCGACGTTTCCTTTTGCTTCAGAGAAATGGTACCCTTGGGTGTTCTTTAAGGATGATTTAGAATAGTATTATAAAATTATTGAACAAATAGTAATGGATACAAGGAGTCACCCTTTGGATATTCCCCTTTTTTACACTCACCTCTGCTGAATTTCCTCCAGTGGTTGTTGAGTATAATTTTAGTTTTTTGTTGGATATAAATCTCCCGACTACTTTACTGATACTGAACATTCTCAAGCATGCTCTTTCCAAAGTCTATCATTCCCATTGTTATTTTCATTTTTTATTACTTTACTGTTATTATTATTATTATTATTATTATTATTATAGGTATTTGTATGGTCAATGCTCGTATTATTTATGGTGATAGCAAATGTTACATATTCCATACTTCTGCAACTCATCAAGCGGTCATCCCCTTTACCTTTACCACCTCAATGGCATAAAATGTCAGGGTTCTTTGATCAAAGTGTCACTTGAACAATCTTATCTTCTTCACAAAGTGGATTCCCCAAGTAGCAAGATCAATAGATTCTGCGATTCCTATTGATCTGCCACCCGTCTGGCCACTCGAATCCATCAAATCAGTCCAATCAAGATGTGACTGGTCAATTGATGGCAGCTTTTTTCCGACATTTTTTTTTTTTAACAATATATGTTCTTTTGGCAAGGAGCCAATCATTCACTGAGGACAGTATCATTTCTCCCGACGCATGAAGCGTTAGACTTGACAATCAAGCTAAAGGTGTGCTATATATGTGCAGAAAGATTTCTATTGTATGACTTGTCGATCAGGTTGGCACAAGGTCTCAGTTTTGAGCAGATGGTTCATAAAAAATTTTACAACACTACATAATGATACATGATCTGAGTTTGCTTATCATTGATAAACCAATAGTGTGTAAATATAAAAGAGCAACAGTTTAGCACCCTTTCAAAATGTGAATCAAAATGTAAAGGAACTTAATCTCAGCTATTTCACTGATGTATGTTTGAATTAACTGATCGAAGAAAAAGCTATACTACCTTTTTATATTTTCTGCACCAGCACCATAAATATCTCTATTGATAGGGATATATGATGAGCAATAAAATTTTCTTCTAAGATCAGCTCTAGTGTTATTAGTCATTCTTGCTGCATGTTGTCCACTGGAAATCAGCAAAACTGAATTGTTTCTACCAAATATGAATGCAAACCTCACCGGAAGAATTCCATTATGTAGTTGAGATTGTATCTATGGTAGAAACAAGTCTTATTCCATCAGTCCTAAATATGCTCAAGAGAGGACACCAATGGGTCAGAAGACACGTTCAACATCTGTTTTTTTAAATCTTTGTCATACTGTCCTGACCATCTGCTATTGTTCATTTTTAAATGACCTGATTAAATTGGGTACAGGTCAGTATGTTCAGCTAGCACACGGTGGTCTATATGACTGGTAACATTTGGGACGTTTTGCAAACTTTTTTAATTGTCCTGAAGCTTCAATAGGGTCTCCAAAACCACAACAAAATTTCTTGGTGAAAGCTATCTTAAAGGAAAAAAATGCTCAAATAGAAAAAAACAACGTAGTGAAGGGAGCTTTATAGATAGATGAAAAAAAATCCATAGCAAGAGTCAATCAAATGAATATAGAGAAAAACAAAAAAAAAAACTTGGTTAAAATCAAAAATCAGCCCCCCCCCCCAATGAAAAGACAAAATACGAACTGGATCCGAGAAAAAAAAGAGGCTGCATCATATATCTTTGAAGCTACTTAAAATCCAGGGAAGTGTGGCTGGATTGCAAGATGTATCAGTCCTGGGCAGAGCTGGAGGTTATTTTTCCACACCCCACAACTTGGACTGATCTGATTTGTGTGGTCCTTATGGGGAATCGTTGCTCAGGAGTGGGCAAAGTGGTACCTGTGAGTCGGCAGAAGTGTAAAAAAATGAATCTGTGTCAATTTGAGATGTACGTGCGCTTTTCAGGCAACCTGTTGTCACAGTTCATATTCAGCGAAGTATGATAAAAAAAAAGTTTTTAAAACGGTCCCTTTTTTTGTTCAAGAAAAACATTCAATAAAATTTGTGACTTTAGAATTGTTCAATCTTTCCTGTCTAATACTGAAATATGAAAAGAATGAAAAGCATCTGCAACAGCTGCACATTGACACATGGTATGTCTATGCATCAACAAACAAATCTCAATAACTGTTGAAAATAAACTAAATGCTATAATGATATTCTTTATAAATATTACTGTATTATGGATATAAACGATGATTATTTTCCCAGTACGATATTCAATGAGACATGAATATTTTATTAGTTGAATTCTTATATATTTTCAGCATGTTACAACTGCCCATGATCGGTGTTGCAGTATTTGATTTCCATTCAGATTATTATTATAAACAGTCTGTCATATGTAAAGTTTTTTATATGATGTGGCGAATTAGCATTTATTGATTTAGTCAATATATTCTCTTAGTAAATGCGTCAAATGTAAAAAAAATAATAAATCTGTAACTATCTCTAACCTCTGCTATAGTTGTTCGGGATGATACCAACTATTGCGTCGGTTTTATCAAAATGACATTGAAAAAAAGTATCACAATTCTTTGATAATCTCATCAAACTACGTTGAGGCGAGAATAATGTTATCAGTATATAAAAAAGAACAATACATTTAATGTTATTGCAACCAATATTTGTAATAATCTTAGTAGTGATATGAGTATTTCATTTGGGAACCTTACATCTGAAAGGAATTAAATACATCCCAGATTCTTTAGTATGGAATGGAAGCAATTATGGTGAACATAATATCCAGGTCACGTTGAAGTATTTTGGATAATTGCTCAATCGTTGGTAATCTGTAATCTCAGTCACCACCATCATCATTTGTGGTCAGGGATGACCATGGTTTCAGTTCTAGTTGGTGCAGCAACGCAGAGTCTTAAATCATAACTTGTACTTGACTTGGGTAGTAGTGCAGGAGATTTGCAGCAGCAATGCTTAGCAAGGATGGCTTGAAATAAACTTGTTTGACTAAAATGATTTGCAACTCTGTAGTAAATTGTATGATCGGCTTCGGCGAATCAGAGTCAAAGAAAGCCTTGGATATACACCTCAAAAACGGCCAATGATTTTCAGAACTAAGGTCTACAGGCCAATGGGAAGTCAACAAAAGTGTCGATGGACCTGTCGAGCAGGCAAAATTTTCAGAAGCTTGAGGTTTGTCGGCTTGTTGAGTAGGTTAATTTTTTAAAAGCCCTGTGTCGATGTTGAAAGCTTTTTACATGAGAAGATTTTTTTGTAAAAAAAAAGGTCAGGTAAAACTGGTGTGGTCTATGATATATATATATATATATATATATATATATATATATATATATATATATATATATATATATATATAACATTTTCACAGGGTGTTCTGACAACGTCCAAGACATACGATTCTTATAATTAAATATGTGATGAGAGATAAATCTAAACTTTTTAAAAATGAAACTTCCAAAATGAAGTAGCTATCTATCAATTTGAAAGTTATTTAAGTTGATCTTGAAATACATATTTCATTTCTCACTTGAAATACAATGGAACCTATCTTGCTGTCTGACTTTAAAGTCAGTATAATTTCAAAATTATCATCGAGTCACTTTTCCTTTCCTGTGATATCGTGAGCCAGATTCAATTTGCTGCTTTTTAAGGCACAACTAAACATGGATGACGAGTAAAGAAAAACCTTGACATATTCCGAAATTCGTATATCCATATGACGGTTGATATTCTTTTGAAAATTGAAAACCATACAAGGGTTTATAAGCACGGATATAAGATCCCCTGAGTAATGTAAATAAAGGGTCTAATAGAAAACACAGCTGGTCGGTTTAGTATATCCGGGTTAAAGACGATTCCATATAATCAGAATAGGTTAGTTAAGCTGAGAATTAAATGAAAAACGGCCCAGTGATAGGCGAATGTTGACAGACAGACATTTTGGTTCAGTAAAAAGGATTTCATTGATTTTCAAAAGTTGATGATTTTTTAAAATCAAGTTGAAAATATGCTGTGACACTGCATCCGAATGCCACTAACGGCATTACAATATGGAATCACCAGACTTCAAAAATGTACATTAAGCTTTTTTTTTTCAAAGCCTAATGTTAAATCAAGAAGAAAAAATAAATATGGAATCTCTCAATGTCGAGGAAAATATATGAAATCATCGAAAGTTTCTATGACAAGGAAAATATATGAAATCATCGATAGTTTCTATGACGGCCTGACTTCTTCGAGACATAACTTCTACTAGCGGAAAAAATATACTCCCTTTTGTTCTACACTTTTTTGAAATTACGCCTGATAGATTAGCTTTGGAAGGAAAATCACTGATCATTTTCTATAAATTCCCTTCAAAAAATTTTGTCAATGGGCTCCCAACCTGACCATGACATTGACATCCTGAGGTAAAACTTTGACACACTCTGCTCCGTTGTAAGAGGCATTATTATCTTGAAACACCACTTCATCATAACCAAACCAATTCTATATTAATGGACTGAGAAAAGTACACAAAATTACAGTGCCCCAGTGCATTAACTGTTTAAGTAACAATCACCATATTCTCTGGTCCTTTATCTAACATGCAACTCATAAATCAGTCAGAACATTTGTTTATCTTATTCAGGCAGTCATCTTATTATGTTTCATCGGAATAGCACTGCGCAGGAATTGCAGCAGCAATGCATTGGCCAATGCAAATTCATTATGCATCAGTAAATATCACTTCCTTTCAATCATCCAAACGACCTGAAAACTTCTTTTTAGCCCATTATATCTTTGCTCCCATTTATTTACTTGTTAACGCTTTTCTGAATGAAAATTCAATTTTATTTAAACAATTTCATACAGTCCTGTCTCAAACTTGACTGCCGTTCTTGTCCATTTTTATGTCTGGCTATGTATTTTCTAAGGTATACTGCTTTCAGTTTTCTACCTTGATGCTTCTGAAGTAAGTTTGTATATTGCATTTTACAATCTTCAAATCATGTTTATACCTGCACCAGTTGTTAGACATAGACAACTTCGAAGAGCTCACATATTCCCCACAATGTACAGATTTCACCTTATCAGATAAGTTTTAAATCACTTCCCAATATCTAAACTGAACGTTCTCCTCTGAAAGCCATGTTCCTATATTAGTAACCCAGTCTAACAATAAATTGAAAGATTTTGAAGATCTGCAAGTGCAAAATTTTACTGGATTTTTAGACTTGTACTGATTTATGTTTCTAGAGAACAAAATAGGGGGTGATTCCAAAATATCCTTCCTCCAAGTTTGCTGCTTCCATATTCTTCCCTCTGCATGACTGAATACATTGCTTAGACTCCCTGTCAGCTGTTCTTCCGCCACCCTTTTCAAAAGGGCTCTTCGGAGGAGTCGGCAAAGACGACTAAACGGGTCATTATCAAATGAAAGTATAGTTGAGAGTAATAGCGATAGATAATGCTGATCAAATTGTATACAGAAGTCTCTGCATATCGTATGGCTTTAAAAGTGCAGGTTTTTTAGCGCTCAGAGTAAGGAAAGTAAAATAAACGAGATGATTTTGTAATTGTTATTATCGTTTGTTCCATTCAACTAACCAAATGCCGAGTAGGCATCACCAGTCCCCAGTGGTCAGTAATGTCTTCAATGCCCTAACAAGTGACTCTGCCTTTACCTATCACCATATAACGAATGACCAGCCACTAGCATTGCGAAGTGCACTCCAGATTGATTTGATCCTTATCCATAGCTGGTTGAAGAAGAGATGGATACATTCCTTTCAAAAAGGCATTTGTTTGAAGAGAACGCAATCTCGACCCGAGGTTGGAACAAGCTCTTGGTTTCCATTAGCTCTGTCGTCAGCTATGGGCCTCCCAAATTTCTATCCAAATCACAACAATATCGTTCAATTAACTTGTGTGCCTAAGCCAATTGCATTTCTAAACATAATCCTGGAAATTTGGCCAATAAATCATACACGAGGTTTTAAAGATTCATTGTAAAACAAATTAAGTTTACAGATTATCTAATGTTATGTGATAGAAACAGTTCATGGAATTCCCAAAATAACCACCGCATTCTAAAAGTTCAAATCGGTGAGCTTGTTCTATGGAACATCAAATGTAAAGTGGAAACAATGTATCATTGAGATACTCTCATACTTATGTGCAGAAACATTTTGCACTCAAAGTTGCATGTTTCCATTCAGCGTGGATTGAGATACAGTATGATCGTGAAAAAACAAACATAATGTCTGAAGCAAAGAATCTCGTCTTATGCATCAATGTTCATGAAATATCAAACTCCTAGAAATATAGAATTTAGCCCAATTGTGTCCAAACATTTTATGCTTACAACCGTTTTTCGATGTACCTGACTGACTGTTAAAAAGACAGTTTCTAAGCTTGTCTTTCTTATTAATCATGATTGGTTGAGGAAATAAACATAATTCTATGGAAAGTTGCATCTAAAAGCTATGAACTTCCCAAAGGTGAAAAAACGGAGAATGACAAATGAAAACTCACTATTCCGAAATTGACTCCTATTTTACTATACTCAGCCTATACTGGACTAACCTAATCAACTGAGTATTGAAGATGACAATGCAGACAATTTGTTTACTTTTCAGTGGCAAAATTATACTTTGGGTTAATGACTTGGACAAATGTTATCAAAATGGGAGACGGTTCTGCACGTTGGGAAGCTAATGAACAATCATTATATAATGAATAACTAGGATGCTCAAAACGTTCCAAAGTATTTCCTTCCAGTCCATTAAAGTAAGTGTTAGTTTCCTCTGCAGAGTCCGTCCACACGAGTTGAGGGTTGGATCATGGTTTGAATTCGATGAAACCGTTGAACAACAAAGGTTTGACAACCTGTTCCGTCCAGCTATTTCTCAATGCCTGGTGTGAGTAGAAGAAATGAGCTGATTCTTCTGGTAAGATCATTACTGGGATATTAACATATACTGGTATAGCCAGTTTTAGAAAACGGGTATCCCTTTCCATCCTCTGTAGTGCTGGCTATTGGCCAAACCAAAAATTCATCGATTGTATTGCTAATGCAACGGTTTTATTTTTATGATAATCTGAATATTGATGCACGTAAACACATATCACGATTGGTCACCATGCTAAGTGATCATCGTAATTTTCTGTATACAATATCTATTCTAAGACATATTTCGCCTTTGGAATACTTGCCCACGAAAAGAAAATGGTTCCTACATCGATGATATCTGGCAACATCGGTGCAATAAACATGAGTGTAGACAATTTGCCGCCGTATAATGGGGTAGTGGTGAGCAACCTAGACAGGGAGGCCATTACTAAGTTTGATCCTTTCTGTCGGACTGACCTAAGCTGATAAATGCCACTCGCTTTAGATATTTATCCAAGATAAATGGTTTGCAAAATCATCTCGATGAACATTTTCTCGGTATACTTAGATCGATTATCACAAGGTCTCTAGTTCTTGTTACCTCGTGGCTGACAAAGTGAATCTTATTAAATATTCGTATCAACGGATATAATTAGCAAAAAGCCAAAGATAAGCAAATTAACATAATAATCCCAAATTATTCGACCTGTTTTTCTTTCCCTAGAATCTGAGTGCACAGTAATCGATATAGTTACCTGGACTTCATATTTTGTACGTGATCCAAATTATGACTGCCTGCTTATATATATATATATATATATATATATATATATATATATATATATATATATATGTATGATTACGATTCCCCTTAGTTTATATCTTCTTCATGAATGGATGTCAACATGTTACAAGACACAAATACCAATTCTGTTGGGTAAATTTATATCATCGGAAGAAGCTTAATCTAACGAAAAAATGTATCCTAAATAAGTTTGAGCACTACATATTGTCCAGTGGAAATTCAGATGATAATTACAGGCCATACTACAAATTATTGATCCATCTTCGAATATTATCACATGCACTCACAGACAGACACACATGCATACAGACGCAGACATTTTTAAAAGAGTACATTCAACTTTGTCAGAGGAAATATTGCATAAATCTGTTTTTGATTAGATTGCAATAGAGGATTTGGAAGCTTCTATGTCAAAAAAAAATATGACGTAGAGTAAGATACAGGAAAAAAGTGCTGAATAATAATATCATTCTCATCATATTTGTACGTTATATGCATATGCTTTCTTTCATCATCATCATCATCATCATCATCATCATCATCATCATCATCATCATCAGTTTTTCAACGTCCGTCGTTGGACATAGACCTGCCCATGGATTCGTCATACCCCTCTATCGTGCGCATCGCAGAGCAAGTACTTTCTGAATTTGTTCAGCTCCTCTCCATCTAGTACTGTACTGGCTCCAGTTGCACATGTGATCACTGGAAATTTATATTGTGCGTTGTGATGTCCATCGGTGGTCCGCCATTCTTGCAACATGGCCGGCCCACTGTCATTTTAGGTTTTGAATGGATGCTATGATGCATTTTACTCCTGTCTTCTTCTGGATGCATTGTACTGTCTTTTGGTCTCTCCATACGTGACTCAGCATAATTCATTCATGTGCACTTTGCATGGTTCTCAATATGCGGATCTGTCTGTTAAGTTCAATGTTTCAGCTCCATAAGTGACTATTGGGAGGATGCATCGGTTGTACACCTTTTATTTAGGATTAGTCGGATCTTCTTATTTTTGAAAGTTTAAATTGTTCTGCCAAAGGCTTGCAATACTCGTGTGTTTCTTCTCTTGATTTCTCCTTTTTTTAGGGTCTCATGGAGATTTGTCGTCCCAAGTAGATATGATCTACTTTCTCCACTTCTATGTTATTATCTCCGATGTGGTTGTTGTACATGATCTTTGTCTTGCTGAAGTTCATGCGCAGGCCGACTTTTTTGCTCTAATCATTGAGTTCATCTAACATTAGATGGAGGTTGTGTAGGTTCTTTGCAAAAAGGGCAATGTCGTCTGCAATTCTGAGGTTGCTCAGATACTCACCGTCTATCCTTATACCTGTGTGCTTCCAGTCGTGTCTTCTGAAGACCATCTCAAGGCAGGCTGTGAAAATTTGGCTGAGCTGAGCTTCGGGACCTGGAAGGGGTCCGGGTCTTTATGTAGCCTGATAAAGGAGCTGCTGTGATGACGTATATGTTTTAGTACTTCAGCATATACTGGATTTACACCTTGTCAAATTATGGCCTAAGGGATTTCCACTGAATCAAATGCCTATTTGAAGTCGATAAATGCTATGGGCAGTGGTAGTTTAATTTCTGCAGATTTTTATTTCAGCTAATTCATCAAATTCAGGTGGTTCTTCTAAAGCCAACTTGCTCTTGTGGTTGGTTTCCATCTAGGGTTTTTGTAATTTGATTGCTGATAATTTTTGTAAAAAATGTGTATACACAGTTGAATAGGCTTATAGGCCTATAGTTGTTGAAGTCTTTGGGGTTTCTGATCGCTGTGTTCCAATCATCTGGGACTTAACACTGTTTTAGACGCAATTTGAAAAGGATAGCCAGTTTCCTTGCGATACTTTTACTTGCTTTTCGTAGTAGGTCGGTGGTGATGTTGACTGGTCTAGGGCTTTCCCCTTGTACATCTGCTTGAAGGCTTGTTTTACCCCTCCCGGGGTTACCTCTTGGAAGTCCTCGAGTTGATTGCTCGCACTTTGCTCATTTTTTGTAATCTTTGGATGAATGTAGTTCCCGTAAAAAATTTTGGTACGTTCCTGTCTCTGTCCGTAATTAAGTTTCCATTTTCCTCGAGTATGCTGGTTATTTGCATTCAAGTTTCGAGTTTAAGCCCTTATTTATGGCTTTGAAGCCCCGACTTCTTCCAAGAGTCAATTCAATGACTACTGTCTTGTATCTCTGTCTATCATTCCTTCATTTTTTTCCTGATCATTCTATCAAGTTCGGTCGCTTCAGTTTTCTCTTTTGTTGTCGGTAGCTTGAGGTTTCTGCATTCTCCCATGAGATTCCTGGTTTCATCTGAAATTTTACCAATGATTTGTGTGCTGACTGGTGTGAATATAGCAGTGAATTCTAATATAGATATGTCAATTAGTTGTTTAATTCGTTGATGTTGACGATGTGTTCTTCAGTAAGAATTCTAAATCTGGTTTTCAGTTTGAGCTTGGAGGATCGAGCATGCTCTTTCGGTATGTTCAGAGGGTTACAGTTTGGTGTTGAACATTTTCTTGCGTTCTTTGTTGGTGTTTACCCGTATTTTACATCTTACCATTCTATGATCACTTCTTACATAGACTTGATTCAGGATTTGGATTTCCTTGATGATATCGATTGTGTCCGTAAGGATGTAGTTTATTTTATTCTTTGTTTCGTGATTGGGGCTCTTCCAAGTCCATTTTTTATTTGGTCTTGCAAAGTTCACAAGATCTCCTTTCTCTTTCCGTACACTGTATCCGAATTAGCCAATGCAATTTTCGTTTCCTTGTCCTACCTGGGCGTTGAAATCTTGCATGATGACATTGAAGTGTTTTCTGGTGTTTTGGAATAGGGATTTCAAGTCATTATGGAAGTTGTCTATTTCCTCTTGGGTTGATTGTGAAGTGGGAGCATAGACTTGGATGACATTAAGTTTGTATTTATTTGAAAGTTCAGTAGTTGCAAAATGGTCTTTTTGAATGTTATATAACCAAGTGTTCGGGCAACAAGAGTTGAGGCATGACTTGCTATCCTGGTTCCACCAACCTCCAAAATTTCTCGATTTTAAAACCAAGTTCAATACGGCAGTACTGTAAATATGCAAAAATGGACTTCACACATATATAGATAGAGAGGGATGAACAGTCTGATAAATTTAGATAAAAGCATTTTAAATAGCATTTTCTTTCCACAATTCTGCTGAAAACACAATTACATTCATAGAGAGGTCTATCATGTCCTGAAAATATGAAAGAAAATGGATGGAAAATAGTTTGTTTCATTATATAACAATGGAGAAAAAAATTCAGTTGATTTTCTTAGTTTTCTCAAACTCTGAAGTTATTAATCTTATTCCTGTCTTGTTTATCTTTATTTTCAGAAGATGAAAATATTTGGAAAATATGCAGATCCATATATATATATATATATATATATATATATATATATATATATATATATATATACAGAAAGAGAGAGAGAGAAAGAGAGAGAGAGAGAGAGAGGGGGGGACAGACAGACAGTCAGACAGAGATAGGGGGGAGAGAGAGAGAGAGAGGAGTTGGAAGAGAGAAACAAAAAGTAGAAATTGAAAACATAAGGTAATGAGGGTAACATAAAAATAATTTCAATAGAAATGATTTTTGGTCTTTCAATAAATTAATTCCTCCAATGTATAAAGTTGACAAAGTGCAAAGGTTTATACGTAGTATGCATCTGCTTGTATATGTATATCTTTGAGTATGTATACATCTACCTGTGTGAGTAGTCAAATTTGTACTTGTATTCATACCGATATTCGTGTGATGTATACACATATATACCCACGATATGAAAGAGACACATTGGATCATAAAAAATGATCATAGGAAAAAGATAATTTCAATGGTATACTTAAGTAAAGATTAAGAACGATCAACGATAAAATCAGTTATATGAATAAACGGAAGTAATCTTTCGAGTATATCAGCTGGTAGGCACTTGCATATGTGCCCTGGCTCAAGTACACAGTTAATTAAAATGATATTGAATGATTCAACAAGATCAAAGTGTGAAAATAACAACACATTTTATGATCATATTTTTGTTCAATCATGGAATCTCTCAAAACATGCAAACGGTGAGTATGCATTTGACAACCATCAAATACCATCGGAAGATAACCTTACATCACTCTCAAAAAACAAGCACAATGATTGGATTCTGGACGATAAATAATACAAATACAACATTATTTTCACGTAATATAATTAGAAAATTCTATACGATTGAAGGGTTATAGTAGAAAAAAGTGTACTTTTAAAGAATACTTGGAGCTCATCATTAGGGACATGAATCAACACACTGTGCAGCAATGCTCAATCAAATAAGTCTTTCATAAAATGAAAGGCAAGGAAATAGCAGCTCTCCTCTTAAATATTTGAATACGTGAAAAAAGGATAATGATTGACTATGCATTGTGATCAACTGTGAACTGGGTTCCACTAAATACTTTCTTAGACATATATCCATATATATTTGCCCGATAGGAATGTATACAAATCTCATATTATAGTGTATTGCTCATTCCCAGCGATATATAATATATATATATATATATATATATATATATATATATATATATATATATATATATATATATATATATATATATGTGTGCGTGTGTGTGTGTATATATATATATATATTTATATATATATATATATTTATATATATATATATATATATATATATACATATATATATATGTATATTATATATATATATATATATATATATATATATATATATATATATATATATATATATATATATATATATATATATATGTATATGTATCGGTAAATAGGCAATACCACAACGAGAAAGTATACATCCGCCCGTGTTCGTACACTGAATATAAGAGCATGTTGGCATTTTTCGTGTGTGTGAGTTATGGTGACTTGTATTCGGCTGTATTTGTGATTAATCAATTGCTACTTACACCTATCCAATATCATTGCATTCTAAATGGATATACCATGTTATCTCAGATCATACCAACAATGCAGAAATATTATCTATAATTATTACTGACCCTCCTATATGAGTTACGAAATTCAATTATAATGTCAATTACTCCTGGCGTCCAGCCATTTTCCAAGCATAGATGCCTAATTTTCTGTCCAGTAACTTATGTTGTCTACTATTTGCGTGTTTGCATCTTTCTTGCATGAAAATCATTGTTGTATGATTTGTGGTATGAAGACCCTTCCTCGGAGCAGGCTTGTTAGGCTAATGTAGAGTAGGTCCGAAATTGGTAATTACCTCGTACAATTGTGTATCAGTAGACATTTGAAAATATTATTTTTGACAAAGTTGTGAAGGTTTTAATCTTCACCCAATAGAAGGGACATAGATCAATAGTTAGCTTTGGACATGAGAAATACCTTAATCAATTTTGCAGTAGATGAAGACAAAACATGATACAAATGAATTGAAAAGTGTTTCCAGCAAATGGCAATTGAAACTATCAAAGATTTTATGAGCAGAATAATTTGGAAAGTACGCAGAAAATGTGTCAATACTACAAGAATTATTTTTTATGTAGAGACTAGGGAAACCTAAAAATGAAAAAAAAAATCAAGTTCATGGCAAGGGGAAAATCACAGTGGGATCAAAAATACTCATAGAAGAAAATCTACATGAATTATGACTGTTATTTTCTCTTGATCAAAGATATTGTGTTATGCAAATTGTTTTCTTTCCGTGGTAGCTATAACTATCATTTTGTATTTGAAAATGTCATTGAAATATTGGTTTTTGATTGTGAATGTGTAAAACTGCCAAAAACCCCTGGGAATTCTGAATTAGCTATTTACAGAGAAGAATGTGAGGAGTATATTATTGCTCTTAAGTTAAGATACTTTTTCTGTTTTGCATTTCTAATCAGGGGTTTGAATGAAATGTTCTGGGAAATACGATTTGGTCGACTGAAAAAAATTATTTGAGAGGGTTAACAGAAAACAGGGAACTTGATTGAGAAACAACGCACCGTTTGATAAGAAATCCCGTACTCAAATACAAACCATGAAGTAGGGCTAGAGGCACTAGAAATCCGGCTAATGAATACCCCGACGTAATACCAAACAGATTCAATAAAGATTTTTTTTACTGGAATTCATGCAATTCATTCAAGAATATAACAATCTCAATTTCGACGATGATTTTTTTTAACAAAGACGGACATAAAACTCGCTTTCCGGGCTCAAAATCCAAAGAAAAAATGCAAGGGAAATTCAAATCGATATACACAACAAACTGATTAACATTTCATTCTACTGCTAATTTCTCCATATCACCCCTAACGCACAGAGGCTAGTACATTATTTCCTTTTAGCTTTACTCTTGAAAACAATAACATCCAAAAATCTAAAGAAGCTACTGAAAAGTTGAACTGCAATCGATAAATTTTGAGCAATCACATCAAATATGATTCTCTCAGGAAAAAATGATTCGATATTTTTTAAAAATCCTTAACTAAATGTATACACACATCTCAATGCCAAAACTTTCGGGAATCATGCACCTTCTGCTTTCAGACGGGCCCTCCACTAACACTAGATATAGTCCATCAATCGATCATTCACAAAAATTAACTCTGCTTTACTTTGTCCTAAATCTATACTGATCGAATATCTCTTTCAATAAAACCATTTTTTTAAAAATTGATCTTATAAACTTAAGAAAATGCAATCAATACAACAATGAACCAAAAAATGAACATTTTCCGTCATTACATTTTCATCTGTAACACTTCACGTATAAAATTCACACACACCTTTGCCAGACTTCGAACACCCTATATATATATATATATATATATATATATATATATATATATATATATATATATATATATATATATATATATGTGTGTGTGTGTTGTGTGTGTGTGTGTGTGTATATATATATATATATATATATGTGTGTGTGAGTGTATATATATATACATATATGTGTGTGTGAGTGTGTGTATATATATATATATACATATATATATATATGAGACACCTTTCAATGACTAGTAGCGTGACGATTGTACCACTGCACCACCAATTACTCATGCTTTATCCTCAAAAGCTCTTTTCAGGCACAAGAAATTATGACACTACCAATAATGCTTGGTATAGCCCTGAGAAAAATTATTTTCAAATATAACATTGCAGGAAACTAAAATGTTCGTTCGTCAAGTTTAGCATTGAGGCTACATTGTGAAGAAAAACCTCACCCTGGAAACCTAGAAAATTGATTCTTCTCACAAGGGACTAATAACCGGACGAAACTAAGGTCATATGCATTGAAAAAACAAAAAATACCCTCAATTTAATTGAGTCTTTCAAATACTCAAATAAACGAATATTAATGCATAGGAAAGTGATAGTACATACCGGAAGGAAAATACCAAAATACAAAAATTCCACCTAAATTGCCTGTGTGCACACTCAATTGATCTATTTTTCACCGTGATGTCAAAATGTCAGGGAAAAGGCAGTAAGAATATCTCGGAGTATATGTAGAACTATATATTCTGAGAAATATTGCTGGGAAGTATGGAAAGGATACTAAAAGAAATTGAAAAACAGAAAATATCAAATGAAAATATTAATATGAATTATTATATCATATCATATGTTAATCATCAATGTATTCCTCAGGGAAAAAAATTTAGCCCCTTAAATGTAAAATAGCTTTCCGATTAGGTCAGACAAAAAGTTAAACATCACAATAACGTTGTAAATTGAGCCTGAATGCTAACCCATTAAAGAATCACCCATCTCCTGCTTTTAGATGAGGAAGGAGCCTACAGAATTGAAGAAAAAAACAGACGGACGAATTTTTAGTATATATATATATATATATATATATATATATATATATATATATATATATATATATATAATCTGAAACTAGCTTCAAATATAATGAAAAAGTAGAATCCAATAGGAGAGAACATAGCAGCAACATAGAAAGTAAATTTGAGAAGCTATTTGGTATACATCGCCACTTACCGTTCAAATAAAAACTAACCTGGCAAAATATTCCTCGAATTGATAAAAAAACATTTACCAAAACAACCCATGGGGTGAAATGCTTGACAAAAATAAACTAAAACTTAGTTATATCTCTACAGATATTTTTATAAGTTCATAACAAGACATAATAATAAAGTATTTAGAAATAACGCTAATAAAAGGCATGAATAAACCAGATTGCAATCGTACAAAAACGGATACCCTATGAAAAACGTAATATCAACCGAAAAGAAACTTTAAGAAGTGAAATATCTCATAGGGATATCGTGAACATTCTTAGAAATTAGATTAATCGATCGTACATCATCATTTATGAACAGAAAATATAACAGTACGTCACTATTGGCATATTATTGGAGACAAACCGAGAGAAATTTCAACCCAACAGGGGAAAGGAAAATATCAAGACAAGCACACATATGCCAAAATATTGAAACCCTTTGTTACAGATACCTGAATTAGACTCTTGAAATCCTCATTCGTGCTAAAAAATCCAGACCCCCCACCCAAAAAACACTATTATTAAATAGGAAAAATGAAGTAATGTTCAAATATGCTGGCGCTGCTGAAAATTCATACTGAATAAATATAATTTAACCCTAACCTTTAAGAATACTGGAAGTTAACCACTATAATTACATTGATTTCATTGCTATTACTATTAATTCGATCATTAGATTATCCCTTTACCTACTTTGAAAACAACCCAGTCACCATAATCATCATGGACATAAGATAAAACCTAGAATAGTTAAACAGACAACTAAGGTCACGTGAAAGTGAGCATCAACACAAGGGAGCAGATACAAATGAGAATAGAATATTCTCAGAAGGGAAGCATATCGTAATGAGCTTGTGATTAAACAATACACTGATAAGAAATGTATAATTCATAAATTACATCAAGCTCAGTATCTTCACTATATCAAACTGGAAAACATAGTAAGAACTGATCATCCCCTAAGCAAAGGAGAGGATTCACAGACAGCTGTTTAAATGTATTACATCTCTCATCATAGAGTGCTCTATTCCTATGGAAGAGCATTGCATAAACTTACAATAGATGTTACCTCACTTAAAGAGTGCTCAACCCTGAATAGATGAGCATTAATACCCGGAGGCCGATATCCTGCCTCTGAGCTACGGGATTGGACAGTCAGGTCTCTGTGTGTATGAGAAACAGCACTAATACTTGAAAAAGATAAAAACTCTCCTTCTTAACACTCATTTGTGATTTTTCCTTCTGGTGACACAAGAAACATTTGAAATCTAATTACACCTAAAAGTTATTGATCCTGAAACTTGATATCAAATTATTGTCTATATCTATCATCACACATTTGGATTTTCTTTTTACTATTTTTCAAAAATTTCGTAATAACTACACCCCTACCCCATACATCGCAAACACATTATATGTGTAAGCTTTGATTTCTATTGATATTCGAACCATCCTCATCTTTGTTGTTTTACATACAATGTTTCGGCCGTTGCACTCTACGGCCTTCGTCAGGTATCATCAGGGAGATTTTTGTGAAGTAACGAACCGAACCCTTTATTTATCCGACGGGGGTATATTGATCGTAATCCCCTCTTTTAGCGTTAGTAGTATTGTTATACTGTCTCACACTAGGATCGAACCTAGAACCATCAGATTACTTAACAGTAATTTGTCTGATGTTGTAACCATATGGGAACCTCTAATAAAAAAATAAAAAATCTGTCACCTGAGGTTTAAGGCTCCTAAAAACTAGCACCGGTTGTCCACATAGACACATAGCGCAGTGGTTACAGCTAGTATTACATCACCCATGAAGAATGCATATGTTGTCCAAGTCGATGTAGTATTGAATTTGTTTTCCTTATTTCTCAAGTTTGTCGAGCAAATACCCCATAAAGCAAGAAAACGTTAACCCGAATAACCAGTGAAGAATTAGAGATATTTTCCTTTATAAGGTATGTATTTGAGTTGTACGAAATGGTTGGGAAACCCTCCTTTCCAGCTGAAAATTTCTTAGAAAATTGAGAAAAGAGAAAATGCCGTGTCAGACTACTGAGAATTGGATTTCCTATTATGAATGTGTGAAGACGTAGGCTAGCACGATAATAGCCGATACATCTTGGGAACCAATTAGTTTAATGAACCTTTTGATGGATTGTGGCGTCTTTAACGGTCAGTGCGAAACAGTTAACTGACTACAATCACATTTTACTACGATAAAAAGACAGTGATTACGTATCATTTGTCAAGTATCAATACCTTTGGCGTCACTTGAATTTCTGTAACAATAGTGGCCACATTCGTAAAATTAACTCTTGTTGTTTTATTTTTCCCCATTATTTAACGGTGTAGGGGGATATTCTCATTTTCATGATATTATGGCATACAGGGAGGATTCCATCACTCTATAGATAGATAAACCTTTAGCATTCTGATACTACACCACACGCGTTGGGAATCAAGCCTGGATGAAACTCGGCGGTGATAATATCCTAGTAAAGCTTGTGAAATAGTCCCTGGTGTATCCTTAGTATAGTGATACAAGACTATATCAATCATCTTGTAGCATGACAAAGTTATTAGCAGAATCGTGATCCGTGATGTATACTGTCTAATTTTGAATCGATGTGATTGAAATGGAAGACTTGTTTTGAGTGCATCTTCAAAGGAAAGATGATGTTGATAAATGTATTTTTAAATGCAATAAATTATCATCATTGGCCTACGGACTTATAACTGCACTTACGTGAATAATTTGCCGAAGGATCGTTTTCAATACAGTAATATTGATTTATTAACTGAAAACTTGCAGTTTGCGTGGATAAGCTTAGTTAAGTATGTCAGAAATTTAAAAATCATGATATAACCAGAAAAAATTCAATGCATAACAAGACTAAGCTTACAAATAATCCGCAGCATCATGCTCTTGGAAATGTTACGTAATGTTGTAAACTTTTTTGGTGAGTATGCAAAACCATAATAAAGTGGATCCTGTTTGCTAAGCACATATAAAGTGAATGAAAATACAAGTAAAATTCCTTCTCATCCACAAACACTTTTACACAAATATCGCATAGACAACAGGATATTATTTGTGGGTGAGGGATGTTATAATATTGTTTGGAAATATTCTTTATTCCTTATGAAATATTGTTTAGTTCACATGTGCCATATCATTGCCTTTGTAACCCTGTTTCATTTATATATTCCGTTCTTCTGTGTTTACGATTGCGTACTTTAACTGAGGTTGTACATAATATCAGTTATTCGGGTATATCATCCTCTAACAACAATAAGAAGATCTTTTTTAACCTTCTCTGTGTGTATACACTGACGAATCCAAAGTTGACATGATAGATATATAAATCAGTACACAATGCATTGCTGTGTCGAGTTTGAAGTTGTTTTGGTTGATTGTTCTTAAATAAATGAATACATCGCAATCAATCAATAACTTAGCATTGTAGAAGATCATCATCATCATCTTACCGTCCATTGTTGAATATGAACGTCCTCAAAACGTATCTATTATGAGCGTCAGGGAGCCAGTACTTTCTGAACTTGTCTAGATTATCAAATCATCCAATATTTTGCTGGCAAAAGTTATGCAGGTGACCTCTAGGATCCACATTGTAAGTAGTAATGTCCATCGGCTGTCTAATGCTTTTTGCAACACTACGTGTCCATTGCTATTTAGGTTTTCTAATGGATTCTATCAAACTCCTGTTTTTCTTCTCTAATGTACAAGGCTATGTTGTAAGGTCTCAAAGTCATGACAGACATGATACTCTCATGTGCTTGCTGTATAGTTCTCAGTTTGCAGGTCGATCTTTCGCTTGTGTTCTATCTTTCAGCTCAATTTTTGAATATTGGGGAAGGTACATTGGTTGGAACCTCTTTTTTAAAGAATTTATGGGATTTTTTCCTTGAGTATTTAGTACTCAACTTACTCCAGAGAAATCTTGCCATCCTAAAATGAATCTTTGCCTGATTGCTTCTCGTTGAGATTTGTTGTCCTAGGTAAATATAGCTATGTAGGTAATGAGAAAAAATATCACCCATCATTTACTTTTTGAATTAATGTTTCATCTTATAGTTGTACCTGTATAACTGCCTCCGAACTTTCAAGTATTGAGATGTAGTGTGGTGGATCAAAATGAGCAAGATTGTAACTGATTTATCCTCATAAAAAAGTGTCTTATTTCATCCGATGAGTGTATGGTTGATTAGTTGAAGCCCCAGGAAAATATATTGGGGAATAGATTTCATATGCTCTACATCCAAACCGACTGAACAGGTCACAATAATCAGAGTCAGATATTTTGCTATGTACATCGAAACGAATCTTCATAAGAATAGGTATCATGCAGCAAATAAGTGATTAATTGATCAAATTTAATCATTCCAATTAATCATTCGGGGTCGTTTCAACAAGAGTTCTTTTAGCGTACGCGTTCCTTTCGTGAATCACTACTGATAACACTTTATGGAAGATGAAGAGAATCGTTTTCTAATTAGAAATGAATCCGTGTAAAAGCTATTAGGAATATCGTCGAGAAAAAAAATGTAAAATGTCGCTTATACACTCAGAAGAACTTTGACGCACTCAGCCAATGCAATAACATCAATAGAGTTAAAGCTGAAGATACAAGCACAAATAGCTTTTAGAATAATAACAATATACAAGCATATTTTCAGATATGTTTTTTAGCTTGTTGAATTGATGCAAAAAATATCAGCGCAAGATTTGCACTAAATTGAAAGAATCCTGGAAAATCTTCTGAAGATTATCCAATTTAGTATCAATTTTCTTTTTATACTTTTTTAAGTTGAGAAAATTATTTTTTGTGACGATAGAGGTTACAAATAAACAGTGAAAGAAGGAGCTTTGTAAAAGTGAACGTAATGAAACTTATGCAGTAGGTGCAAGCACATGTCAGAGATGATATGCAAGGTTTAAAGAAGTGATTTTCTTCTAAGATCCAGATACACCAATTCGAGATATCAGGAAAAATTGAAAATGTGAGGTAATTTAAGATTAACAAATCGCACAGTCAACTGGGGGATTTGAAAAAAGATTGAAAGCAAAACAGATTGTATTGAGTGATATTGACATAGCTTATTAATAATTGTTATTATAATCCTTATAATATTGGTCGTTATAATAATAATTTACTCTTCGTAGGTACATGGTCAGAATTTCCTTTCGATAGCTACTGTTCTAAAACATTTACCCGTACAACTGAAGATCAGACTAAGGGATCAAATCCCCATCAATAAAACATGATGTGTATTTTCTTCAATACAAAGAATGAATTTCAATGGTGTTTTTTTTTTCAAACATTGGATCCAATTAAACTTCGCAAAGAGATCAAGGAATTCAAAAATAAAATGACTGAAATCACTTCCAACATCTTGGTTGTTCTGATTGAACAATGTTTTAATGCCCCATATAACACTGTGACTGGGATACATCAAAATACTGCTATCATCATATTCAGATAAATTTAATGCACTTGAATATCACACACCCATCTCTGTAAACAATAGAATAACAGCATGGACTCTCAAAAGACTCAAAGGAAGAGTCAATATGTTATTTAATCAGATTATATATATATATATATATATATATATATATATATATATATATATAATACTTATAAAAGTTGTCCAAACGTAGACGCAGTGAAAACAAAAAATTTATTCATACTATGAAACGCACACACACACATGTATATAATACTGCAGTATATGTAAAGTTAACGTTGTTTTGTTGACTCATCGATTCTTGAGTATGATAATAAAAAAGGAAAATCAAACATGCAGTGCAATAGTGTTATTTGAAAAAAAAACATTTGGATAAAATAAAACAGCGATAGCTGCTCTGATGTAGCTCATGCAATTCTTGTGAAATATCAGAGATGGTTGAGATTTACGTAATAAGAATCCTGAGACTAGAGTCTGAAACCAGGTAATACCTGGCTAGCGTACTGAGAATAGGCATCAACCATAAATGTGTACATATTCATTATGAACTTCAAACAATCAGCCCCACAGTGCAATGGTATTTAGCACTTGTAGCAAATGTATATAAAATAGGACGAGACAGAATTTTACAGTATTTTCGACATGATAACGGCATACATCGTCTAAACTGGTACAAACACCGAAACCCATTCATTTGTACTAGCAGAAGCTATAATTGTAATAGTATTGTTTGATTTCAAACAGCATTCTGATAAACAATAACTACAAACATGCGGGTCTTTAGTGGGTAATACTAAAGAAAAAATAATGAATGCTACTATATAGTTAATGAAAACATTGCTCTCGAATTATTCGCAAGATTCACGAAAATAAAAATGAAAATAACAGGATGATAAGGGTGAAGAAGAGTTTAGATCTCAAGGACATTATACACTGGATAATCCCAAGTTGAAATACGGGCCCACATTACCTTTTCTACTCAGAATAGAACTCCCAACAGGACTTTGGCTAGTGTAACAGGGCTTACTCTGACACCTCTATGGTCTGCACTGTCCTAAATACATCATCCATTCCCGGTTGGCCAAAAGATTCCAAAAGCTCACCTGTATCAGCTGCTTTGGGTGGGGCTGAGGTGCTCCAAGAGTGACAACCCAGAGAAAACCCCAAGAACGTCACTAAAAAAAACATCATTATTCATAGACGTCAGAACACGCTCATCAGAAATGCGTTCAGCAGATTTTCAGAATGATATTGAAAAAATTTGAATGGGACATTATTTGTATCAACAGATTGAGAGACCCCGAAGGATCTTAACGAGCTGAAAAATAAAAATCTTTTTTACAGCTACGGATAAAAAACGAAAACAAAGCGGTATTATATCCGTGAAGAACTCAAAAGCAGCATTGTAAAATCCAACGCTGTCTCCGTTTGTGTTGCCAGTCATCGTACCACCCTCAAAGAGGCAAAAAATGTACATTCAAGTCAGAGCTCCAAGTCAACAAAAAATATTTCTACAACGAAGTGAATTTCATACTCAGATACACCAAAAAATTCTTCGTCATCATTATAAATGAATCCAACCATCATGTTGGACAAGGATATGGAATGTTTGCTTAGAAAGCACGAAACGAAAGATGTGACAATCTCGTCCAATTTGTAACAGCAGATTCAAAAACTGGAACAGCTTCCACGACAAGAAACCTATCATAACATCGACTTGCAGAATTCTCAACAACAAAATCGACAACATTGTAGCAAACAAAAGCAATACAGTCAAAAACATCCGGTTCCTAAATCAAGTCAACGTAGAAAGCGACCACAGATCATGAAAAATCCAATTGAATGCAAAGAACGAAGTATTCTGTACAACACTGCAACCACTTACCGTACAATCAAAGCTCTTTTTTAAGTTCAAACTGAATATCAGATATGAACCTCTCACCAGAATAGAGGAGAACATTAATGATCTCAGCAACAGAATAACAATCTCTCTGGTAGACACCACCAATATGTTTGTCAAATATCAAACAAACCGTCACTAGAATTTGAATAATCAATCAAATCTCTCAAAAACGCACAAAGATCGTGCCACTAACCACAATTAGAGATGAAGTTGGAGCAACCGAAATAATAAAAGCCATCCTATTCAACATTTCCAGGAGTGAAATCCGAGTATATTGGAACACTTCAATCATATTGCTATTATTTAAGAAAGGAAACCTGAATCATCTAAATAACTACAGACTAAAACCTACTCAAGTGAATCTACAAACCCTTTAGTGAAGTTCTCATCAAACAAATCACAAGACCGTCAGATGAAAACCAGTGACAAAAGCAGGCTGGATTTAGAAAAAAAATACTCAACTATTGGCGATCTCCATTCAGTAAATCAGTTGAAAAAGAAAGCAACAGAAAACTTGCTATAGCATTTATCGACTTTGAGAAGGCATTTGACGCAGTGGAAATTTTCAAGATCATCAATGCTATCACACAACATGGTGTTGACCCTGTTTTTATCAGAGTCTTGCCACATACATACAGACACAGCAAATCATTTATTAAGCTACATACAGACACGGAGACTTTTCAGCTCAAAAAAGGAGTAAGATAAGGTGGTACAAGCTCACCCAAACTCTTTACAGCCTGCTAGTTGATATTAGTTCAAAACCTACCCTGGGAGAATAAAGTAATCAGGATAAACCGCGAATACATTAGTATCCACGGATGTGCTAATAACATTATACTTTTTGGAGGAGGATCCATGATACACAGATAATATTAGATACATTTGAGAAAGTGAGGTAGAAAATTTGTCTTCAAGTGAACTTCAGCAGAATAAATGTAATGTACAAAAAACTCTTTGAACGCAACGACATTGCTATTCAAACCTAAAACGCAGACCAGGAATAAAGATCACCACACTCACCTACGGTAAGAAAACGCTATGAACCCCTCGACAGAAGGAGATATAGAGAAAAAAAACATTTTAGAATGGCAGGATTTTGTTTGAGCGAGCTCAACCTTCAAAAATAAAGACAATACCATGACTATTAAAATGAAGGTTCTACAGCCACTGCATTTCCCATGGAAAAAAGCACTCCCTCATCTCTTTCCATGTAGAACGGCAATTTTGCTACCCTGCTGAATCTGACTCAAGAACCTTTTTATTTTAACCCCTAGCTTGTGTCCAGTCTTTTCTAGGATTATTACGCAATATATTAGCTTTGAAAAGTGCTTGCAGAAAAGTATGTTTCAAGGAAAGCAGCTAATTATTACGTTAGGAGAAGTCTAAATATTCTGCTGGTCCTTTCCACAGGTCCCTACAAAAAGATTAAGATGATTTTAAGATGTTTTTAAAGAGTGGCCGAGTTTAAATAGATAATGATTGATCATTTGGAAGTAAAAATTATACGCTTTATGTATAAAGGTATCACTACATTAGTTTTGTTTTTTTGTTATCTTGGAGAATCAGCAAATACATTTTCTGGAGGGAATGAGTAACAAATACTCAGGCTAGCAAGAATTACAGTATACCACTTATGAATTGAAAAAAAAAACAAACAGAAAATTTCAAATACATCTAAAAAGATCGAAAATGTAAAGACTTGAATGATGAGAACATGAAAGATTAGGTATTGGATAAAAAATATCTAGGATACTGTCAATGATTTTTTGGGGGATATGATTTATCATATTTTTCCAGAATTATTCCTTCCCCGAAGAATCACTCACTGTTAAAAGATCATGTTTATGATACTTATGCAGCAGTTAATGTGAAGCACATTGGGTGACGATTATAGCAGTGAAATCTGGGTATATCGGCATAGATCAATACCTTCACAGCTTAACATGTTTCAGCTGAAAACTGATAAATACTTTACAATATAACGTTTGTGCGATCAGTCATTACTATCTACTGATTTAAGTTCATGTGCAAGGAAGGAGGACTTTTTGAAAATATGTGTTACGCAATTATGAATGTTCCTTTTTATCAATAGGCTTTGGACTCATTGATATAATTATGTTGATGTAATGTTATTTGCTCTTGGGGGAAATAGTTTCAATGAATATAATTTTTTACCAATTTCTGTCAAACCTACTTTCAGCCTGACCAGTGTCCAATGATGCTATTTTGTATCTGGTCGGAAAATATATATTTTTTTAAATTATTCATGCTGCTTATGAAATGGTCGCACGATGGAAAGACGACATTGACATGATATGATAAAAGACGATAAAATAGAATACAAAATTACATGTCATTTTTTTTTTAATAGAAGAAAATCAGCATTTGAAATGCTGCCTGTTTCGTTATGGCTCCGAACATGTACCTCGAAATGCAAGAAGAAGAATGTTATTTCAGTCATTACACATTCCGTTCTCTATAGTGAACGATAATCTCAAAATCATACCATGATTTTACTTGTGTGTTTGTACGACCGTTATGATTCCTATTATGATTAATTATCCCAATACCTTTTTTCTCTTTCTTCTCCCTACCAACCACGATTGCGGAGTAGATGACAAGAGTAATTATTTAAGTTTATAATTATGCTTGAATGATTGGAAAAGGGATTCAATCTCTTCTAACTAAAACTTCTCCAACCACCTCATTATTATAATGAAGGACCGTGACAAATGATATGCTGCCTTTGTCTGATTGGGAGCGAAGGGGATACAGCACTCACTGTAACCGTCATTCATTCATTTCTCCTTCTTGAAAAGTCTAATAGCTAATATTTGTTACACTGTCAGGGGACCCAAGGCGGATAGCAACAGTAATCATCAATAATAACAATACATACGTAAGCCTTTTCATATTAAAACAGAATCATACTGTAGTAAATTTCTTCGGAAAAATTATATAATTCAATTGCTGGACTATAAATGCAAGAATATTATTGGTGATATCTCTCACGTATCCAGGTAGTTTACAATAACAGCGTTGTTGGAATAGTATTATATTGCAGCGGCATATACAGTGTGTACATGATACTAGATTCGGTCAATATTATCGAAACCACACTTCTCTCCCACTTCAAACCTCTTGAATCATTATTAGTTTCACCTCTAACCCAGAATGCATAGCTCAGTTGCCTTTTCCATCTATTTGAGAGATAAGTAAACCCAACAAAGATATTGAATTACATTTCTATCTATTTTGTACCCTTACCAAGCAATTACATTTTGAATTATATTTATATTGCTCAAAATTGGCTATAATCGAAGTATCTTTTTGTCCCATTTAATCTCAAGCAATAATGTAAATAGAAATGATAATATCCAAATCGCTGTCATATTCCAGTTTATTCATGCATTTTTTTTCTTTTTTTCTTTTTTTACCTTTGGTTCAAAATATATTGCCTCGAAAACGAATTTTATTGAATATCTTTTATTGATATTGAGTGTCAGCTGAGATATTTGAGCGATGCTGAGCACAATGCATTCACTGAAAAAAAAAAAATAGGAAGCGTATCTACACACTTTTTGAAATTTTGACAACCATTATGAATGTCAGTTGTTTTTTTTTTATTGAAGAACACGTGAAAATATGAAGCACATTTTATGGTACATAATGACTATCATTTATGTTAATAAAAAAGCAACTAAAAAGGAATAGATAGGAACGACTTAAGAATCTGACATGACAATCATGTTCAGTTATCTAATAAGACTAACATTCCATCAATCAAAATCAATTCCTGCATAGCCAGGATTTTTTTTTCCTTTTCCAAAACCAGAATCGGTGATTTTCAAAAGGTCCCAGATGAGCATGTACTTCTCAAAAGAGATAACTGAAATTTCCCAGTTCACATACTTTTTTCTTTAATTTCAAAAGTAAATGAAAATCCCTTCTTCCAAGAAGCAAGACAATGTTGACGTCCCTGAATTCATAAGCAAAATGACGTTTTTTACTACTCACAAACAGTTAAATCTTCCTCCAACATCTGATGCATTTATTTTTAAAAAAAAAGGTATTTTGAGGTCAAGGAAGTTTTTTTTTCCCTGACCGCATTTTTGTTTCACTCTGCAGACTGTTCGTGTAAATTTATCAAAACTTATCTCGTTCGGATAGTTGTTGATTTTTAAGTCACATGGTTAGCATGTGTCGAAGTCATCCGTTTAATTTGTACTGAATAATGGGTGGTAGGGTTAGACACTGTTGCAACGACGGTGATATCAGATCACCATGCGCTATGCGCACTTTTTAGACAGAGATCACCAACCTGTATTTTCCAACCTAAACAAGTCAGGGGAGGGGGGCGTTAATATAATAAAAGAAAACATTCTATTGCTCTTTTGTCATAAAGCTGTATCATTTTAAAGTGTGTATATTTAAAAGAAAGTCTACTTTACGAAAGTGCTCAAAACATATTAGCTGTATCTTATTAGGATGTATGTGCGCTATTCAGGAAAAACCGATGTCGCAGTTTAAATTCGTGACGATAAATACATGTTCAATGAATAAATAAATAATGTAGAATGATATGTTCAATGAGACAGAAATTAAAACTTAAATAGTGAAATTCAATGTATTTCGATAAGAATTCATTTTTCTGAAACGAGCGTCCAAGATTAGAGCACTTGTACCCCGTGTCGGAGTCAATTGCAACATATGACTTCTCCCATTTGAATGAAAATCATGAACGATATTTCACATCTAATATTCGATGAAAAATTATACATAATTAGCGGACAGATGTAAGATGCATTAAATTCCCAGATTCAAAAATGTTGCAACTGTCTCAAGTTTCACCTACGAGTACTACGTCAAGGTTAACGATGGAAGAACATCATCCTATTTTTGCTACTACCTTGGTGGTGAAATATTCATTGGGGAGTGGTCTGACCATGTAATCACAAACTCATTCATGTCTTGGTTAACTATCACGACATATCAGGGATGAGGCTTGTGTGCAGGAATCAGACAATGGAAAAAGCCATAGTGAGGGTGATCCGTACCTTTTTGGAGGTATATCACTATTAAACTGGAACAATTTGTATATCTACCAACGCTGGAGATTTTGAGCTTTGAGCAGTTACAATTATATATATACATACATACATACATACATACATATATATATATATATACATACGTACATACATACATACATATGCATATATATATATATATATATATATATATATATATATATATATATATATATATATATATATATATATATATATATCTAGAGTGCAATAGATGTAAGTTACAGTACATAGGCAAGTCTGAGTGGCAATTCAATATTAGACTCAACAATTATAGACATAGGATTAAGACAAAAAATAATCGTAGCCCACTTCCTGTAGAACTACACTTTCGCACACCTGACCACAATTTTGCCACTGACGCTAGCTTCACCATCATAGAAAAAATAGAAAGAACTACTCCAACTGACATAACTAAAGTTCTAGAAAAAGACGAAGACATGTGGATTAACAAACTTAAAACCCTATATCCTAATGGATTAAATACTAAACTGAACAACCCTCACCACACAGAACACTAATACACACAACTCCTACCATTAATATCCTCACACCCACATCTTAGACACATTCAATAATGGAAGCTTCAAAGTCACCTAGACCCATAGGAAAAACTTCACCTTGGCCTGTTATAACCCCTGTCCAAATCATAGCCAAAACATTTTCAGTAACTTTTAAGGTTGATACCTATGTAGCTCCTTGGCCCCACCACCCCTCCTTCCACACTATCCCAAACATACCAAAAAATCCACCTCCACAACACTACCCCCTACCTTGACACACTCTGCCCTCCCCAAGACCAACTGCTGCTGCTTTACCAAAATCCCAATACCTGCTGGTCATTCTTACATTCAGCAGGAGGCCTCTAGTAGCCCTGACAACAAAACTTACCCACAATGCATAGCCCCTGGCAGTGGACTCTGGTTCCACGTGGTACATTTTAATTCACACTCACACAACGCACACCACTGATGATGGGAGGAATCCCGAAACATGTATGGACTATTGACATATAAGGATTAATAAACCTTACCACCAAAAACTTCACTCCCGAGTCTGTCTCACTCTCTAAAGTACACATTATATATATATATATATATATATATATATATATATATATATATGTATATATATATATATATATATATATATATATAAATACATACATATATATATATATATATATATATATATATATATATATATATATATATGTGTGTGTATGTGTGTGTGTGTGTGTATGTGTGTATTGAAACTCAATGCACTGAAAAAACATGTTCTCTCAAATGGTAGGTTACTAGGAGATTTAAAATATGAGCTCTATAGCTTTTTTTAATGGATATTGTATTTAAAAAATATGCTACTAAAGTACACGTTATTTATAAGGATCTCCCCCTCTCTCTGTATATCTTCCCTATCTCTCTCTGTCTCCCTCTTTTTCTCTATCTATCTATCCATCTATCTGTCTATATATCTATCTTTCTCTCACTCTTTATATATATATATATATTTCTTGACAACTTGCAGTCCAATAACTAAACGATTTCAAAAAACGGCCAAATCATAATGATATTGCATTTCTCGATTGGTAGCGTTGTCGAATCATATTAAAATATTGAATAAGTATATGAGGTCCAATGTCGATATGGAAACAATGTGATGATATTATGTGGTTTCTATAACTTCTAATCTATATCACATGTACCCCCCCAGCCAGATACATTCATTATAGGGAGATTCAAAGTCACTCAGACTCATAGGAAAAATCCACCTTAGCCAGTTATACCACTTGTCTTAATCATAGCCAACACATTTCTGATAACTTGTGAGGTCGATACCTATGTAGCTCCTTAACCTCATCACCCCTTTTATTTACACTATCCTCAACATATCCCAAAAATCTAACCCTACATCACTTCCCACCTACCCTGTCACACTTTCCCCTCTCCAAGACCAACAGCTGCTTCTCAAGCATAGACTTCATCACTATCTGGACTTTCTCCAGCAGCAGTGTGTGTGTGTGTGTGTCTATGTGGGAGTGTGTGTGTGTGCGTGTGCTGTCTGGAAAGCTTAAACACAAATGGTACAATAGGATCTTTTCTGAAAATTTATCATGTCTGTCAAATAACTCTTAATGCAATCATTGTGAGATTTTTAAAGGGTTTCATGTTTTAAACATAATTGGATATCATAGTTGTACATGTAGATTTCTCTTTCTTGACAAGCATAACAGTTATTTTAACATGAGACCAGCTATTTTGATCAGACAATATCCCCTTTAAAGCTTTGATCTTTATTTTCAGTCAGTTGTATCATTTTATGGCAATGTCAATATACAAGTCCTATGCTATTTAATATATAGTCTCAATGGATCCGATTTTTTTCGACCTAGTTTTTACTTTTTTACAAGCAACAGGCTTACTTACGTACGCCATTCAAAATATGTAAGATTTTATTGATGGGTTCAATAAGTATGACAAGAAATGTGACTAGTTGTGTTCGTGTAACTTCTGTTGAGAGTCTACCCATGTGAATAGTAAATTCCTCATGTAGTTTTTGATCCCAGATTGCGTGCAAACCAATTTATGATATATTAGTAAAACTACACTAGTGATACTAAACTATTTCCGACCAACATATCCAGCCAAATAATTTGCCACAAATATTTCAAGATCACTAGTCTAAGATTGAATTTAAATTCCACCATTACTTTGAATTACTTTTTAGCTTTTTGCAAAGAAAACAATTGCAACCAGCATTCTTACAGTTAGTACTACACAAAAAACTTTCATCATCAATGTACAGCAGACATTTGTCATTTACCATTTCTTCTTGTCCCACTGCACTCATTTACTAGTTATAAAATGATACAATGCCAGTTGTTTTCCCCATACCTGATTTTAGTCAATTCAATTAACTTTGTCATTGTCGAAACCAAAAACATTTTTGATCTTCTGAAGTTTACATCGATTTACGATTCTTATCACTTAAGAAACAGCTTTAGGTACGACGTTGCTAAATCTAAGTGCAGTGCGTACATTGGTTTGATAATCTGATAATGTTGTCCCACAGAAAATGAATGGAATTCTTCTTATCCAAAAAGGCATATATCTTATATCAGATAGGAATTGGCCTCGTTGATCAAATATTTTATTGATGAACACTCCATTTCTTATTTTAAGACATAAATCTAGGAATGTTTCGTACATTCTGTTATGTTCACATTTCAGCTCAAGATCTTTGGAACAAAAAGGATCATAGGATTTTCCTGATTTTTTAATAAAGCTCTTGTCCGTTTTACATTATTCCTAATTGAATATAAGAATATCAAACATTCTTGTCCATGTCAACATAAAATTGCCCCAAAAGATGCTGCACTGATTCCCCATAAAATTCAAACAATTTCATAACACGATTTTATATTCTTCTCTGTTAACTTTCTCTAATTATGTTTCTCAGGAAATAGCCAGACATGTACTATTACCAAAAGAATAGCCGACTCAAAATATTTTGCTCTTATCCATTTCAATGTAATCCTCTTAGGATCTCAGATACTCTGACTAGCACCCCACCCACTTATTAAAACAATCTGCTGGATCCTCTCTAGTGATTGCCATCCGTTTTTTGTACACACACAAGCACCTTTGGGTGCTATAAGAGCAAACAACATTGTCATCCATACTTGTTAAAATTTGGTTGCCAATATTCACTTCATACTTTTTAAAGGCATTTTTTCCCGTTCTCCATTCTATCTTCAAATGCATTTTTATTAGTCTGAATAATGACTAATGCATTGAGAGAAAGAGTACCCGTGTTATATTCTCTCTGTGGGGGTAGCAACAAAATAGCTGCTACATAAAAGCCTAATCTCAACAAGAACAAATGTAATATACACACTATACGCACTAATTCTTATGCATGTATCAAACTGTTCTCAATATCTCCCGTTAATAAGATAACGCAGAAATTTCTTTTCGTTTGAATAATTTACACACAGATATATATGTATGCCGACATTGAAATGTGTCGACAAAGCAATTATATGCATGAAAAATCTAATCATTTTTCACATGGGCAATTACATGTGACCTTAAACATGGACATTTTCAAATTCAGTATTCGACTAAAACGATTTCCTAGGTGGAGAGTATTACAACATTTTCAAAATCCCAAAATTTGACAGTCAGAAATACTTCACTGCACGCGAAATGTTTTTTTTCTTTGCTTTCTTTGAAACCCATTGTAGGGAAGAAAACAGAAGTCAGAGACATCATAGAATCGATTAGAAAATTTTAAATTGCAATTGGCAGGCCACGTTACAAGAATGACGGATAACAGATGAACAACATGACTCACAACAGGGATCGCCAGAGATCATATGCGAAACCGACGCCAACAAAATATAAGATGGAGAGATAAACTGGACGAATTTAGAAAATACGGGCTATGCAACGCCCATGATAGAGAATTGTGGCGAATTCTGGGGAAAATCTATGTCCAATGACGGACATTAAGGGACTGATGATGATAATGTTTCACGACGGACTTCCTGCACACGACGTGAAGAATAAGCAGGGTCGGTCATCGTGATTGGAACTGTTAAAGAACACATCTATATTTGAGGACGTCTCTCTACAAACTGGATAACCGTACAAGAAAGTGCTCACAAATCTATATTAAGGTTAAAGTGTGTGTTCAGGCAGGTACAGTAAGATCCATTCTAATTCTCTACTAAACTAATATTCAGCTATTTTGATTGTCTGCTAGGTTGTTTAACTGGTTCTCAAGGTATTCAAAATGGACATCATACACACACACAAACACACACAAACACACGTATTTATATATATATATATATATATATATATATATATATATATATATATAGAGAGAGAGAGAGAGAGAGAGAGAGAGAGAGCGAGAGAGAGAGGGAGAGAGAGAGTAAATGGACTTAATGAATTCATCTTAAAATATATGTGTATTTGCAGAATGGCATCGAAACTCATTTGAAAAAAAAGAGATACGAAAAATCGTCCTTTTGTAAGGTCATGAAAAACATTGATATTTTATATTTGTCCATCTATGCCCCTTAGTACCAGAACTACCTGTCTGGAACAATTCACATCTACATAATGGTTTATACCTTCCGAGAATACAGCTGTTTGAATATCGCAGACGATGTTACTTACTGAGCTTCGTGGATGAATAAAAGATTTTTTCTGATCTGCCTAGGGCGTCAACCGTATATGAAGTCTATTTTGATTTGTAACATCATCCGATAAAAGAGTTTTCTCTTACAAAGATCTTCATTGATAATCTGTTTCCTGAAAAGACTTGGAAGATATGATATCATGAGTTAACTAGTTGAGGCACCCGACATTCGTAGTATTTATAAATACCTAAAATAAGTACAATCACGTACGTTCTGACTTTCTTTTATCGATTACTTAAAACAGAAGCAGACATTTGGTCATCACTAATAAATACACATTTATTTTCTCTAAAGACAGACGAATATATCAAATATTATTTTCATATATACAGTTAATGGCGGTAACAAAACCCCAGAATATGCCGATTGTTTGCACTAATGAAATATATATATATATATATATATATATATATATATATATATATATATATATATATATATATATATATATATATATATATATATATATATATATATATATATATACAATCGATTAAATATTGCAAAATATTTAAATTATGAAATAATACAACTGGACTGATTATCCACTGCAACGGGGGTGGGGAGAAAGTTGATGTAAAAAAAAAATGAATTCATAAAATGGATAGATCGATGGACGGAAATAAAAAGGCGTTTTTTTTTTACGTAAATCAAAAAAATCGGAAACAAATACACCAATCGATGATATATTGTTTTTATTATTAATATTAGATCTTTTAATTGATTACTTTAATTTCAATCGCTGTTGCGTTTTATCGCAATTAATGGCTGAGTACCCTTAAGTAGAGTGTAAATGAATCAACAAAATAAATTCCAGATGGAAATTGAGCTCAGGACACTCGAATCTAAACTCAATCTATATATCCATCTATTTAGATAAAAGTAAAATTTTTGCAATATATATATATATATATATATATATATATATATATATATATATATATATTTATATATCTTCAAAATACGTCTATTATGATAAATAAAGAATAGATAACATTGGATTGAACTGGGGTAAGTTTGAATAACGAAAGAAACGCACATCGGTATCGTTCAGTGTTAAGTACAATCATGCATCAAGCTCAACACTCTCCGGTATAGTCATTGTAATTCAACTATATGCCCCCAAAGACATGTAATGTGAAGAGGTTTTCGAAGATAATTTGCAAAACCACTACACCGTAGTATCAGTTGTAAAAATACAATAATTTATGGGGTTATATCGTGTTTTTGTTTTTTGTTTTTTGAACGGGCAGGCAGCTAGACTGACTTTTGGTTAATTTTTATAGGATTTCCAATGGTTTTGAAGCAATGAATAGTGTTGCACTGCCGGGAGCCAAATACTGAAATTGTCGTGTGTCAGAAGGCTAAGTTGAATCGTTGTTTTTTCAGTGATTCTTCATTCCTCTTCGTTATCTTCCTTCTCTCCTTCTATGCAGGGCGTAGCCGGTCTTAAAAACTGAAATCGATATTTTCCAAGCGAGGTGCAAAATGAGAACAAACTTGCATGAAGAGCATGCAATGCAACAGTGACCTTGACAAAATCAAATGCAAAGGCATCTAAGAGAGAGAGAGAGAGAGAGAGAGAGAGAGAGAGAGACAGAGAGTGTCTCTGGTAGGATGAATAATGGTATAAAATGTATAAGGGGCTAATTCGACGAAATATATGTAAAATGAACGGGATGTCGGAAAAAGCATGAATTAATGGGAGAGTTGAGACGATCGAAAGTTCGAAAGTATTAGAAAAATATGAATAGTGAAATGGAGCGAAAGAAAACGGATGGAGTTACGCAAAAATGGTCCCAAATAGAGAAATAAAAGAATCGAGATGGATATAACAAGTCGGAAAAAGTTTGAGGCAATGTTCCAAAGGTTGAATAGTACAAGAAAAAAAAGATACAATGAGAAATGAATAACAAGATAGAGAGAGACAGAGAATATTTTGGAGGGAGAAATCTAGAGAAAGAGTGTGAAGATGGAGAGACAAAAATAGGAAATAAGCAATTGAAGAAAACAAATGAACAGAATAAAGATAACTGAGGAAGATTTTTATAACATGTCAGATATCAATACAGTTTAAATCACTACAGAGATGAAGGATGAAAAATACAGAAAAAATGTTGAACTCAGAAGGATCATTTGAACGGAAGAAAATGAATCAGAAATATTTCGAACCAAAAGAAAACACACCAAATTTCAATAAAAGCCAGAGTAATACAAGGGTGAGAGATAAAATTAGAAAGAAAAAAAAAGAAAGGAGTTTAGAGGGAATGATAAGAGTAAAAATATGGATACTTTAGAGAAAATAAAAAAAAGAAATATGTAGTAAGAGAGCAGCTTAACACACACACACACACACACACACACACACACACACACACACACACACACACACACAATAGGAAAAGATCTTCTGAAATAAATGAAAACAATGATAGAAATAGTTAGATATTCTTAAAAGAATCAACCAAAATTGGAGTTTCAAAACATTGAAAGATACCAAAAAAAAAAAAGATAAAACAAAATTAAATAAATACAACGCAAAACGAAAGAATAAATATAAAATTGGAAAATATTTTGAAAAAATCACTCAATAATGATATGGATTGAGAGGAAAACAGGAAAAAAGAAGTGATTTTAAGAGTGAAAAAAAAATGCCTTTGAAAACGGCAAAATATAAACAACTAAGAAGTACCAACCGGGTAGACACTCGATGATTGTGATAAAACGATGATAAAATAAATTACTGGGAAAAGGGCAAAGTAATATAGATGAGATTAATGTTGTACAAAGATTAGTGAGAGAACTAGAATAAAAGTGAAAGTGTGAAATGAGCAATAACATGTGATACTCATAGGAGAGGTAAATACAGGTTTTCGAAAAAAGAAATTTGCATGATAACATAAATTATAAACGATGATGTAGTCACAGCAACTGCATTCAACGACACAGTCGGCACAGGTTAAAATAAATATTAAAAAAATGAATATTAGACATTGCAGGAATCAAAGTATAACATTACTCAAAGTGGCACTTCACCAGACGAGGTGCAAGAGCGAATAAATGAATTCAAGAGGGCTGTAACGATTTGTTTAAAGGTTATTCAACATGCAGAAATGTAGACATCTATTCACTTTGAATTGTTTGTAGTTCTATTTTCAGTTCCAGGCAGGGATGCTTTTTTGACAATCGTGTGAAATATATATATATATATATATATATATATATATATATATATATATATATATATATATATATATATATATATATAAAGACATCTGAACATATGCAGTGAACACTGACATTCTTATAGACGCGGTTATGGATTTGAAAATAGTAGCAAAAAACAAAATGTGTATTGAGACAAAAAGAGAAAGACATTGCAAATGGCAAGCTGGGAAACAAACCCAGATAACACAAAAAAGCAAAGTATATTACATCACATATTATCCAAACCTTCAGATGCCTTAAAATATATTCTATAGTATCGAATGAAAATGCAAAAAATTAAACACACACATATTTATGAATACTTTTTTTTCTTAGCTGTATGCATGTATGAATAAGCGTGCAAACACTTATCAAGTTAGTTTTGTTAAGCATTTGCTGTTGCGATATTTTGGATATTTTTGAATCTTACTTTTTTCCCCTAAGAAATATAGAGTAACAACTGGTCGTCATTCAACTATATATATATATATATATATATATATATATATATATATATATATATATATATATATATATGTATGTATATATGTGTGTGTGTGTGTGTGTGTGTGTATTTAAGCATACATACACGCACATATATATATATAGTGGAATACAAAACTTCAAAATGTAATCAATTCATTGCCATTTGATTAATCTTACATGCTTTGTTACGCGAGTTGTATACTTGGTTATCGTAACATACTTATTTTAGTAACTATTCAGATCAAATGCATCAGTCCGAGTTTCCTGTCTCATATCTGAGGAGGCTTAGCAAATGCTGGCTTATGTTATACATTGATTGGTGTCAGAGTTCAAAGCAGCAACCTTAATCTTTGACTGAATTCAAACCCCATTTGCACTCTCATAACAATTTGATAATGACTCCATAAAAAACTGTCTGACATTGTTTATCATTCATTTTTTCTGCTATTGAACGTTCTACTACTTTCAAATTCGGCCTCCCGCCGGCTGTCCATAGGTGCTGCACTGTTTTCAACATACTTAAATTTGATTTAAAACTCTTTATATCATGTTAATTATTTCGAAATCTAGTGGCAACGAAGATTTTCATTGAGTAATATCTCAGTGAAACTGCTAGAATCATTACAACTCGACAGCATCTACAAAAGGACCAATCAGATGTTTATAATAAATAAAAAGCCAGGTGACATATTCTCCGTGTAATGGGTGGTCGTTGGAAATAGATTTCCCAAAAGCATCCCTTTGTCTTATTATTTACAGCATTTGTTCCATCTCTATCACTTTAGATGGGTCGTCTTCAAAGTCATCTTTAGATCTTCGTCTTTACTCGGATTATTATTGGATTATGTGAGGAACCCTTCCAGAGAACAATGTTCATTTACACAAACACACACGAACACACAAACACACAAACACCCCCTATATATATATATATATATATGTATATATATATACACACACATTGGATTTTGGCCTTGTTCATGGAATTATTTGAATATTTATCAAACCAAACAGAAAATGCAAAACCCAAAGGTAAAAAGTTAGTTTACTGAAGGTAAGAGACGTGAACGATTTAAAAAAAAAATTCCAGCATGTCTATTGATAAACATTTGTCAAGGTTCATTTCGTTTTTCGGCAACCCTAGGAAGTTCGGACTAAACCCCGGGGTTCCAAGAATACAGTTTGAAAACAGTTGCCTTCTGATAGACCCTTCCTATCAATTTCACTATCTACTTGAGCATGCATATTGTTAAAAAACATAAAGTCTCATCATATAAAATTTGATTTATATCAATTTCCCTCTTTCCCATGATTTTTTTTTCTTTAACACACGTCTATCAATATTTGCAGACCAAATACACAATGTTTTAGATTCCTTTCTCCCGCGGAAAGTTTCTTGTTTCCGGCCTCTGTCGCCAGTGGTTTCTCCGAAGCCAAGTTTAAACTTTTGTGGTTTTTTTTCCCTCTTTTTTTGTGCCATCTGCATAAGCATACGCAATTAACCTATTCTTTAATACAGTTTTTTCATAAAAAAAAACAAAAACAAAATGCTACATCAATTCCCGATACAAGTTATGCAGAATAGAAACAATCTGAAAAACCATTGAGTGAGGCAAAATGAAACGAATTATCAATAGAATACTTTGTTTGATGCAGGATTGAACTTACATTCTTTCAATAAAAATGCTATTTTCTATGTTAAATATTCGAAATGATTTCTCAGCTTTGCTTTTTATTTATCTGCGGGATGTATTCGTTTTCCAATCATATTTTTTTATAACTTCAGATTTGTTGAGGCTCAGCATTCTCATTTCTATCAGTGCGTGTGTCTAAAAAAAAAAAAGGTTAACCGTTTTGAGTAATAGCTTGTAAGTATGTTCTCTCAATTATGAATCGGGTACTAATCTCCGTGGGAAAAATTGGATATATTTCAGGAATCATTTTACTATTTTAACAATAATCTTTTTTACAAAATATCGAAGTTCATCATCATTATGATGATCATCAGTCAGCTAATGTCCGTCGTTCGACATACACTTTCCCCAAATTCGACAGACCTCTTCATCTTCGGCATCGTGGAGCCAATAATTTCTGCGTTATTTTAGCAAGTCAAACCATTTTATTATCTGTTTGCCACAGTTTTGCACATGAGGTTAGGGGATACATATTGTGATTCGTGATGTCAAGTGGTTGTCTTTCATTCTTTCAACCTCCTGCATATTACCATTGGTTTCAAACTGTTACTGTGGTATATCGGAAATTTTCTTATATCTTGCATTCACTGGATCCTTCATGTGGACTGATATAAACTCTCTTCTCTCTCTTTTTTCTCTCATGTATGTTTTAATACAACAAAACAACTGTCTGTTGATGACACACTCATTAATTATTATCATAATTACCGCTCCTTTTTTTGATGTTGAGAAATCTTTGAGTAGGCCAACTTGTCCATTGTAAGTTACTATAACAATGCTCTTCCAACTCTGGAATGTAGCGCTCTGGTGGGTTGGCAAATGTGCGTAAGTAAATATATCGCTCAAATTCGGTCCGCTGATCGCCCAGTTCTACATTGGGCTGGCATAAAATTCCAGCTTCTAGGTCTGAAATGAAGATTTCGATCCTACCTCGTGGTACTATATGGGATGATGGATAGTCTATAGCAACACTGGAGAGTTGTAATTGAACGAAACAGCTGTCTGTGGATTACACCATTATTAACTATTATATATAAGTATGTATGTATGTACGTATGTATGCATGTATATATTTATATATTTATATATATATATATATATGTGTGTGTGTGTGTGTGTGTGTGTGTGTGTGTGTGTGTGCAAGTTTAATGAACATTGCTTTAAAAGTTGACAAAAGAAAGGATCATTAAGGAACAAGAAGGCAATCGGTTTAATTGGGGCTGAACATTAGGATGTGACATTTAAGATAGAGAGAGAAAATCTATGAACAAAAAATGAAAGACATTTACCCTAAACTATCGATGCCATGGTAAGATCAATCATAATTATCCTGACCATCAATGAAAGATGAAAAAAAAACTGAATGTGGGTTTTGAGCATTCCCCAAAATGAAAGAAAAACCGAGAAAAAGAAGAGAGACATTGAAGATAAACGTTTATTGAGAGAGAGAGACAGACAGACAGACAGACAGACAGACAGACAGACGGAGACAAAGACACAGAGAGTGAGAGAGAGAAAGAGAGAGAGAGAGAGAGAGAGAGGGAGAGAGGGGGGAAGAAAATAACCCAGCACTAATTCGACTTGCTACGCTCTTATATAGACTCTAAGTGATATTAGGATAAACGCACGAATGAACTAATATTATGCATACATATAGAAATTATCCATTATTAGAAAACACATTTTGAAATTTCCACAAAAAATACGTATAGAAGAGAAAGAAGAACACTTTCCGTACTGGAAAGTTCTGCAATCAAATACCACTTACCATAAATACCTATTCATATTCACAGCTTGTGTGTTCATTTTTGAAAAATAATTTTTTGTTTCCAATATTTAGGCACTACGTAGATAACGGATACAAATGTGCATTCTTATCCCGAAGCATGAAAAAAAGATGCAAAAGTAAAGCCATGATAAATTTAGGAGGTAAACAAATATACACTATCACACACAAAAGAAGTTACATTGGAAGATAAATATGTGTAAAAGAAAAGTATTAAATTTCGGTGAGTGTGATAAACATTTGAAATGAATTAACGTGGTAAAGAAGCGAAGCAGAAATAAACAACAACAAAAAACAAATATAGTACACAACGCTTATACGAAGATATCCTTCATATAGAATTCCCCAGTATAAACAAGTACATAAGGGAATCTGTCAATGATGAGAGCATCAAATTATATGTACTTAGTTTGATTCATGGCTCCCTACAAAAATACAATGAAAAACTTTGGAAAATGAAAACTCTGCAAATGTGCATATGTATGTGCATGCATGCACATGCACACGTGTGTGTGTGTGTGTGAGTAATAAGGCTTGTGTATTCAATTTACATGGCTCCAACTACATATTCATATACACATGAATATATTCATGTCAGATTGGAAGTGCACGAATGATTGTTGGTGCATGCACGCTTGTGTTGCCATGGCTTCATGATTGGCTATTTTAAACAAATACACCATTTTTATGACTGCACGGTACCCATGATAGGAAATAGTTCTGACAATTTTTTTGAAATTTTCAGAAAGACATACTCGTATATAATCTATTACTGTTGATGATTTTCTTATATATATAGTACGGGTAAAATATTCGATGAGAGAGTAAAAAAGACTGAAGCCTATAGCTTGAGAATGGGGAACCCGGGAGGCTTGGTTCCTTTAAGGAATCCTTCTGGTTTGTATAGTACAACATTGATACAAATGCCGTACATGATCTACTATCGTCTATTGAGGGCAAATATCGGTTACGCGATCATTGAGTCACCTTTAGCATCGAGTCTCACCCAAAAATTATTCTCTTTTCTGAGCAGCAATGATAATTCATTTAATCACTGCAGAAGGTAAAACAGTTCAGTTGCAATAAAAAGCAAAATAAATTAAAATGTAGTTAAATAGTGGCAAAAAATTGTCTATAATTTCAAATACACTGTAAAAATGAATAAATGAACTGGATTACGGATACTGAGCTACCATTTCGAAAGTAACACAGCTCAGAATAAATTTGGGTAGAGGATAGTTTGGTTATGAAGGGAGACATCCTCGGGCAGAAAGTGTCAGGAATTTGATTTTCAGCCGGAAATTATTTTTCATTGTGATCTGCACTGTTAGCCTATTGACACATTGCAAAATAAGAAGCAACACAAGTGAGATCACTGTACATAGTGACCAAAAATAATTGATTACTACTCACAATGCTTCATCGAATAGAGAAACGAATAGATAAATAAACACGATTACACATACTAAACTACCAGGTAATATGAAACTTGGCAGAGAAAGAGATTAGTGGAAGGGATGAGTTAAGGTGTTTTGGTCTGGACCCATGCATGTCAATAATGTCTGCAGCTCAGTTAAAGGATCAGTCTGTTATGAATCAAGCCTCAATTCGGCATAATGATTGATCTTAACCGTAACTTATTCTTTATACTGATCAGCGATGATAATTTATTCACTCACTGCCTAAGGAAAACCAGACAAAGTTTATTTACAATAAACAAAAACATGAATTTTGGTGGTAATGAATCGTTGAAAAAAGTTACAATCTCTAATGTAAGAAAAAATACAACTGAAATGATTCACTGATACTACAACAATGTACAAGATAAATATAAGGAACAAATGTTTTATTTGGTGACGGCAAAGAGGCTTTTGAGTTTGATTTTCATCCAACAATTATCGTTAATTGTAATCTGCGCCGTGATTTTATTTACTCACGCCCAAAAAATTATGTATGAGTTTAGTTACCAAAATAATCAATAAAAAATTAAATGCACTTAAAGAGGAGCCGAAAAAATCGGGAATTATTGACAATGCTTTATCGGATGGATTAAATAAATGAATGAATTAGATTAGCCACAATGGATAACCAGTTATTAGGAAACATGGCAAAGAGGATATCGGGATTGGTAATGAGTTCAACATTGAATTTAACTTGCGCTTGGCGCTTATTCCCGGAGATCAGTGACCAGATTGATACGATAAATAGTTTCCCCTTTGCCTTAAATGTTAATCGAAATATATTATTACAAGCATGACGCGCATCTACGACTTGTCAAAAGGTCTATTTGGGCTGGTGAAAAAAAAAATCATACATCCTGGGTGTCACAATTATTTGAAACTGTTTCGGACTTAGACTATGACTCCATTTTGCCAGATGAGGGAAACAGATACTTTCCTCTGTGATTGGTTGGTATCTTATAGGTACCGATACTTGATTGACGTTTAATGGTCAATTCTAGCCCATAAACTTTTCAATCGTCTCCGATTTTCATATTTCTCAGGTGGGAGATGAAAATACTCCCCCCAAGAGGAAAATACAACTTCTGTGTCATTTTCATTCTATGATATTTTTCTAAGACAATAATTGAATGCTTTGTCGGTTTCCCAATGCTACAGCTTTAGATACTTTCGAAGGAAAAGCTTTTACAGCAATACAATAATTTCATCATTAGAGTTGAAACTTCTGAGTAAACCTATCTCCGATGCATCCTAATTCGTACATCCATAATCATTTTTTCATCTGTTCAAGTAAACATGTACGACCATACCTGCAATCACGCACATGCGCATACGCTCTCCTTCCCCCTCTCTCTCTCTCTCTCTCTCTCTGTCTCTCTCTCTCTCTCTCTCACACACACACATATATTGTATTGCAGAAATATATGACCTCTGTGCATTAAGGTGCAGGCCAGTTTCGGTTTTATGATACTCACAAATATTCGAAGTTTCTTCTTGCTCGTGTTTTCAGTTACAAATTACTTTTAGAGAGTTGTAGTTTGGTTAATTTGCTTAAGATTCTAAAACAAATGCAGAACAGAGACGAGCAAAATTTAATTTTCTGAAACCAACGGAGACTTTTCATTTTGCGTTATTTCTGACGATAAATTCTTCCCGTACTATCAGTCACAAGTTGAGCAAATATATATGAATTATATATCACTTCAAAATTGTTTCTATTCACACACACCAATGGAAAATGCAGCTTCAGGTTTCCACATCCATCCTTAGGTACAACGTTCCCACGAAATATTTTGGAATGTTGTAAAGTTAAGTCACAATTCATTTATATGCATGTAATTAGGCGTTCCCTGTCCCAAAACGGAGATGATGGTTAGTTAGGCTGAGTTATAGGTATTCCCGAAATCTTCATGTTTTCTTTTAAGACATTGTTGAGGCTTCTACGAAGAAAAAAAAAATAAAGATAGGGAAGTGTTCAGATGTTATTTTACCGGATGCAGACATGGAGGTAGCACACGCCATCTTTTCTTCTGTTAATCAATTTTGCAACATCCTTACCTCTGAAGACTAGGATAACAGTATTAGATTTTATTTTTGTATATATATATATATATATATATATATATATATATATATATATATATATATATATATATATATATATATATATATATATATATATATATATATAATCGTCAGAGCTAAATCCTCGTCATATCTATCAAATTTCCGATATTTCAGGCTACCAAACTGAAAATTGTCATTCTAGGTAAACCTTGGGCGAAGATTATGGTTTTAGCTCGACTTTGGAGTATTGCTTGTCATTTTTAGTCTTATTTCAAAGATGGCCGACACAGTTTTTGCACCAAATATACCGTGGCTTAGCATATGGGCTCATAGCCTCATGGCTATAGTAATAAGTAGAGGAGAGGTTTGTCCTAGGGTCATTCCTAACCGATTATCCAAGTGAGTAGCCACTCTTGCAATTTGAATACTAGAATCTTTCATAGAAACTCAACAAAGGTCATATCTGCTTGACCCTCAGAGACATTTGTGTTTGCCAGACGTCATCGACTGGTTTCAATGTATTATATATTGTACTTGCTATGAAATGATCATTTAAAAAATATTTTTAAAAACTTTTAATTCAAAATGGTTGCAGTGATGTGGCCAAATAAATGGAGATGGGATGTACTGTCGATTTTTCCATGGAATTAGGCAGGATGATGTGAAAAGATGGGTTTTGCTGATTTCAGGGATTATAGGATATTAGCAGTTTGGATTGAAATAGCCTGTTTACCCAAATTGTAACCAGACAATAATATTTCCTGAGTTAAATAAAGACATGTTTGTTAACTTTCACATACATATTTCAATATATATATATATATATATGTATGTGTGTGTGTGTGTGTGTGTGTGTGTGTGTGTGTAGAAACTACGAGTACAATGTTTGTTTTGTTAGTTTATGGAAATAAGTTTATAAAAAATATTATGCCAGAAGAGTTTCCCTTGTTAGGCGGCACCTGTTACAAGTTTTAAATTGATGATACATATGAAAGACCAAAATATAAATTTAGCAACTAATTACAATATCCCAGAAATCTTTCGTCCGAAATTATTGATATAAAAAAGGGTTTATTCATGAAAACTATAATCATTGAATGTACAATTACATGTACAAATGATCATTGATGAAAAGTGAGTGATAATATAGAAATATTAGAGGGAGACCAGGACACTTTGTGACATTGGGTGCACGTGTATCATCCGACAGTCATCCTTTCACGAATGTGGCTGAAAACCAATCTGATAAAAAGTAAGTTTACCATAGTTATGTAATTTATTTTGCTTCATTTCAAGGATTTCCCCTTTCGAGTTTTGAACGAAACTGTACTTTGGCATCATGATATATCAATGTGGTTGGAATATGTTGGAAGGGGCATCTATGATGTTTATGTGAAGTTGTGTTAAGCGACAATGAGACTGAGTTGAATTAAATCGGATCTCTTTCTTGAAGCTATGAACCATTGAATTCATAACACCCAGAACTGAAAGGAGAAACCTCAATTGCCCATTCCTGGCTATAATTAAAGCTGTATTTCAATATTTGCTATTAGCTAAACAAAGTGTGTCAATTCTAACCCTGTCCTCTCTTAGGAGTAACAAAATGTATCCCTGTCAGTTTTTAAAACATTTCACGGCGTACCACCAGGCCATGAACAGCTAGTTGCTTTGAAATCCTGGGAAACTTACTACAATGTATATAATTGCCCGTTGTGTTGATATAACCCATGAAGAAACAACAACACCTTCCAACACCCCTCGTAGGTTCAGAAAACTGGGATTTATTCTATAGTTTAGAATGTTTCTGGGGCAGAATCTCCTAATTGTGACATGACAGACTAACAAGTCCCATCATTTAAGGAAGAGACTATCTCCATCATGAGATGAGCGGCTGGTTATTTAAATCGATTTCTAGTACATCAGCTTTTTTCCTCAGATTCAGTTGTGTTCTTCAGGGAGCAGTTTCTGAAGTAGTCCAAGAATATCTTCAGAAGAAGGAAACAAAGATTTTACATTGGGGTTTATTTGTCTCAACGTGGATTTAATGGTATGGAATCAATCAAAATAACGTAGTTACATGTTACCGAGAAAGTAATCCACAATAGAGATATCGAATTGACTTAATTTCATTGTTCCATTGATCTTTTATGTACATTTTTCCTTTGCAGTATTTTTTGAGTATTTTTTAAAATCATGTCTTATATATTTACTTACCTTATAGCTATAACTAATTAAGAAAAAAAGACGAAACGGTTGTTTAAATAGATACAGAATAATTATGATTTTTTCTTGCATTTTCTTTAGTTACCAATGTAACCTGTTTTGAATATGAGTGGGAATCTATTTTTCTTAATTATCCGTACCATATCTCATATATTCATTCGATGGTTAGACAGCAAGACGATGTAATGTTTAGGGAAGGGAAACAGGTTGTATTTTTGGCGTTGGTTATAAAATGAAATATTTCCATCTCTTTGTTCCAACATTGAAGCTCTGAAGAAATTCATGCCAGTAACTTTTCGACAAAGAGAAGTAAATGCAGTTACTAATAACAAGATCAATGAAATAGAAAATAGAATCGGGCACTTGAAAAAAAAATTAGAAAAATGTAGAACGCCTTTCGCTGTGCCATTTGTTGACTTTGATCTTTCAAAATCCCCAGTCATTGACGCTATCATACAATAAGATGTAAAACCTGTATATTTCGATGCTTACTTCCTGACTCACAAGTTATTTCATCAGGCTATATTAAGTCCCCGAGCCCTTCCAGCTCGTAAAACGAGTAAGGCAAGGAGATATCAGTTCATTTAAACTCTTCTGCTTCGAGACGATCCTCCGAAACCTAAAGGGAGGTGGCGAAGGATTCAGAATGAACATTGAATTCCTAAGCCACCCCAGATTTGCTGACCCCATTATCCTTTCTGAACCTCCATAATCTGCAGTGAACGAACTGAATAAAGGAAGTAAGAAAATAAGTCACCACCGTAAAATTAATATCATGCACAACAAACATATCAACAACAAAGAAACGGACTCAAAATTGAAAACATGGGGCTGCTCAGGACAGTGATGCTCCATGAAATTTGTGAAAAAATAGAATTCAAGCAAAGAATCACTATTATTTTGAGCATATGCTAAAACAAGGAAAACATTCATCCTAAAACAGCACATTATATCGGAGGGTAAACATGAGTCAGAGATATCATAAAATCCATTAGGAAACTCGAATGGCAATGACTGGTTAAGTAGCAAAAATGGCATACAACTGCTGGACATCACAACTTACAGCGTTTATCCCCCGATATTCTGTTAAACCTTGGCTGACAAGAAGTAAGATGTCGTGATAAACTAGAAAAATCAGGAAGTACTGGTTCCGTGATGTTGGCAATAAAGAAGTCTCAGAACGTTCATTTCAAATCAAAGCTCATGATAACAAAATTTGGTACAGAGTAAAAGAAACGTTGTTTTTATCCAATTCCCAAAGTGCCAAAATATTATCCGTAGTCAAATCGTTTTTCAGACTGATACCTGATGTGTATTATCCATCCGAGCAAGCTCTGATATTAATACTATGATCCATATAATCACTTTCCTAATGCATTTCTGTGTGCACAAATACGCTCTCATATCATAAGTTCGTACCCTGGGTAATCGTGGCTTCTCTATTACTTCATTTTTACTGATCTGATTGACTTGGAGAACCACATTTCATTTCAGGTTAAACGAAGCGCATCGACACTTAAGTACCTTGAATCGACTCCATAAACAAAATCATGCAAGAAGCAAAACTTTTGCACAAGTGTTTCAAATTGATCCAATGTTTTGCGTGCAGTGGGAGATTTTGACAGCAGCATTTGCGGGTAAATAAATTTTTCTAACGCTTTTCAAATAGAAAATCGGTAAGGTCGATGGCTAGATTCTCACTTACTTTTGGAGAAATCAGCTAAGCATATGCTTACGTGAGAAACGTGCATATCATTCTTATAAACCGATTATGTCAATATACAGGCACTTACGTCTATGAGTTAAGACACTGAAAAAGAATTCGGATTTAATTTAGTAAAACAGACTGACCACAGACAAGTTTACTCAGACATACACACACACAGACACACACACACACACACACACACACATACATATATATATATTTGAACTTGGATGTATATGGTCCGATAAATTGATTTTGAATTGCGCTATATCATATATAAAGTCTTGTTATTTGCAATTATCTCCTGTCATTACACGATTAATGTATCCCTCAAAGTTTAGAGCGTTGGAACGTCTATTCTATCATCTGCAGGTTCGAGTCCTGCTGCAACCCACTTTTCTTTAATTGTTTATTCTCTTTACGTTGTCTGATGAATGATATATCAACAATGTGATGACGGGATATAATTTTGATGTAAGGCAATTTATAATAAATTCTGTCGGACCAAATATGCCCATTTCTTTGAACGTAACTGCTGCGTTGAAAGAGACGAACAGACCAAGAATAAACGAGACTACATTCCGGTTGAAATTAGCTATCTTGGCTTCTGCGTTTCTGGATGCCTGTTTAGTAAGAGCATTGTTACTTTGAAGCAGCTACATTATCGGTCACAGGTATGATTCTTCACATGTTTTTTCGATACGTTCTGTAAACTGAGTGATATATTCACCATGTAATGACTGACAATCATTTCAAATAAGTTTCCACAAAATGTAATTAAATATACAATATTCATTTATATATAGAGAGGCAGAGACAGAAACAGCAAGACAGCGAGACGGACTGATGGACGAACACGGAGGTAAGCGACATTTACAATGTAGTCAAAATACGTCAAAAGCGCTTGTTTTTTTTTCCCCGATTCGGTCTCAGAGAACTAACGTATGTGTATGATATTTTGCTCCAGATTAGGAGATATTGTTATGACAGGCCTATGAAGAGGATTGTTGGAGCTGTGCAAAGCGCAGCATTGGTGCCTGCGTATCGAATTGGGAAGAATATCAACCAAAGAGGATGTTGAATTTGCACGACATCTGTTTTTGACAGAAGAAGATCGTGATGAAAAATTGCATGTAAAATTGTATTGTTGTCACATCTGCTAAGTGATGAATTACATGCAACACAAAGTATCATCAGTCTCTCCTTTGGGATCATGTAGCGTGAACTTCCACAAATTCTTACCACTTCTCTAAACATAATCATAATCAGCCTTCCAGTATCTTTTGTTAGACATAGACAGTACCCCCAAGATTTGCCAGATCTCTCTATCATGGGTGTTGCGGGGCCAGTAGCCCCTGAACTTGTCTGGTTAGTCATTCCATCTTAATTTTTATCGGCTAGTTTTGCGTATGGCATCTATAAATCCATGATGTGAGTTGGTGGTCCAACAATCTTTCAAATATGCCTGTCAATTGCCATTCGAGCTTTATAATGGTTCGTATGTTTCAATTCCACAATACATTGAATTCCCTACTTTTTGATGATACGAACAACATAAATTCAGTAATTCGGTAAAGAAAATATTGTTCTAGTTCTCTCTCTTTCGATTGTCCCAAAATTGAGAAGAAAAAAAAAGTCTGAAAATACGGGTAAAATCTCGGGCAAGTCAAGCCCTTTCCCTCTCTTAACTTAAAAAGTCCCATCGATTATTTAATATGCTCTGCAAAGAATATATATAGTGATTACATTTGTTCACACATTTGATAGCACTACTGGTTTAAACGAAGAGTGGTTGTGTCGTTCAGGTACGTGACACTCGAATGCTGTATCACTAAGTATCAACTGATCGATATGGGTCACAAGTCACAAGGTAAATGGGCAGAAGCAACCACTGATTACGTAGATCGAATTCCGGTTGGTGTCGCTCAAGCCAGATGGATAGTATCATGCATGCATTAGCTGGAAGAATAAAAAAAACAAAACCTACCGATAATTACGAGGCTTAGTATCTTGGGTGCTGGGAAAAACAAAACTTTCGAAAGAAAGACGAGAAATGAGGGGAAAGTAAACCGGAAAAAAGCAGTTTTTCTTTACATAAAATAAACGGAAAAATGTGTGAGGGACAGTAGAAGAGGATAGAGGGACCGGGAACAGTTGCAAAAAAAGGATGGTTGCAAAAAGTCATATCCATATCACAGACACGCAAGACTCCAGAAAAGTGGTCCAAAAACAGAGCACTTGGTCTCACTTGTGTGCCCCTAATGTAGCAATGGGATGACAAAGGGTGACTGGGGGGAGGGGGGGTTATACTCAATATAAAATAATGTGCAGCTGTTAAATGTGCAACTCTCCTTCGATGGCTAACAATTAACACATCCCAATTCCAAGATGTTAGCAAAGAACGTGTCCTGCCGTGGAAACAGCTCGTTTTTCAATTTTATGATGGACTATTTGATTTTTGGTTACTTATTCTTTCGTATTGACGTCTTTTAGATGGGCTTTTCAAGACTTTCCCTTTAGTATTTCATGCAATGAGGGGGAATGTTTTAAAAGAATAGCATTTAGCCCTCTGCGCCTGTCCGATGTCATCCTTCTGTTTGTATATATATACATAACTCTCAATCTTTGGGCATGGAAGCACAAATAAACCACGATTTTACAAAGTCACTACGGATCATGGACAAACAGAAACGCTCGTAGGGAGTAGAGTTCACTGGAATTGAATAGACACTGAAACTAAAAACTTAATTAATCCGGAGTGGATTTTTTAAAACATTTTCAATTACTATATATAATTATTATTACCACAACATTTGCGATTTCTTGGAGCAGTACAGGGAAACGTTGCCCTAGTCTAAAAGAGCCTTTGCTATGGTTCAGCATTATTATGTTTCCATACATCCATTTAAAATGCATCAATGCCTCACCATGGAGTGGATTCAAGTGCAACAATTTTTCTTGCAAAGGGTGTTGAGGAAGAGCCTAATCGAAAATATTATGTAAGTTATGTTTGCTTTGATTTCACTTGGATTTGAAATGAAAACCTACTGTTGCTATTGTATTTGGTGAGTGAATATGAAAGGCCAAAAAGTATAATACTTCCTCACGAGTTAAGCACCCATTCCAAAACTGAACCCTCCCATCTTCAAAGGAAAAACGTAACTTTTTTCCAAGAGTCTCTGAGCAAGAGACAGAACAACAACATTGTATTTGATTTCTGAAGTCTCTGGCTCAGATTCCTTCTCATGAAATATCAGAAATGATTGTACTAAAAATGAAGTCTCATATTTTAACCGTGTCGGTTATTTACCTACCTGCAGAAAAACAGTTAAGCCAATGGTAGAAGGTGTAAGAGAAATTGCAATAAACCCCAAAGCCCAAATGATACGATTCCCTGGAATATTTTGGAAATGTCTGCTAAAATTGAGGGAAATGTATGCCGTAATAAGTTTCAAATTTCAAATATGGCTCAGCAGATGATGAAGAAACAGATATCACCGACAAAGAATAACAATTGGCATTTATTCATTTTATTGTTGAAGATCAAAGAGTAAAAAAGTTCTTTCTTTGCCATTAACTGTGTGCTACTACATAATTTATATAATTACCTTTAAAAATGGAAATATTCATGAAAGTTGTGGGTTGGAATTGGTATAGATCTACCTCCCTCATTGGTAGCTTCCATTTGTGGTCTTGTATCGTTTATAAAAAAACAGATGTTATTACGTCACACCGATCTTTTATCCCAAAATACCTTAATGACAGAATTTTTGGAGATGAAATGATGAAAGTTTGGATTCAAGTTATCGTAATTTTGACATGTATCATACCAGACCAGTAAAAACTCGTTTGTTTGAGTAGCTTTGTATTGATGTGGATTCACAACACATGTGTTTTTAGGATATCACAGGGAGATAATTAAAAAAGAAAATCCTGTCAATAAGTGATATGACCCCTATCATAGTAGAACATACGAGTGATATAGCTCTTATAGTGGAACATTAAAAAGCACAATGAGACAAATCAGTTTGTTGCATCCCATTGTTAAACACAGAACGGCACGACTGGATTTGTAACCCTGATATTAGAATTCCAAATGGTGTTGATTTGACGTTGCCAGAAGGCAAGAACTGGCTACCTTATCTTGCACTCGTAGAAAATAAAATAGAAGACATTGATCAAAGAAAATTGTCCGATTCCATCAATGGAAAATATTATAATGATGAAGAAATCAGAGTACATTTATCAAACATAGACCCCAATTCCGAAAAAAATATCCAAAATACACTAGGTTCATGTTTTGGACGAGCAAACAAAGTACCGTATTCCTCTGTGTATGATACGATTCTTGTGTTATACGCGTACTGGATTTAGAGATGAAAATAGCTATAAATTTGCAATCTCTTCTATAACTCAGCCACTTAGTTTGGCACAATAGTTCGACGGTCACAGTTTTCTTCTCCCATTTCCTGCATTTGTTTGCTGCAATACTGGAGTTATGTGGTAAGTGTCTGATGTTTTTTATGCAGTTTACTTTTACAAAGGCATTTTAATCTCGATAAAGGAAATTACATAAAAAGGGAAAAACGATCAAAGATGCCTTCTCATGTATATCTTATCCACTCGATCTGAAGCCATTATTTCAAGGCATATTATTGATGCTGGTGTTACAATATATCATAGAAAGGCAATATTTTCTTTCATTCTCATTTTGAAATTATTTGATGTAATTTTCTTTACTTTTTGGATGAAGTACACTAGGGATATTTTAATTTATCCGTAGTGCACCCAAAGTCAATAACTTGATAAACAAACAATAGAAGCTATATACTTATTTTGCACACACATAATTGAAATCTACTCTCACCAGGAGTTAAGGAGAAACGTGTGCTGCTGCAGATGTTAAAGTAAAAGGGTTTGGGAGGTATGACAGCATTTTTCCCTTAACCATATTTTTGGCATACAGTCCTGATTGCATAATTTGGGGTCTACGTCTGATTTCTGTGGGAAGACTTTGTATGAGAATATTATTTCTTTTCATGAAAACTTTGTCAGTAAAAATTCACATGCTCCAAAGCCGAGTGGTTAGATCCCTGAGGATGAAACTTGCAGAACTAGTTCAAAGACCGACGGAAACAGTGTATTCTTTTTGTTTCTGTAATTATCTAATTAACAATTTTGATGATATATATATATATATATATATATATATGTGTATGTGTGTGTGTGTGTGTGTGTGTGTGTGCGCGTGTGTATATTTGAACTGTACTCATCTCAGGACAGAAACAAAGAAATATCCAAAATCAACAGTTTTTTTTTAGGAAATATCAAGAGGTGGAATTTGTAAAAAAAAATCCATTTGGATCTGCATTCACATTCACCTAGAGGAATCTGTCTAATCTCACGCTTATCTCCCAGGGACTCCTTCAAAAACTATCTAAGTCAAATCCATGAAACACACCATATATGTTAGAATCATCCTCATCCAGGGATTTTTTTAACACTGTTTATTAAAATTTGCAGACATGCCATCGGGGAAGGGTGGATACTTTTTTTCAAATTATATCAGGGCCAGTGCATGGAATAGTTTGTGGCAAGTATCTTAATTAGAATAATCTTTGTAAAAAAAAAGCGCCATTAACGATTTAAAGCTTATTTAAGTACAAATATTTTCGCTCGGTATTTTGTTACAGTAGTAGTTACAATATATTAACACTCTGTGTAGGCATGCATTTTTCAGGGTGAAGATAAGTGTATGTGGAGAGGTACTCATTCAATGATTTATTATTCATTCATACTTTTCTTTCCACAGAAATGCAAAACCGAATCCATCGATTCCTGGAAGGCACAAGTTCCTCATATTAAGGACAGACAGGTAAACATACATGTCGTGAAGTACTGGAGTATGTTAGAATTATAGTCAGAACATATGTATATATGTATGCACATAGGTATGTATGTATTTGTAATCTGAAATCTTGAGAACTAAATTGAACAAAATAGAACCAGAGACACGTGGAAAAACAACAGATCACCTATATATATATATAAATATACATATATATACATATATATATATATACACACACATATATATATATGCAGATATACATATATATATATACACACACACATATATATAGAACATAAATACATCCATACATACATACATATATATATATATATATATATATATATATATATATATATATATATATATATATCGTATTTTTTTGTTTTTTCATAAACTGATTTGAGACAATCTCCCGCTGTTACAATGTTAATATATTTTTTTGAAGATTAAGGAAGATTGGCAAGTACTGACTTTCGAAATGAGACCATGAATTTTCATTTAAAAGAAAAATCAATTTTTATGGATTCAGGGCGGGATATGCATGCCAGTCTGAGGTCATGTACTGGAATGTGGAGGGCTGTCCAAAAGTGTGAGCACACATTACAGCCCTATCATTCCATTTTTATTCATTATTCTCAAAAGATATAAATGCTTTTTAGCATTCTTATATTTAGATTTTTCCCCAGGCAATGCTGGATAGTCCAGCTACAACTGTGGTAACACACATTCTTTAGTTCCTCATGTATTCTCTCATCTCATATTGTATTAAAAAAGGATTAGTCTTTTGAAGTGCTCGGTTCACTGTGAGCAGGTGATTGGGTTTGTGTTGAGGGTAACGACGATCATCTTCATTCAGTGAATGAACTAACAAAGTGTACAAAATGCTACTCTCTATAGAGTTTGTTGACTTCAATTCAATTGACCTATGCGATCTCAGAATTGCAGACAGCATCATTCTTTCTGCTGAAAACCTTCACGAAATCAAAATAATGCTAGACGAAGTGAACGACGAAAGCAAGAAAGATAGCTTCTGCATGATCACAAGCAAATCAACGTGATGTACAACGAACATATTGAAGATAAAGACACAGCAAATTGAGACAAGAAACACATCAAATCGAAAACGCAGAATTGGAGAAGTAGACCAAAATATTTACCAGAACCATGCAAAGTATGCAGAAGACATTCATGCTCAATATAAGATAGAAGGACCACGAGCACACACATATTAAAAGAAAAACAGGAGTCTGTGATATCATAAAACCTATTAGATAACTAAAATGGTAATAGGCTGACCATGGTGCATTAATAGCAAACGTTCTTTGGACATTACAGTTCTCTATGTAAATGTCCAGATATCGCTGCAAACCTATCTCTGACAATAGATCGTGTGACAAATTTGATGACCAACTGCAAGATCGGAACAATATAATAAGCAACTTAATCGTCAGATTTAGATATTTCAAGGAAAATACGAAAATATATCGTTCATTTATGAGTCTGGCATCGTTATACAAATACAAATAAACAAACGAGTGTCAGTATTTACTTGATCATAAATCTCTTGAACTAAAACCAGATGAGACATAAACTTTTTCTAAGAGCATCATCAAAGCGAGGTGGAACCCCTCAGAACCCGATATTGAAATAATCTGGAGTCAATCTCCTTACGACAGACATCCACAGCCAAAGATAGTCGGTCTCCCCGTTAATGAAGATATTGTTATTGAGGTGTAATTCAAATGGTAATGAAGTAAATGCTGGGACTATAAATTTGTTTGAACATAGGTATAGCGAGTCAAGTGAGTAGATGAACCAAAACATCCATGTGATCACATAAAAACATGCGAAGAAGGTAGGATAAAGACAAAACGGATTAAATGAGTTTATCTGGAGAAATAATCTCCCTGTTTCGGATTTTTTCTCATGTGAGAGAAAATGCTGTTATCTTGATGATTCATACAAGAAGACAGTGGATATGCACCATTTTCTTTTTGTCGCTTTGAGTTCATTCATTTTAAATGTGGACTATTCTATTGAATGTCTACGTATATATATATATATATATATATATATATATATAGAGAGAGAGAGAGAGAGAGAGAGAGAGACAGACAGACAGACAGACAGGCAGACAGACAGACAGACAGACAGACAGAGACAGAGAGGGGTTATCCAAAGTCGCCTCAGGTGATCAGAACCTCAAATTAGACAACAAAGTGAAACAGATTTTTTTCTTTTTTCCTCCTTACTCAACCCGAATCGACAAATTGAAAAACGATTATTTACACAGAGGCATCGACAAAGCTTGCTGTTTTTGATTGTATTTTGATTGCCTTACTGATTTAAAAATCAGATTGCCTTACCGATGTGATGATCAGATAAACTGACAAAAATTGAAATGTACTTAAATAATAGTCAAGAAAAAAAAAATGATTTGCAAAAAAATTGAATAATTACTTTCAATTTAATTTAAAAAAATGAACGGATTTAATTTTATCCCAGCACCATATTGCCTTTACAAAATGATTATTTACTTTGAAATTCATCAGTGAGAGAGCTGACGAGCTAAAGCGTTGGATTCTTGTCAATGAGTTGAGGTATAGGGTGAAACAAAAACTTGCATGGACTGATACGTTCTACCCTTACCATACTACCAAAATCAGTAATATTCGTTTGAGAATTGATTTTGTTCCAAGGAGAAGTGTCCAATTTCTACGAAAAATGAATGACAAATATCTTGGTTTAGAAATCATTTCTTAGGGTGTTTTGAACCGGGCATGGACAAGAAAAAGGCACCTGCATACAATTTCATTGATTCTCCATGCCAAAGTTATTGCAGACGACAGGCATAAACAAGCAACACACACTGTTAAATACAAACACAAACACACACTCACACACACACATACACAAGTGTGCCAATATATACATGAACACACGAATACACAAGTTGATTATGTAGCCTTAGATACCAATGGCTGAAGCCAAAAATTACATCAGAAGTTCAACCAATTCTAACGATTACGTCGATAGTTGAAGCAAAGTATACGAATACGGAGAAATAAAACAATGATAATGATTGCATTCCAGTGCAATATAGACCATTACTCTACCTAGCTAGGAATACTTCTGCTCTGAAGAGGTAAACATTTTCAGGTGATGAGGAGACTGGGAATCAAGAAAGAAAATGTGACCCAAGATTTCTTTACGCTTATGTTTAGCTCATATATATATATATATATATATATATATATATATATATATATATATATATATATACTTAGAGAGAGAGAGAGAGAGAGAGAGAGGGGGAGAGAGAGAGAGAGGGAGAGAAAGAGAGAGAGAGAGAGAGAGAGAGAATGTACTGGACCTCAGGTTGTCTCCAATCAAAATTAGAAAGTAGTATATGAGAACAGCTCTATATTCACTGCAGGATAGAAAACAATAAGCAAAATCAGGCGGAATTCTGCGTAAAGGTGTTTATGATCAAATGGCAATAATCGGAAAACATTAATCTTGTTCATCATTTGTTCCCTTCCGACACCAAATTCTTTTGAAAAAAAAATTCCACTGCCCTGTCATGATGGATGGCAAGGAAGAATTTGAATTATTCACCATAATTGCTTCTTATTGGTCAACTTCTGTCTTTGAAAAAATGCAGGTTAATTCAGACCATGTGACAGTTCCCAGCAGTATGTAGTCCTAACTGAAACAACTGTAAGCAATTTTTCGATCAAATATAAGCCAGAATCAAGGACAGAGTTCTGGAATTATCTGTCAGCGTCTAAGGAAAGTTTGCTGTACTAGCTTCGTTACCATCGCATTAGAGCTGATTCCCATTTAAATTGTTTAGATACTTAGTTTACTTAGCTGCTTCAGTCACACTACAATGAATACACTGTTGTTTACATGAAGGGAAAATAGCTGCACATAAGTATCCAAAGGAAGAGAGGATCCAGTTTATTGTGAAAGTTTTTGGGGACAAAGGCTAATTAAAACCAATATACTACTAGAACAACTTCTCAAAATTGTAATGCGAGTGTGCTTTGATCATTTCTAAACAAGATTTTGAGTGGAAAAAAATTGAAGAAAATAATTCCCATTTTACGATTCAATTCTATTGAGATATTCTAAAAATTGTAACATTTAAAACCACTAAGCATGACTAAAAGCATGCCTTTTTAAATTGTGAAAAACATGCTTTTTTCATACATAGCTAAATGGTCATCTTGAGTGGGATTTCATCTTGGGCGGTTATTAAGGTAAACCTGTTACATGCACTCGCAGCAGATAGCAGTTCCATTATATACTACACTGCTAAATCCATTAGTGAAACTAATTTCCTAGATCTTGAGCTGCATTAAGCGTAAAGCACTCTCATGAAATGGGTTTAGTATCTTCTGGCACATATGTGAAGTAATAAGTGATCAAACCAGCTGGACTATGAAATATACTTCCTTGGTAACAAGCAATAATTGCAGACGATTCCATGTTTTGATTTTTGTTTAACGCTGAAAGTTTCTGTTTCAGTCTGCTGGTTATATTGTTTTTTTCATATTCTTTACTATAAAGTTAATTTGGAAGTATGCATTTATCGTTACAGCAATTCTTTTATCAGACAGCATGAAAACTCAGATACTTTTACGAAAAGAAGTAAGACAGGGTGATACAAGCTCCCTAAAACCCTTCAAAGCCTGTCCCGATGATCTTCCAGAACATACACCGAGAAAAAAAGAATCAAAATAGACGGCAAATACTTTTGAAACCTGGGATTTGCATGCTTCATAATTTTCCTTTTATTTGTTTTTTTGTTTTTTGGCTGAGAACTTTCACAATAGATGAATGGAATGAAGAAAGACAGAGAGTTAGCCTCTTCATGACGTAATGAAAACAAAAGCTATGTACAACAAATATTTGAGGACAACCACACAACGATCGCAATTGAAAATGCAGATTAGAAAACAGACAAATCCGTCTACTTAGGATGACTACTTTCCTTTAAGTCCTCAAATGAAGGATAAATCACGTGAAAATTATTTTACAATGATAGTCTTTTATTGGAGAAGAAACAAGAAAATCCCACTCGTCCCAAAAGAGCATGAAATCAATACATCTAGTTGGTAGTCACCTATAGAAGTGAAACATGGAACCTTACCGAGACACTGTCCCTCGAACTGATGACCATGTAGCATGAATATGATAGAATCATAGTCAACATCACATAGATAGATCACAAGAGATTACAATATATTGGAGGAAAATAGGAAAATACTCATACTAAAATCCATTAGAAAACTGAAATAGCAATGGGTTGGTACCGTCGTAGGAATGGTTGACAGCTGATAGACATAAAAATTCTCAACATGGATCCCCAAAGATCACGTGCAAAACAGCGTGATGTTCATGGGGAGGGTCTTAGTTCAATGATATACAATGAAATGACTGATGATGATTATGTTGATAATGATCTCATCGCTAGGGTAAAGAGAGGGAATTTTCCCAGCAAAATACATTTTCTAAAATGCATCTTAAAGTTAGAAAACATACCTCAGAAACTCGAACTTGTAATATTTATTGTTCACCTTCCACAGTAAACATATTCTTTTATCTAAACAATGAATCAGGCAGGAGTATTCAACTATTCATGACTATTGATACGTAGTATTGATAGCTTTGAGAGCAGTTATTCTTGAGCAGCTGACTAGATATCCCATGGATAAAATGTCACACAAATTTGTAATACTCTAAGAACAGTAAACAATATTCAAGCAGAAAAGCAAGTGATGTGAGATTTTGCGTATTAGTTTTGATTACATAAGCAATCAGACCTCCCTTGATATTTCGATTTTATTTTCTGAATATAACAGAGAATATCAACGGTAATCTGAGGCAATATTCATCATGAATCGATCAGACAGGAAGAAGATGAAAGTAGGACCTTAAATGTCCTGAATGACTTGAAAGATTTCGAGAAACGTTTTCATGTAGTGATTATCAAAAAGAATGCTGCAAATTTTACTGTCAGGGGAAGGGTTTTTATGTGTGTTATTAATGAAGTTAAGTGATATCCTAAAATCTGATTAACTCGAACAAATTAATGGAGATTTTTTCAGAAAACATCACCATCTCTTATTACACCTTTCTTTTTAATCGTTATACACTGGTTTTCTTAACACCTCCTTGTTGATATGATCCAGTATTGATGCATCTATCGATCTATCTATCTATGCGTGCATATGTATAAACACACGCAGAGACATACACATGCACACACACAAACACACACACACACACACGTGTGTGTGTATATATATAATTGAATAGTTTCTTATCACTACATCTACCTAGGATAACGAATCTCCATGAGACCCTCAAAAGAAGAAATCAAGCGAAGAATCACCCTAGGATGGCAAACCTTCGGCAGAGCAATGTCAACCTTAAAAAATAAGAAGATCTTGCTAATCATAAAAAGTTGTATAATCAATGCATCCCCCCAATAGTTACTTATGGAGCTTAAACATGGAACCTAACCGAGAGACAGATCTGCATATTGAGAACCATGCAACGTACACCTGAAAGGATTATGCTGGGACTAATATAGAGAGACCATAAAACAGTACAGTACATCCGTGGAAAGACAAGAGTCAGGGACTTCATAGACTTCAATAAAAATCTAAAATGGCAGTGGGCTAGCCATGTTGCAAAAATGGCGGATAACGGAGGACATCACCACTCGTGACATGGATTCCCTGAGACCACATGCGCAACAAAAGCCGGCTTTATATTAGATGGAGACACAAACAAAACAAAATCAGAAAGTACAGACTCTGCAACACCCACCATTGAGAAGTGTGACAAATCCTAGGGAACGTCTATGGCCAACGACGGACGTTGAAAAATTGATGATGATGATGATGATGATATAATCATAATATGTTACATGTGAACAGATTCATTGGAACGTTGATATATACAATTTCATCAGATTGTTATCCATTTGACGGGCGATGAATATGTGCCATGTATTCCAGGCAGACTTTTTACCTTGTTTATCTTGTCTTTTCCAACCATGTTTCGTGTCTGATGAGCATCACTCAAATAGCTTTTTGACCCATCAGTTGTGCCTTGTACCATCTATATCATATGTATATGTATATATATATATATCTATATACATATATGAATATGAATGTAAATTTATGAATCAACATTTGCATTTTCGTAAGACCAACATATAAAATGAAATGCAGGCATTTTTTTTGTGTTTACATTTTAAAGCATTTCTTCAAATAAGATTATTTTAGGGTTGATATATCTATTATACCTATTCTTTTAATGTTTACTGATTTGAATAAAATATTTCATATTATACTGATTTTGTGATATGTTAGTGTATTAATGTTATGGTCATCTACCGTGTGTCTACCATACAATGAATAACAGTCCACATTCAACCCCACATTTACCAACTTTTCTTGACAGATAACAACATATCTTATAAATTAGTTATAAATAGTGTTATGGTATATAAAATATCTTTTAAATATATCTCCTGTCGTTACATTGTTCTTATAACTGCAGGAACCGAATCTGCCACCGATAAAGGTAGCTACTTCAACGTAGTGGTGCACTTACCATAAAGCTAAATAGACACCGTTAATTCAAAGGCCAAATAGCTGCTTTAAACACAAACTTTCATCGTGTTTATTCTTGATCTATCAACTCTTTCACTGCAACATTTTCGTATTCAGAAAAAAGAAATATTTGGTTTGGCTCAATGAGTCATAAATTGCATCATGTTGTACAGAAACTTCGAAATGATTTCATGCTGTTACACGATTATCATATGACACAATTCAAACAATGTAGATATAATAAGCAATTAAATAAAAAATAAAAAAGCTGCGACAGGAATCTGTTAATTTTTTCCAAGTAAAACTGGTAATCTTCAAAACAACAGTACTCTGAAATCAAATTACTTATATATATATATATATATATATATATGTGTGTGTGTGTGTGTGTGTGTGTGTGTGTGTATATATGTGTGTGTGTGTGTGTATATATATATATATATATATATATATATATATATATATATATATATATATATATATATATGTATATTCGTTCATATTGAATTTCCTGCCTCCCCTCTGAATGTTTTTTTAAGAATTGAATGTAACCGACTTTGCCAGCAACAAAGCAACTGATTTTCCATCCCAAATATCACTTTCGAGCAAACCCTGTGTGCGTGTAAACATCTGTTGGGGAAGACATCCATGACATTGCAGGCAAGATGTACTGCATGAATTGCTATCCTGATATTTGCCTTTTTTTGGCAACTGATACACCCATTGGTATCCTCGGTACCGTTACACCCCCTAACCGTGAAATTGAATAGAATCTGACATTGGTATTAAACATATCCTTTAGATACATCACCCTTAGTCTTTCATACATTGCCAAGCTCCTTGAGATCTTCTTTCTGTTTTTTTTCTGAGATGTAGAATTGGGGCACTTTTCTAAGTTATGGAGCCAATTCCAACCATCAAACATGTTTCGTTATTCAGTATAAGCTCTTGGAAGTGGTTAAGGTTTCAGTGTGACTTTAATCCGTCTCCTAACAATAAATCTACTATTCTGTACATTTTGGCGCGTGGCAGGATGATTTGATGGAAACTTTCTCATCTCAGGTACGTATATGGGGGTTAAAATGTTTCATAATCAAAATTACAGGATGACTTTATTTGTTGGACATCATGCATCAGTTTTGCTCAAGCATTTTGACTGTTGCAGAAAGAAAAGATATATATATATATATATATATATATATATATATATATATATATATATATATATATATATATATATATATATATATATATATATATATAATTAAAAGGTCTTTGGGATCAATAAACAGTTCACCTATTGAAAAATGAATGCCATGGTCAGATACATACAACAACCTCGTTATCAGCTTACCACCAAGCTGTTCTGTAATGGTCAATACTCTATGATCTGCATAGGACTCTGCAGAGTTTGGTATCGGACATTTGACGAATTACAACATTTGCTCGTAAGATATACAGATACACTCCCCGTGCAGGTGCTTCCCAATGATGATGCATACCGATTATTGGTTTGGTGCAACTATCATGTAGGTGGGTCAGCATTTGGTGACCTCAAAAAGCTTATCGTAACTGTTGTACCTTTGAGTTTGAAGCTCAGATTATACAATGGATGCAAAATACCTGCCACATTTTGCTGATGCAAGACATTTACAAGATGACGTGAAAACTGACAAAGACTCGTATTGAGCACTAGAGAAAAAAAAGCAAAGCCAGGAATTACGAAAATATATACAACAAAATCAACATAGGGATAAGCGAAAAGCTAAGTGATTAGAGATCACGGGGCAATAATGTATCTGGAGAAGACCAGATATAAGTCAGAGAGATGACATCAAAAGTTGTTCCAGCAAGGAATAGTATTGGAGAAATGAGAAAGTTTTTGCCTTCGTCTTATAACAGCAGATGCTGGTGCTGATGCATGTATGATTTTTAATAATTCAGGCGTTATCCTTTTCAATTCCATGATTTAAACAGACTCCCTTTTTAAATTTATAATTCACTAGAAAATATGTATTCTCAGTTCAAATGTAAACAGAGTTTTACTCCTCAAATTTTAATGCACTATATTTTTTTAAATGTATATATATATATATATATATATATATATATATATATATATATATATATATATATATATATATATATATATATATATTCCAAGTAAGTATTTGTTTGGAGAAAATGATGGGTTGTTCAAGCTGCTTTCTTGGATTGTCATCGATACGCAAGTTTTGTTGTCAGTGATTATTTTCTGAATTGCTATTTTCTGATTATTTTTGAATGTTGAACATAAGAATTCAATAGCTATAATTTGGCAGTCCCTACTGTCATTACATCGTTGCCCTAGGTACTTGGTTTAATGTTGGTTGGCAATGGATCAAATCAGACTACAACAACAACAACAACAAAATATTTATAACAATGATGATAATGATAACAATGATGATGATAATGATAATAATAATGATAATGATAATGATAATAATGATAATAATAATAATAATGATAATGTTTTGGAGAACTGCGATTTGAGATCGCACTGACACAGAAATTAAATAAGTAGAGGATCATATTGGAAAGAGCTGGGAAGAATCAATTACATCAGTCAACGATAAGAATCGAGCTAAGAAGTAATCGAAACAACCGTGCAAACATGGGAAGAAAAACCAATGCACTGACTTGGAACCATGCAAACCAGTGTGGTTCGTCCATATGTTACATGCACAGACCAGAATTTATCTAAAAAAATGCACAAAGTTATCGGGGATTTCGAATCTCAAATGGGTCACCAAATCTTATATTTATGTAATCTCATATTTAGTAGGAGTTGAGAAGCAATAAAAAAAATGGTAGATAGGCAGATAGAGTGAAGCTGGAATAGAGCAAAATACTAAATGAGTATCTGGACCTCACCAGGGAGCTGAACAATATGTGGAATATTAGGGCGACAGTAGTGCTGATACTGGCAGGCGCATCGGAGCTATCCCTCGGGAGCGAGGTAGAGATTAATGGAACTTGAAATCCCGGGAAGAACTACAACCATCCAGACAATGGCACTACAAAAGTCAGCCAAAATACTGAACGTAGTCTTCGAATATTGGAGGTAATTTTTGTCACTAGATTTGGAGCCTGTTTATCTTATATACCGTAAAGACTGAAACTTTTGATCGCCTCGATATGAACACGGGTAAATTTAAATCGTATACAATTTAACATAGCTCATGCCCCCTTTGGGTATCCGCTGAAGAAACATGATAAATGTCAGGTCAGTGGGCCTCGGAGCATCAGCATGAGAGTGACATGAACAAACGAGAAAAAAGCCCCCATACATACATCCATTCACACGTACATGCACACAGAAATACATACGAGTATACAACCTTATATATGTGAAAGATCAGCAGGTATATCTATATTTAAAAGATAATTCCTTGCAAATCTAATATATACATATCCATAAAGAAACGGAACATTTACACTCTGACTGAAATTTTGCAGTGTAGCAGTGACTTTGCCATTTTTCTTTATATGAAATAACCTGTGTCAATCCACACAATGCCACGTGTGGTGCTAACGTTCCGAATTGATTTGAATTCTCACCTTGGAAGATTGCATTGAAAAAGAGTATGTTATGCAACATGATTTTCAGGAAAATAACAGCCGATTAATAGAATTCCACATGATTTACATTTGTCATTCTTTTGAAATCTTGTAACACAGGTTCGTACATCTTTGGAAACTTTGTGGGCAGTTTGGCGATGGAAAACACATTGTACCCTTTTTGTTAAATTTAAATGTGATCTTTCACCATGAACAGAAAAATCACAAGACTTGGGGAGAAAGTTCAAGAGTACGACACATGTTTACTTTCACACGTGTATTGAAAAACAACTCAACGTAAATTGATTCTTTTTTCATTTTTTTTTTTATTCAAAAGTTCAAAATCCTACGTAAGATAATAGTCAGAGGACTCAGAAATGTCTCATGGGCGCGCTGTTTTTAGAGGTCAGTCACTATATGAACGAACCTCACACAAACACACACAAACACATGCACACATATTGTTTCAATCTGTCTGGTAGTCGTTCTCGTTTACATACAAGGACACATATTTAGGGATGCAATGCATTCAAATATCGATACAGATAAGATATTGTACGAAACAACGGTGAAAAAAGCTTCCCGTCATACTGGATACGCTTATTATCAGTGACAGAATCAACGCACAACAAAAAACTGTTCGAATTGGGATGGGGGTTCTTCAATGTTTTCATCAATGAAAATCTCTTCCAACAGAGAAATATTTTGATAATCACT
>OY735199.1:62179351-62239351 GCA_963457665.1 Thysanoteuthis rhombus | reverse complement strand
AATAGTGTCCATATTTGGCTTTTGTATGGGGATTATTTTACGTTTTAAACTACTAGCACGGTGCGTTTCAGTATCTTGTTGATCGTGATCATAGCTGCCAAAAACAAATACATAAGGACAGATTAAGACCTGTTAAAGATCGACAAGACCCAGACACACAGCTAATGCGGCTTACATGGCAAAAAGGATGAAGATGTGAACCATATAATTAGCCAATATAATTAAGATAGAGTATATATGGATGAAAAAACATTAAACACTGACAAGAACCACAGAAAAAGGAAGATTACAAGAGAAAATTCTCCATGCAGCGTAGAAAAGTAGAAATTATCGCAGGCAAAAAGTCATAACAAGTAGAAAACGCCAAAAAGATAGCTCATGCCTCTTTCATGGATAAATTAGTAAGAGTTTAAAGAACATTATTACTGAATACTGCACACTTGCTCAAAAAGAGATAAAAAAAGTACCGAAGGATTTAAACAATGAAGTACTTGACAAATGATTTTGGTTCGTCCATCTAAATAAATGACTACCACAAACATTGAGAAAAAATAAAGGTATGTGAACCCAATACATCATACATTTGAAACCATCGTAAAACACTGCAATCGAGATTAAATGGTTCAAATATGTACATAAAAAATTAAGATAATCCAACGACAACTTAATGGAAATGAGTGACGATACTAAGATATAAGCGTTTCAAAGAAAGTGTGATGCCACTTAATTTTCAGTGATAACTAACATATAATTGTTGATATAGTGGACTTGCTACATCAGCAGAATACAAACTGAATTTAAAAGAAAAGGAAATTTTGGATAATGATCTACACCTTGCGAGAGAACCGAAGAAACTGTTGAACATGGAGGTGACACTAATGTCAATCATTTTTCGAAATCTTCTTTCGTGTGGAATCTCGGGAATTCAAAAATATGCAAAAATGATGATAAATCAATATGATTTCCATCTCTGAATAGTTTTTATTTAATACAGATGTGATATGTTATTACAATGAACCCACACTATATCAAAAACTCAATAAAATGAATTTCAGCTCATGGTGAATCAATCTGAACTTTTGACTTATCAGAAGAGGTTTGATAAATGCACTGAACATGTTAACCGCTACTAATTTCATATCATTTACCAAAGTGTGATAAATGCAAGATCCAACCATTGATTGCATGCTTGACAAGACTGAGAGGATACGTCAGTGTGAAGGAATTCTGTGGTGAACGTGTATCATTACGATAAAGTCTCATTGACTTGTTCTTTTAAACACGTTTTTCAATTTGTGCTTACTGTGCTGTGCACCCCTGCAATAGTTTCTAAATATTATACACGTATGACACGTGCAAAAAGAATGTCCTATCGCAGAAGTCAGAGCTTGAAGCTTTGAGAAACACTAGCGTTGCGAGATCAGGGATCAGCTCATGGGAAGTATGGTCTAGAAAAGACAACGATCTACGACGCTGGAGGTAAAAGATGGACCAGGGAGGGCATGATAAGTTTTAGACAGAACCTAACAACGCAGAATTGTTAAAGTTGAGGAAACTACCACCAAAAGCAGAAAAATACCCGATTGGATGTCTTGAAATGTTATGGAGAAGATAGCTTTTCGTTTAAGCTATGATAAGTTTAAGTGCACTGATGGCTGGTAGTAGCATTCTAAGAGGGGGCATGGCATTGTCACCGAAGCAACAATGAAAGACATATTGAATGCTGACAATGAAGCTATGAGTAGAATGCAGGGCTACCAAGCTATTTTTGGATGCACCTGATGATGCACGTTAAATGTTGCGAGCTATCAAACGTTTTATTGAGCAAAAGACAATTATTGTGTATAAAGGACCTACAGTTTTATCCATCATCCCCACAATTACTGGTAGTAAGGGTTTACAGTATTATTTGTTAGTAAAAAGTTAGCATCTATAGCGTCCTGACCATGAATTACACCACTTACCAAATATTGTTTCGGAATTGACACACACTGTCGCTTACCTTGCTCATGAAGCCGTGGCTAATTCATTTGGGATGAAGTATAACTCGAAATGATCTGTTCAGTCTTGTTTCACTGGATTTACGTCCGGAAAAAAGGGTAATAAATATAAAGGTAGGTTGAAGCTCATTCCTCATGACAAACAATTATTGACAAAAATGTCCACTGACTTATAATCAACAGTTTTAGCAATTTTTGAAGACTTTAAGACTTCAACAGCGACGATATCAAGTCATTTTAGAGAAATGAAAGATTGGAGAGTTGGTAACAATTCAAATGAATAGAATGATCTATAATAATGGCTGACCTCACAGCTGGTAACTGACATTAGCTAACATTACAGAATTGGGATATGAATTATCGTATACTTTATCTCTACCGGTCAATTCTCAAAGCAATTTGAACTTCATACCCGTTAGGCAACAACAATGATAGGACAACGAAAATTTTTGCCCTTATTGAATTTCTTACTACTAAAGGTAAGAATGTTTTTTAACGATTTTTTCAGGATATCGTTAGAAAATGATTACGCTTCAAACATGTCGATTAGATATATACGTTTTTTTAACACTTATATCACTCTTCATATTTTAATTTGAAATATGATGATTGATACGTAAAAAAAGATAAATAGCAGAGTTCGCTGCGAAATTCAAATCTGTATGGAGTAATTTTTCGGGGCTCATTTATACCCACAATTATAAGCATAAATATTTTTGAACATTCAGATATGACTAAGGTAGTCCATTGCCATTTTTCGAATCTTTTCAGCATCCATTGTTTTAGGCGAATTTGTCAAAATAGAAAAACAAAACACATCAAATGACCATTTTCACACACACACACACACACACACACACACACATACACACACACTTACACACAAACACACATACACACACGCATATATATATATAAACATATATATATATATATATATATATATATATATATGTATTGCAGAAGGTACTGTTGATGTATTGATGTCTTGATAGGTAAAATTTGCCTCATCGTTCATCACGGCTTCTTGCTTAATAGCAGCTGATGCATATCCTATCGTTGGTTGACAATTATACAACTTTAGCGTGCACAGCATTCTGTGAATGATATGTTATTCCTGGATCGATCTTAGAGAAAAAATCATAATGCCTGACGGTGAAAATGTTCAGCCCTATAATTTTACTTTTACGTTGTATCATGATTGCCATTATGAACATTGAAATCAAAACAACTCGTCTTTCGATTATTTTTCATTCCAAAGAGAGAATTTTTGGCTTTGTCAGAAGTATGCATATATCATATTAATGTGATATTACAGATATATCATTAAACAGCAAGCTTGTAAAATAACTTATTTTTCGATCTGATCAGATTGAATCAATCATTTCTTTCGGAAAGTTTTATTTGATGTTTTGTTTATTTTTATATCAGAACATGGCTCTGGCAGAAAATACTTTTTTATGTGTCAACTTGAAATTCTGCATTCATTACGATCCATATTGTTATACTTTGGGGTGAAGAAAAATTAATATTTTCCATTGGAAGTTATGATGGAAAGTCTCATATTTACTAATTAATATCAAGAATCTACGTGAATTTTATGTGAATGTAGGACTTGAAACGATTCAGGTCAGTCATATGTGAAGACAACAAAGAGAAAAACTGTGAAGAAAATTACTTGTCATAGTAAATTGGAATTGAAACGATAAATTTGACTTGAAATAATGTTTGATTAAAAACATCAATATGTTCGATGAAAATTATACATTACATGATTGAATATTTTCGGGACATATACTGAACAAGGAAAATAATGGTCAGGCGTAAGAGTAGATTTATTATTTCTAAAATGAAACATACAAAATTTGATGCTTTTTGGATGATTTAAATAAATTTTTGATAGTTTGAGTCATAATACTGTGTTACTTTATTCTACATGGAGATGAATGGTCCTACATATATATATATATATATATATATATATATATATATATATATATATATATATATATACACACACACATATATATATGTTTTTGTGTATGTACTTGTGTGTGCAAACATACACAAATTTAGATTTTTGCATGATTATATATATCTGTGTGTGTACGCATGTGTGTGTGTGTATTCATGTGTGTGTGTGTGTGTGTAGAGAGAGAGATGCACATATATATTTGTGCTTGGACTGCTTTGTCTTCCCGTATTCACTATAATATTTATTGAAATCAAAGTAAAAAGAAGTGCATTTAGCTACTTAACCGTCGTCCCCTGATAACACCGCAATATTAGCCATTTGGGATAAAAATATGTTTTTTGCAGGGTGCAAATGCATACTCTTCCCTAAGAATAGTTTGTAACATCAATATATCTATGTATCTTTTTTAAAAAAAAGCTTAAAGTCTTATTCCTTTCATCTGTATGCGACTTGCAAGTAGCCTAAAGGGTGCATTGTAGCATCTGGTAAAGAATAAAAATACTTCCCTTGAACAATCATTGCTGTTTACAGAGATCGATCTTCATTGCCAGAAGCAACACTTACTATAAACACCATGCATATCTGTTTAAAATAACATTTCAAAATCACCGAATAATCCACATTCATACTCAGAGAGACGAATGGGTATTTGATTTTTATCACATGCATTTGTTACAGTTCCTTAATCGAAAAAGGAGGGTTCTTTTAAAGTGAATAAATGTAGCATATGTATCAGTATACAAACCGATTTCGTGAAGATGCTGACCCTGATTATTCCTAATTAGGTCGACCCAATTTTCAGTCTTATTGAACAATCTGAAGTAGCAGAAAACTGCTTAGTCAAACACAGAACACATGTTAGAAACTCCACAATAATGTTTCTGTTACAAGCTGCTCTACGTAATCCTACCCCGATGCACAACACAAACTTCATTCCCACGTAATGAGATTACTTTTACTTACTTATATACAAAACAAAGGAAAAAATGTCTTCGAACATTGTTTTCGTCTCCAGCACAGATTTCGCTTGAAATTTACCTATTTTCAATGTTATAATCTTCAAACTGGCAAAATCCATTTGCATTTTTTTTTTAAATCGGGAAAACTGCAAGACGTGATTTAACATAAATTTACACTAATTTTAATTAAAAGTAACACGAAATATTCTGAAATAAGTAGTTTTTCGTGGCATGTGATCATGGTCTTTTCATTATTTTCTTTGTAAAGGTGTTGAAACCCCAGTGGTTCCGTATGCGGGCAGTTCCTAAACTCATTTTGGGGTCCAGAACTGTTTTGCCGTAGGTATCAGCAAGAATATGATACTTATTTTTCAGTGCAATGGTGATGCCACAGAAACAGAAATAAATTTTTGAAGCCACTGAACGAATGCGGGCTTGTGTGCAGAGCAATACAAAGCTTTTGATCCACCAATGCGCCTGCGCGAAGATACTGACACAGAGCGTAGATATAAATTTGAGTACATCCTAACGAAAGGGCTCGGCTTGACCCTTCATGTACACGACCATATCTACCTTAGAGCTATGAAGGTTGTCGATGATATGATCTCAAAGGGGCAGTCTCTAGCTAGTTTCAACGTAGGTTTTTACCATAATCTCAATCGGCTATAAATTATTGCCGATCTCTGTCACGGTCAGTTTTCCTTTCAAGTGATCTTGTTTGGAAATTTTTTGCACTCTGTTGTACAACATGACTTATATGATACATATGGTATTACATCTCACTTGCAATAGAGCATCAATCATACCCATTGAAGCATGATAAACATGGTAAGGATACTTCTAAAAGTGGTATTCTTTTGGTGGTCCCCAAACTTCCCTGATATTTGACTATGTGACAGTAGAGGTTGAATTATATACCACCAAAAGTAGAGCTGGCTACGGATGTCCGAATTTTATGAGGAACTTATGTGGAGATGAACAACGTCATATTGGAAGCACCGGTTGACAATTTCTAATACTTAGCGTTAAGACACACTTGGCATGATATTACGTGACATTGTTAACTTAAAAAACAAAAAACAGAAAACGTTTCAATCTTTATAGCCAATCTAATGATCTTGTCACACACACACACACACACACATATATACATATATATATAAGTGAGTATATATATATATATATATATATATATATATATATATATATATATATATGTATATATATAAGTGTGTGTGTATGTGTGTATCATCACGATTCCGTAAAGATCAAGAGTAAAAACTTAATATAAAATTTGATATTCGTGTTAATTGAATGACCAAAACCATATCCAGTCACATGTTATTTACTTGGAACTGTTTCAAAATATGGAATTCATATTCAAGAAGAATCGATCTTTAAACAAAACAGGCGATTCTTCTTCCAGGTGAATGCATGCAACGATGCATTCTGCCTATAAAATAAGATGGATTCTGAATAAAAACTGTTATTGATTACAGACTTGAATTATACATAAATTTCTGCAGTTTACTTTCTGTATAATTCATTATTTCACTTCATTCTATCGGTTGAACTCTAGTTTGCAACTATATTTGGCTTTTGCTGGAACAATTCTAATCGATAGGAAATTTTGAGCTTCAAATCTATAGATGAGAGTTCGTGGCTCTTTGCGAACTGCATTAAGTGAATTTATAAATGTGCAAGTACACGATAACCTGATTAACCAATCCAAAGTGAACTACTTAATTTTCCATTTCTTTTCTAGTACGGACATATGTACCGGAGATAAAGACGTAAACGTCGTTTAAAAGCCGGAAGAAACATAGCGAATGTCTGTAGGCTTACCAATACTGAGCGCTTTTGTTTGATCTTTACTCTGCATTAAATATATTAAATCAAGGGTTCTCAATTAAAAGCCGATTGATTGATCACCTGCAGGAAAGACTGAGAGCCAATCAAATATCTTTGCCTGCACCTAATTCATCCTCAGTAAAGTAATCAAAGTCCATCCGTAACAACTTCGTTAGGATTATATTAGCGATTGTTCCATTCAATGGAAGCTTCTCAAATTCAGTGGAGGTGCAGATGTTCATGAATCACATGGGGGATTTGAATTGCTCCCTTGCACACACAACTGCATATAGGATTGCCATTCATAAACAACTGTACTGGGAATAGTTGTGTAATTATAGTCATCTATGCATCCACAGACACACAGGCACACGCAAATGTGCGCACACACACTAACACGCACACACACACACACACACACACACACACACACATATATATATACATATATATATATATATATATATATACATATATATATATATATATATATATATATATATATATATGCATGTATGTGCTCTCATGATGGTACATTTGGATGCATATTTGCATTTATGCATATATATGCGTGTGGGAACTGAAAACGACATAAAATAACATATCTATGATAGAGAAGATACGTGGGTACATTTAGAGACTACTATCCCAGTTGCTATCGCTGCTCTTGCTGCTACTGCTGCTGATGATGATGCTAGTGATGATGATGCTGGTAGTGCTCCATCATCATTGGTGCGCTTGGAATAGAATTTGAGAGCCTTGTGAATCATTGGAAACACTAGAATCCATAGAAGAATCAAAATCATTCAAACTCTTCTTGAATACTAACCACGGATTCAATATTTTAAAGAATGAGGCTGTCATTTTATTGAAATCATCAGTGAGAATCATCAGGATCCGAGATTGTTAACTCTCAGTAAATAGGAACGGGTAGTAAAAATAAATAATTTGTTAAATGATACGTCTTACAAGTGAAGTATCTAACATACGTGTTGAAGAGAACAGAGACTTTTGTAAAGAAAAAAAAAGAAGAAAAATATAAATATTACATTGTTTGATGAATATATTTTGGAAATATACATCTTCATGAAATATTCACACGATATGATGTTTTGACCACCAATTCATAAGCATATTTTATAAATGTCTATGATAAACGTAAAAAGTGCTATTATTTTTTGGAAGAAGGATTTAAAATGATACTATGAGCAAGAATTGCCCAATTCAAATGTATAATCATCATAGACTCCACACAGGTTATTATTATTATCATTATTATTATTATTATTATTATTATTATTATTATTATCATTATTATTATTATTATTATCATCATCATCATCATTATTATCATTATTATTATTATTATTATTATCATTATTATTTTTATTATTATTATTATTATTATTATTATTATTATTATTATTATTATTATTATTATTATTATTATTCTATGGGTAGTTGATTGTTTTTTGGGGGTATACTTTTTCGAATGTTCTTTATACGTCCTATTTTGTCTTTCTTTTCATTTTAAAGATGATCAAATGGAAAAGAAATAAAAATAGGTAAAACTGTATAACGTAAATCTTTTCTAGTTTAAGATAATCTTACAACAGTACCTCCGTTGCACAGTTCCAATTCAGAATTAAATGAATCATAGCCATTGTTTTTCCGATTGAACATAAAAAGTCTTAACTTGATGCAATTGTAAATCTATTTCAACATCCAGATGTATATATACTTATGTAGGCGTATGGTCCCTTTAAGATATACAAAAGTTATCAAGTCGCTTGAGAATGGATAGATAGTGAGTAGAATTGAGCTGTATATCACCTGGGTTTCACGATGAATGATGCTGTAGAGGCTGGTAGTGGGAAAAATTTCCTGCCTTAAAATTCATAGTCCAGACCGAAGATATATGGATATACTCAGCGAAAAGTTCATCGTAAAGTGATTTGCCCCCGTAACAATAGTGTTAAAACAGTCAGCACTATTCGAAAAAGTACGATGTCTCTCTGATAATAATCTGTCCAAATAATGTTAGCAAAAAAAGGTCTAACCTTGGCAATAGTCCCTTAGCTCCTTCGATGCTAGTCCTAATTGAACTCCAGTCATATTCAAGCATTTATTCCTCTTTTTTAAAACAACCTCCAATGTTTTTTTGAGTCACCACTGATATACTACGTTCTTCCAAATTTCATCCATGGCTTGAAATCTCTGTAGGAAAAGTCAGTAGAGGGAGCTTAGATACCTGGATGTTGCAATATTCTGCAACACAACCCTGTCAGAGACGTGGTGAATGGAATGCGATGGACATAGTTTACAAGCTAGCTTTAACGCTTATCACTACCGACAGTGTACCCCTTTGAGAGACCATTGGTTAAGGAATGATCAGTCCAATCCCCTGTAATATTTAGTGAAGTCACATCAGGAACTCACATCAGGTACTCAAGATAGTCGGAAAGTTTTTGAACAGAGCTCGTATTCTATTTTATTCAAGCTCATATACTTTGTACACTTACATTGTTTGTTATAATTTGTACTTGGTCTGCTTGGTAACATTTTTATGGTGTACAAACTGCTGACAATATAACAGAATTATAATGTCCTATCCATAATTAAACACCAGGAACAGCTTAAGAAAACATTACTGACTTATGGATGGACACGTTGCTCTAGTTACACAGTGTGATTTGATTTTTGTTCCGGGGTAATGAGTGTTATCTTCCATTTGCTCTGTGTAAAATCATATAAAGTGGCTTTTATTCCCTTTAAACTAATTTTAACAGTGATACTTTGTAATGTGTTCATTTCAAATTGTAAAGAGGTGGATTTCTATCATTCAATACCAAATAAAGAAAAAAAAACGATGCATGAATCTAGATCAACACGTATGTACATTAATGTTGAGCGAAAGTGATCTCAAAATATTCAAAAATGAGCTGGTTTCCAAGGTTATTCATTGCACAATGAGTTGGCAAATCAGACCATCCCAATATAATCCCCCGTCATGTTCCCTTTCGAGTTTCCTTGATAAAGACATTCAACGTCTTGTATGATTTCGAGGAAGCTCTTTTCTTGCTTGTCCGAATAGGCACCAATGATTCTCTTGAATTTATCAAGATGAGAATTGGGGGTATAAATTTCAAAAGACCAATATTCAATGTACACTTGCTTCACATGGTCTTTGGCGTACTATTTGAATAGCAGGTATAAACCAAAGTGACAAGCTCATCCTTTCTCCCTGAGTACTTTTTAGGGATTTCTCTGTACCTTTTATTTGATTGCATAATTGATCTTTGTCCTAAAATATCACAAATCCCAGCTTCATTTCACCTTCAATACAACTGTGTCGCATTCACGTTCGTTGGGGACGGCTAGAATGGGATAAAATACATCAGAATGATGGCATCCTTCATAGGTCTTTACTATCTTTGCTTTTGACACTGCAAAAAAAAAATTGGTGAACTGTCATAAACTGGAGAGAAAGGACAACCTCATGTGGGAGACACTGATTAACAATTGAGGGTCTAATGCCACTGCTTCCCATAAAGTTGGCCCTATGGAAAAAATTATCACAGCTGTATATGAATGGATAACTTTAAACGCGAAGATTAGGGACATATCTTAGACAATCCGACAAGAGCAAATGTCTGCTGACAGTAGAGGTCTGTTACCCCAAAGTGTAGCCGTTTGTGCTGGTCCAACCCAATCCAGGATTATCTTTTTAGTAAGAAGAAAGAAAAAAAGTGAAGGGTTTGAGAGATGGAAGTAATTTTAGCGTATTATTGTTGATGTAAGTTGGCAGATTTCTCTGAGCTTAGACTGTCTTCTTTGTATTTATTCACCCAAATGCAGCTTCAGTTTTCTTTTGGGGGGGAGTAAATTGATAGTAACCTTTTTCCTTGTATAATAAATAATTTCAAGTAATTTATGCACAGGGATAAGCAAACGATCAATAAAAATAATTGCAATGACGTGAAAGGAGATTTAAATTTGTTTTTCGTACGTTATGCCTGATAGAGTTTAGGTAATAATTTGGATGAATGGCCAGTAACATGCCTACGCTTTTGTTTTTATCAGTGCATGTGCGTTCTTTGTGTTAAGTTTTTTTTCCTGTCCTTGTCCATGTAATATATTCATTTAGCTATGGATTTTTTTTATGAATAAGATTATGTCTATGTAGACTGGTGAATCTTCCAAGTTGAGTGAGACCTCCTGTCTTGGAAAATTGGTGTTACAAATGAATTTGAATACTATTGCAGACCTCGGTAACTTGACTAATACAACGAACAGAGGGAACCATTATTTATAAGAACGTGTCTCTGTATATATTTGAAAATATATTGATGAAAAAGTATGTAGAAATAAGTTTCTCTGCCATCAAAACTGCATAATAGACGGAAGGGCAGAGTTCTAGTTGGAAGCTCCTTGGCAAGCGACTTATTGCACATTATCTCACTTTTAGAGTATTGGGAAATTGAAACCATCATTACAATGGGTAGAATGTTTATGAAAGAATGAAATTATATTCTCCTACCATGTATATTGAGGACACTTGTTAGTTTTTCTATGGGGAATTTGGATCCCGAAATGGACAAACATGGCTATTCTAAAAAAGATGTACCGTCTACGTATAAATTACTTGCTTTGCTTGACATTTGATATAGAATCACCGTTGCCACCATTGCCAACCCTAGCTAATGATAAAATGGTAACAAGGTATCTATTCCCTTCCACTCAGTTCTACCAAACATACCATTTGGCTCACAGCTTTGCATGGGTACTCATCTACATTTATTGTGGATTTTTTTAAAGACTTATATATTGATTTTAAAGGTTTTTAGATATTATTTTACCTTGTTGTCTTGATTCTACCCCACGATGAATAAAAAGAGGTGCAATAAATCGATATTTTATCTTATAAACATACACACTCACATGCAAACGCACCAACGTATGTATACACACATACATGCACGAACACAATTCCCCCAAAATATATAATGATTGCTTTCTATGAACGAACTGCATTTCAAAATAATTTACTTTGTTCCATTGATTTACCCCGAGTCTTTGGCAAGCAATACCCGAAGTGCAGGTGCAGCTTGATAAAATGGATATGAACGGGAAGAACATTCCAGGGAACTGCAGTCATAATCCATATTATACTCTAAAACAAACCAAGTATGGTGTATACATGATTTGATTTGATTTGATTTGATGATTTTTGTGTAAAACATAAAACGGAACAAACACGAACAGTCAGACGACGCATAGATTATGACGTTAGTTCTGATGGAAGTGACTCTGTCCGTCTATCTGTCTGTCTGTCTGTCTGTCTGTCTGTCTGTCTGTCTCTGTCTCCACCCCTATCTCTCAATCTGTTCGTTCTGAGTTCTCCAGGTAGTTCTTCTGAACATTTTCTCAAGATGTATCTGTGTTTTCTCTCTTCCGGTCCCATTTTCATCTCATACTGATCAGGGACCACAACAAATGTTTCTAACATTATTTTTCAGATGAAGTAGAGCTCATTCAAATTGCCGAGGAAAAATCATGTTGATGTATCACTTGGTGATTCTATGGGCATGAACATGCGCTGAATCTAAATCTGCTGTATGGCTACAATATCTAACTTTTGATAAATCTAATATCCATACATGGGGAATTCATTGCCATGATATCTTGTAGACTCTGTGTACAGAAAATGTCAAGATTTTACATATATTGCTAGAAATCTGTACATGTCCATCAAATCATTGGAATAATGCCAGTTTCTACTAGACAAGAATAAACTAAACGCAATAACAACTAATGCAGACAGCAAGTGAATCTTCAGCATTTCTCAGGATATCAAACACAGCACATGGAAAAAAGGTTCCTCGCCTCGAAGAAAATTGGAATGCTCAGTGCTATTAACTGAGAGACGCATTCGAAAGAGCAAGCAGACATGTATCACCAAGATAGCATTGAAGACAATGGGCGATTAGGGGGCTGTAATTCCCAATGATTTGATGAACATTTAGGAGTACATTGCCGGAGTGGTCAAATGAACTACAATAACGTGCATATGCTGTTTCTTTTTTCTTTTTCATTTTTGCTATAGCAGAAAGGTGATACACACGTGTAATCAAGTCGCAAAAGCCTCAAATATCTTTGCAAATGGATAAGATCTGTATGGTACTATGAGTTCTCCGCAGGTATAACTAGAATAGCATCTGGATTCAGGAGATGGATATTGCCTTATAATTTTAAGACTGTCATAGCTTCTGAAACTGCTGCAACCCTGAATATGAAAGTAATACCCGAAGACAATGAGTGCACTCATTATAGGTGCATGGAATATAAGATTGAGAAAGACAAGTCTGATGGCGGAGTAGCTGAATTCTTAGGAAAAATTCTGACTCATTGAACAAGAACATTGTGACCAAAGAGAATCAAGAATCGTAAAGAATACTTTCGGCTGACAAAAATTTATCCGTAAACTAGCGTATGTGCCATCAGCTAAACAGTGTTTGCACCTAGATGTGTAATAACCCATTCGAAAGAATTGGGCAAATTCATCTGCTTCATTGTATTAAGTTGCTCACTTATTAAAGAACAAGCAGAATACTATCTTTAAAAAGATCAAGATTTCTTACTGACCAGGTCATAAGAAAAAGCTACAAAGTATGTTCCGGCATTAACTAATGATGGCCCCAGAGTCTTTGACTACAGCAAATGTAGACTACATTCAATCAACGAGTGTATGTTTAAGACCAAGCCCAAACTGACGCAAGAAGTCAAGAGACTATTATTTTTATTGAAATAAGCTGTCATCTCATAGTTTGTCAAGATCTCCTAATGACACTTGGAAAGCTGCCAGATATCAAAATCTTTAGTGACTATGTCAATGCTTACTGACCACTATATTCGAAATAAGACCGATATTGTTGCCAGTTGTCGAGAAAAATCAATCAAACAGGTGCAGGGATCAAACACAATAAGTCTTACCACGAGGACATCCTCAAATACATATGTTCTCCCATAAGGCCAGTCCAACTTTGTCACTTGATGATAGTAATGCAGATCTAATTGCACTATTTTCAGACCCTCTGATTTAAATCAGTCTAACGGATGAAATGATGACTCCAAGAAACTGATAACAATCATTTCAACTGCATCCATGAATGCATGGAACCAATAGTTGTTCAAAGGTGTGATAGAGTTTTATTTCTCTTACGCCTGGTACACTATAACAGTGCACTGAGGCGACCACATCACACACATCTTACTGGCCTTGGCAAAGGCCTTCTTTTGGACAACGTAGTGGATTTAACAGAAGTTTGGAAGATATATGGTGTGCCATTGGTTGATACATCCGACGAAGCATGTCAGTCCTTAGGTATGGCTAGTCTCTCTCTCTCTCTCTCTCTCTCTCTCTCTCTCTCTCTCAGTATCTGTTTCCATACCAAAGACTTGCAAAGAGACCACATCATGTCGTTGTATACAGTGATGCTTCAACTAACTATGCAGCTGCATTAAACTTTGTATGGCATACATCAGAGTGTTCAACGGGGAATAAGTTCTTGTGAGCATGGATCATGGAAACTAACGCAAGTGCGTTACTTATCATGTTCACAGATATTTATAGTGGAACCAATGCTACAACTGATTAAAGACGACTGGTGTGGATTATCAAGTTCCTGGAAAGTTTCAGAAAGATAGTCACAGATATTTCAGAACTTGGTTATTGACATGAACTCAGCCTCAACCAGTGATAGAAATTCAGCAATCTATACCTGTGACAAATTGGGATCAAAAGTGACGTACACTGGGCTCATCCAGCAATAACAATTACCTATTCATATGAATCCAGCTCCAGCACACGACATTGTCTCTGCAGATGCCAATGGGATCAAGTCCCGGTTATCTATCAACATGAATTAAAAACCATTCAATGATTTTCACTCAATCTCAATAGTTTTCCTGGGGTTTAATCCGAAACTGAACATGCTGTACAGATCAGAAACGCGAATAAACAACACCCATTTACTGTAAAGGCAAATCATGTCAATGTATGGTATGTTTGTATCAATATTGAGGGATGGTGTAATCCTGGATGTAATTTCTTCTCCAGGAGAAAAATTTCGAAGTAAATAAATCTGAGGGCACCCACAATCAACCTGTCTCCAGATCATATTTGGTTGACGAATTATTTTTCAATAAAGACAACAAACATATTCAAAATTCAAGCAGCATCTGAATATTAAATCTAAACAGATCATGGCAATAGGTTTCCTATTCATAAAAACTTACAAAAACACATTTAATTCAAGTTCAGTCGGAACAATATGTATATACAACCATTTTAGTTTGGTAGCAGCAAACGATCGTGATCTCTCAAATCTAAGGCCTTGTTGGACATTTTTAGCTAGGCATGCAGCAGATTTGGATTAGCAATGCATTCTTTACCCATGAAAAATATCATACCTGATATATTTATTGGATTTACTCCAAAGTAGAGATTTTTTGGAAAATGATATTGTCCAATACAATGGTATATCCTGTAAAAGAGATAGTCTATGGGGGTAAAATAATTTTACTGCACATGCATGAGTGGCTAATGTAAGGCAGTCTTTTGTTCAGAATTCATCCTCACTCTAGTTTCTTGTTCAGTAATCGATGATAAACTCCGTGAAGTTATCTAGCAACTAGACAGATACCACAAAGCCGTTGAAGCGGAGTAAACGTAAATAGACTAAGCTCCTAGGATGATAAAATGATGGTTCTCACCACACATACACACGCACACACTCATCTTTGAAAATATCTACTCGAACCTTGTGGAATTCGACAAAGGAAATGCATGCATAAGACACTCATACTGGCAATTGCTTGCAAACAGTTGTTGTTAACATCCATAACGCGTTTGTTTTTATGTCCATTTTTATACCAATAACTTTTGTGCATATTTATATATATATATATATATATATATATATATATATATATATATATATATATATATATATAGATAGATAGATAGATAGATAGATAGATAGATAGATATTTGAAATGGGCCCGTGTGCTCCAATAAAATATTGCATTACACTGCAATGTGATACATGGGAACAGAAGGATTTGATCTGTTGCAGGCTGCTGCTGTCGTTCTCTAAAATTCACTGGTGATTTATGGGAGATGTAGAAAATGGGGTGTGTCCGTACAGTCTTATGCCGATAAAGAAATCCAATGTTCCTGAATAGTTTTTCAGACGATTGAAATTCGGGCTAGGAGCAGCTGTGTGAATGCTTCTATTGAAATCTGGCTCTGCTCTCATCTTAAGGCATCCACTCTTATTTTCTCGATAGCATCCATGCAGACAAATGTACATACACATAAACTTCAAGACTAGACTAACAGTTTTTCCATCAAATAATTTCTCCAATTTTTATTCAATAAATACTAAAATATAAATGCAAATCATCACCTGGTGGTCGTAATAATAATAATAATAATAATAATAATAATAATAATAATAATAATAATAATAATAATAATAATAATAATAATAATAAAAAAAGTTGAAAGAGTTGTCTGTTGTTTTTTGGAGCTGCACGTTGGTAAGTGGAATATAATTTAGAATTTAAAATTGAATTAATAATTCTCCCCGTCCCGTCGAGATAGAGGTGTCCGATAGGAAAGTAATGCCAAGCTACCCTCCTGTATGAATGAATGAAGCCTGTCTACCCACCACCCTTAAGTAGAAATATATTGGCATGGTGAAATCCACCATTGGAAAAAAACACAGATAGCGAGACTTACACTAAGTCAAGACTTAGAAGATTCAAGGGAGACGTATGATATTGAAGGCTTTTAATTTGACCCAGACGAAGCTTAGTGTTTTTTTTAGGTCTGAAGTTAGGAGGGGATTGTCATACCACCAAATAGATATATCTGTGCAGCGGAATGGTCTGTCCTTGTAAGGTTATACCCTGGGTGGTAAGAGCTAATGGGACTCTGAAGGTGTCAATGAGCTCATTGGCCTCAACGAACCCACCGAGGTCTGGTGCTTCCTTAAAAGAAGGAAAAATGGCCGGTGGGGCTCTTGGGTTATTTCTGAATCACATCAGTCTTAACCAACCCACCAAGGTCTGGCGCTACCTCAAAGAACCAAAAACCCCTATCATGACAGTACAACCAAACCATTTTACCGCAAAAAACGGGGCAGAGATCCGAAATCTGTGTGTCGTAACCGGCAGGTGTTCCCTTGTTAGCCACCAGGAGGGATCCAGTCGTCACCCTATGACTGCTGGCCAAAACTCCGGCTCGTGTACCCTTAATGGCCTTCAGGAGGGACACAGTCGTCACACAGCTACTGTTGGCCAAAACTCATATACCACTAATGACACCCAGGGAGGGCGCAGTCCTCACGGAGTGACTGCTGTAAAGAATAAGAGAAACAGATGGACATGAGAGGAGAAGGGACTAGTTATGTATTGTTACTTCAAAAGCAAGCCTCCGATGCGATCTTATAGAGAGCGTATGCTCCAAATATGGAGGGAAAAACTACTGTGGAAGTATCGAACCAACGCCTGGCTGACCAAGTAAAACAAATCCAAAAGAAGAAATGGCTGTCTGAGACTGAACTACTAGAGATTCGCAATAATATAGAAAGAGATTTAGGTGACACACCTGAAGAATGCCCCCCCCAGCACAACTAGTACCAACATTAACACTGGAAGGATTCCCCATGAGACCCCCACAGTAAACTATGCACCAGAGGGTGACGACGAGGCACCAACGAAAGAAGAGAAAACCAAAATACAAGCTCTGAAAGAAATCATGAGAGGAGAGAAAACAACACTCCCCTCCCTCAGAGACAAAGACAGAAAAAAAGTCGGAGAAGTGACCGAACAGGTCAACTGCCTCTTACAGCACATACAAACGAACACCCTCCTAAAACTCAACAACTTTATTTACGCTGGGGCGAAAATGGTAGCACAAAGCTTCACAACACAAGATTGGACCCCGAGCAATAATAGGGAAGAAAAACCCAACTGGGAAAGAAGATTACAAAGGCAGATCTCCAAACTATAGAGAGATGAAGTACTGCTTAGAAATACACCACACACGGACAGACCACGAGTAAGACTTTATAACAAATACAAGGTAACGCAAAAAGGCATTGCAACTGTAGTCGAAGAGTTACACCAGAAGAGATCAGCCAAAGAGGCAAGACTGAAAAGATACAGACTAAGAACGGCCCAATACACACAAAACCGCTCATTCCAAAACAATGAGAAAAAGTTTTACCAAGATTTAAATGGGGAAAGAAGGACACGAAACCAGATGCCACAGAGGCCAAGAACTATTGGAATAGACTATGGGGGCACCCAAAAAGACACAACGTAACACCGCAATGGTTAGGAAACATGAGAAAAGAACTAGAAGATATAGACAAGGGAGAACCAATAGTACTAAATGAAACCACATTGAAACATACTCTTAGGAAAGTAGCCAACTGGAAAGCACCGGGTCCCGACGGGATCCATGGGTATTGGTTCAAGAAATTCACCACGTTACACGGTAGACTCACCCACCTACTCCAAAATTGTCTAAACGAAGGCAAGGCTCCAGAATGGATGACCAAAGGCAGAACCACCCTCATCCAAAAGACCCAGAAAAGGGGAACATATCAAGCAACTATAGACCAATCACTTACCACTTATGTGGAAAATCCTGATCGGGCAAATAGCAGAGAGAATATACATGTCAATGGATAGAAGGGGACTACTACCAGAAGAAAAGAAAGGGTGTAAGATAGGAACCAAAGGGGCAAACGATTTACTCTACATAGACCAGATGATCTTAAGAGAAGTGAGGAAAAGGAGAAAGAATATCACAATGGGATGGATAGATTACAAAAAAGCGTACGATATGATTCCACATAGCTGGATACTCGAATGCCTTAGAATGTTCAAAATTGGCGAACCAGTGGTTAAACTCATCGGTAATTCGATGGAAGACTTGAAAGTAGATTTGACAGCCGCAGCGGACAAACTAGCAGAGGTAGGGATAAAAAAGGGAATCTTCCAAGGAGACTCGTTGTCCCTACTATTATTTGTTCTAACAATGATACCGCTCAACAGAATCCTGAAAAACAGCAAAGGATACCATTTCTCTAAAACAAAAGGAAAGGTCAACCACCTAATGTACATGGACGATATAAAATTGTTCGCAAAAAAAAGGGGAGAGCTTGAGACTCTGTTCAACAAGTAAGGGAATATAGTGAGGACATAAGAATGGAGTTTGGAATAGAAAAATGCGCTATCATGGTGATGCACAAAGGAAGGCTTTCAATGACTGAAGGAATCGAACTCCCAGACAACAGCAAGATTAGGGCATTGACCACACAAGACCGATACAAGTACCTAGGTGTCCTTGAATGTGACACGATAAAACGGAAGGAAAAGAAGGAGAAAATAAAGAGAGAATACCTCAGGAGGATAAGGAAAATATCAGAAACCGAATTAAACAGCAGAAATCTAATAAAAGGAATGAACACCTGGGCTGTGTCAGTAGTTAGGTATACAGGACCATTCCTAGGATGGACAAAGGAAGAGCTCCAATCAATGGATAGGCGAACAAGGAAACTTATGACGATGCATAAAGCATTACACCTTAGAGATGATACAGATAGACTATACGTTAAGAGAAAAGAAGGTGGCAGAGGGCTCATCAGCATAGAAGATTGTGTCCAGAGAGCTAAAACAGTCCTAGAAAGATATGTGCAAACAAATAGAGAAGAAATCATAAAGAGCACGAGAGATGGTGCAACAAGCAATAAAGAAGAAAATAATGGAACAGTACAGCAAACAAGAAAAGAAAGATGGGAAGGGAAAAAAATTGTACGGCGAGTTTAAAAGACGGATACAAGATATAGCAGACGAGAAATCATGGATGTGGTTACGAAAGGGGAACCTTAAGAGAGAAACAGAATCGTTCATCATGGCAGCCCAAAACAAAAGCATAAGGACAAACTACATAAAAACAAAAATCGACCGAACACAGACAAACAGCAAATGCCGCATGTGCGGTGAAAGAGATGAGACAGTAAACCACATAACTAGTGAATGTAGTCAACTCGCCCAGAAGGAATATAAGCATAGACACGATAGAGTAGCAACGATGGTACGCTGGGGACTAAGCAAACAAATGGGATTCAACCATGTGGAAAAGTGGTATCAGCACAAGCCAGAGGCAGTTTTGGAGAATGATAACCACAAACTACTGTGGGACTTTGACATCCAAACTGACCACCTCATCCAGGCAAGAAGACCGGACTTAGTAATAGTAGACGAAAAAAAGGGAGGCCTGCCAAATAGTACACGTTGCTGTACCTGCAGACCATTGAGTGAAAAAGAAGGAGGGTGAAACAAGGGAAAAATACCAGGACCTACCAAGAGAGTTGAGGAAGATGTGGAACATGAAAACCAGGGTAGTACCGGTCATAGTGGGCGCACTAGGAACTGTCCCCAAAACGCTGAAGGTGAGACTGGAGGAGATCGGGATCAGGGGAAGGATAGAGACCGTACAGACCACAGCACTACTGGGAACTGCACGGATACTGAGGAAGGTGCTGGAGATATAGGTACTGGAACGAATTGTAGCTCTGTCGTGATATGTGAAAGAGAGAGGAGACGTTAGCTGAAGACCTGAGGAGACTTATTGTCACTCAGCCCTTAGCGATAACCACTGGGTAACCGATGTGAAACTGTAAATTGCAGAATTACTGCGACCTATGAGTACTAGGAGAGGAGGGCTGGAGACTTGAGGAGACTTGCTGTCACTCAAACTCCAGCGGTTACCACCAGTGGTGTGAGATTCCAAAATAATAATAATAATAATAATAATAATAATAATAATAATAATAATAATAATAATAATAATAATAATAGAAAACGTGCGTGCAAGCAAACAGTGAAGAAATCATAAAGAGTGCACAAAATAGCGCAACAAACAACAAAGTAGATAACAATGAAACAGGACAGCGAACCAGGAAAGAAAAATGAGAAAAGAAAAAATTGTACGGAGAATTTAAAAGACAGATAAGAGACGTGCTAGACGGGACATCGTGGTCATGGTTACAAAAAGGAAACCTGAAGAAAGAAACGGAATCGCTTGGCAGCTCAAAACAAAAGCATCAGGACAAACTACATAAAAAAAATCGATAGAACACAGACAAACAGCAAGTGCCGCCTGTGCGGTGAAAGGGATCAGACCATAAATCAGACAACAAGTGAATGTAGTCAACTGACCCAGATGGAGTATAAGCATGGACACGATAGAGTAGCAGCGATGATACACTGGGAACTGTGCAAACGAATGGGATTCAACCATGCAGGAAAATGGTATCAGCACAAACCAGAGGCAGCCCTGGAGATTGGCAATCACAAATTACTCTGGGACCTTGATATCCAAATCAACCTCCTAACCCGGGCAAGAAGACTGGACTTGGTAATTGTAGACAAGAAGGGGAAGACCTACCAAATAGTAGACGTAGCTGTATCTGAAGACCCTAGAGTAAACAGGAAGGAGAATGGAAAACCTGAAAAATACCAGGATTTAGCGAGAGAATGTGGAACATGAAAGCCAGGGTAATGCCAGTCATGGTGGGTGCACTAGGAACTGTCCCAAAGACCGAGGGTGAGACTGGAGGAGATCATGATAAAAGGGAAGGATTGAGACTGCACAAACCACGGCACTGTTAAGAACTTCGCGAATACTGAGGAAAGTGCTAGAAATACAAAGACTGCAACACGAATTGTTAACAGTGACCTAACAGATGAAGGGGAATGAAAGCGGAAATGTAAACCATAGCAATGGCATGATAGGCGAACGGGAAAAAATGTTGGCCGAAGACCCGAGGAGACTTATTGTCACTCAGCCTTCAGCAATGACCAATGGGCAACCAGTGTGTCACTATACACCACAGTATTACTGTGGCCTATGAGTACTAGGAGGGGAGGGCTGGAGACTAGGAGAGGCTTGCTGTCACTCACATTCGAACTACTACTACTACTACTACTAATAATAATAATAATAATACATATATATATATATATATATATATATATATATATATATACACACACACACATTAAGGCCTAAATATCATATAAAAACATGAATTCTAACCACGCAAAAGCTTACTTAAACATATACCACAGTACATGAACGATACAATAAAGATAACTGCATCAAGTAGTGAATTTGTTAATGAAGCTAAATATATTTATTAGAACACCATTGAAAAAGTGAATTTAAGAAGAATAAGAATAATATGGAAAACAAAAAAGAAGTCTAAAAATAGAGAAAATAAATATTATTTGGTTTAACCTCTACCTTTTACGGTTAATCAGCTAACATACATATAAATGAAATATTCATCATATTATTTCATAAATAGTTCACTTAAAATACAAAATTGGTAAGCTTTTGGTAGAGACGTCTGAACCTTGAGAAAAAGATCAATCCTCGAGTAGTTGCCCATGGACCTAAAACATGGAACATAAACAAAAGATTGACCCCCAAGCTGAGAACTACAACTCACACAAGGGGGAATCATGTATACCCTCTATGAAAAAATATCATGACAGCACTGTATATCAGAGAAGAGGTTTGAGTCGAAGACATTATAGAAACCAATAGAAACTCACATAGTACTTGGCTGGCCATGTTGAACTAATGTCAGGCAACTGCTCAACATCACAACCTACCACATGGATTTCCAGAAATTGAATGCAAAAATACCACTGGCAAAATATGAAATGATAAATCCAGAAAGTATCAGCTCATGATAGGGATGTCTGACAATTCTTGGGAATGGTCTATATTCAATGACAAACACGAAAAGGCCGCCGATAGTGATGATAAAATTCTCCATGTAATACATGCAAAACTTCCTACACGATAAAGGTTTGATTTGTACAGAGGAAAAATTTATAATATTGATATAGGAAGATTTAATCCTCTTCAACTCGAGAAGTGGAATCATTATCAAAGAGGAAAAAATGGCCCGAACGGAAAATCAAATATTAAATCATGGATAAATAACATAGTCAAATTAGGAAAGAAAAATATTCCCTAGCTTTCTGGAATTATCTTCTTATAATCATTGAATCCCTGATATGATCATCATTAGTTTTATTTATCAATTAATTTTTCAATTTTTTTAATCATTTCACAATTTTTTGCTATATCATCCAAAATCAATTTGTTTGCATTCATTACATAACATTTATTTTATGGTTTTTGATATGATCAATTATTGTTTCAATTATCGCTCCTGGGGATGAACACTCTTTATGTGAGGGCAACTCGTCCATTTAAGCTATATGGTAATACTCACCAATTCTGGAATGGAATACTCTGGTGAATGGGTGAGTATGTGTAAGTAAATATATCGCTTCAATTCGGTCCCACTGACCGACCAGTAGGGCAGAGGGAAAGTGTCAGTATCTGGGTGTGAAGTGAAGATTTCAATCCTTCCTCATGTAACTGAATGGCATATTGGATAGTCCATACACATAATGAAGAGTTGAAATACATCGAAACAGCTATCAGTGGATAACACAATTATATATATATATATATATATATATATATATATATATATATATATATATATATATATGAAGATAAATGTGTGTAAAGTGACCATCAACGGACTTTTCCCATATCTAATGCCATATAGAGACATACAAAGAGAGAGAGAGAGAAAATGAAATTGGATATATCATGAGTAGAGCACGGCATGAAAACAATGTACAAAGAGAGAGGGAGAAACTACGGCCGCGCTATTGGCGTTTGTTGTCGTTTGTTCCTATGGAATCAGAAGAAAAAAATGAAAAAAAAGGCAGGGAGGAAGAACAAAACAAGATATCAATGCAGCATTGAAAAGAGAAAGGAAAAAAAGGAGGGTGGGAAGATAGAAGGAAGGAAGTAAAGAAAACGAAAGTAAGTGCAGATTTACGAATAATGCAAATGATCGAGTTAATCATTTAGTGACATCATCAGTAGCATCTGACACAGTTATAAGTAAGAATATTTGTTTTCTTCTTGACTAATGTACTATATTGTTTCTTGTTTTGGTAATATTTTAGCCTTGTTGCTCAAATCAGTTTTTTAACTTTGATGAGAGAGAGAGACACACACACACAGACACAGACACAGAGAGAGAGACAGACAGACAGACAGAGAGAGAGAAAGAAAGAGAGAGAGAGAAAGAGAAAGAGAGAGAGAGAGAAAACAAAAAACATGGAAGAAGAAAAAATTCGATGCATGTAAGTCCATTTCAAATATTGTTGTTTAAATATTTGTTTAATATCCCCTACTGTAGTTCCCCCTCTTAATCATATTAACTTTTCACTGTCTCTTGACTCGATTCAAAGTTGCCTTCCTGTTTATATGTTGATTTCCATGTTCAACTTTTGTAAATACTTGTTGGTTTTATGCATCAATTGTATAATTTACATATGTTAATGAGGTACTCCTCATTATGCTTTTATAGTCTCAAATGATTACCAACTGCTAAGTAAATTGATTCACCATGCTATCATTATGGTGATCTGGGGAAATTCATGGTTGAATCTTACCCTTTCCTTTGTTCTATTCATCTTCAAACGTACATTTTTACATCTCTTATTCAGATCATACAACATATTTTGTAACTTTTTTAATACTTCTGACGCCATGTAAACGTCATTACCTCCAAGTCAGTTTCCAAGATATGCTTGATCATGAATTAATATATTCATGGGTTACATTTTAAATGGGATTTATTCTCTATTCTGTTCCATCGTCGTATTTTATTCCTTCTCGGCCCAAAGGAAGCTAGCTGGACTTCAGTTGTGATAAAAAAAGCAACAAAAACTGGGATGAACACGATTAATAACATGATATTTTCCATAATACTTTACAATACTTCACCCATTAGAGAATAAATGGATTGAATCACTGATACTGAACCACCAGTTAATGATATACAAAGATCAGAAGAGATCGGTGTAAGGGATTAGTGTAAGTGTTTGGTTTGGACTTGCACCAGTCATTATGTCCTGTATCTCACTGGCAAGATGGGTCAAACATTGATCGAGCCACCTTCTGACAACGTCGTGAGTTCTATTCTCACCTGGAATCTTAGAATTCTTTGTTCTGACGTGGGAAGTTATTTCATTCACTCATCGAAGAATGGAACCTAATTAGTCGTGAGAAAAGCATCAGCTATTGGATTAAATAGCAGCAAAAATTATCGATAATGATTGACAATACTTTATCTAATAATTTTTTAAAAATAGCTTGAAAAACTGATACTGAAATATCGGTCGATGAAAAACATGGTGCAGAAGAGATTGTGATAGAGAATGAATTTATTACTTGATTTAGGCTTGGGTTTGCCACGAATTCGTATTGTTTAGATTAGTAAGTAGTCAACTGCACCACTTTCCGGTATAGGGGCCGTGATTTTGATTATTTTTAACTATCTAGTTTTTACTTTTATTTGAATTGTTGATTTAGTTAATCACGGAAATTAGTTCAATTGCGACAAAAAGCAATACGATACCATAAACTTGTGAGGTAATTTATCAATAGGATAGGAAGGGAGAGAGAGAGTAAAAGGTTTACAGATTCGCTTTTGCTACCCATGTAAATAGCTTAGTGATAAAGTAGTTCGGCGTTGACCGAGCTGCCCTACAGAATAGAGAAACATGCGCTCGATGCTGACGACATAATCTTTTATTCTATATTTAGTTCAGTCCCTGCCAGGAATCGACCTGAGTTACGATATAATAAAAAACAACAAAAAATTGGATAAATGTAAACAGTACTAAGGATATATAATGTTCTATAATAACCTATCAAATGAAATAAATATATAGATTGGATAATGATTTAGATAACATTTTATGATTAAATAAACAAATAAGATAACTGATACGGAACTTCCTGTTAACGTGAAACCTGGCCCAAAAGTGATCGGCATAGGAGATGAGTTTAATCGTTTGATTTAAACTTGCACTTGCCATGGATTACGGTAGTATAATAGCAACAGCAGTCGGTCTTTACCTAAGCCATACATCAGCATGGTGTCATAAGTTCGATACTGATCCGGAACCGTCGATAAGAAATCAGACTGAGTTTGCCGGCAATGAAAGCAACGGATCTGGAAGTAAACAGTAGCAGAGATAGAAATTGAATTACAATAATGTTTCAACTAAAATTAATACATGGGATCATCGATACTGGAACCAAGTCAATAAAGAATATAGGGCAGAGGAATTCTAGGTCGGAGATGAGTTTGTCTGCTTGCACATGTTAACTGAGCAAGCCTTCGGCAGAGAAGTTTGTGACTTCGATTCTTACGTGGGGATAATGCTTTATTCTAATCTTCAATGGTGAACATCCCTTCACTGCCGAAAGGAAACCATAATTTAGTTGTTATAAAAATCTATAAAAATTGAATGAAAGGAAATAAAAGTAAAAGATTGCTAATTATGAGGTATGGCACTCCTAATAGAATTGATAACATACTTAATTGATTTTTTTTGTTACTAACTTTTTCACTCACTGCCAGGAAGTAAACAGTCAGAGTTTAGTTACCATGAGGGCTGGCAGAAACTGAAATCAAAATAAATGACAGCAAGGATCATTTATAATGATTGACAATACTTTATCTAGAAAATAAATCTATGAACGAGTAGAATTTCCCAAACTGAATTACAAGTGACTATGAAACATAGCACATACGAGATGTTGATAGGGCTTTAATTTAAGTGCTGGATTGTATGCACGCTTATTGCGGATATTTTGTGCTCAGTTGCAAGATAGGTCAGGCCTCTACTCAGCAATACACTAGCATAGCAACATGAGATCGATTCTCAACTGGGACTGTTCTTTTGATTTGATTAGCAATGGTATTCATTCAAGAAAACGGACTGAGTTTAGCTGATGTCTTATGCTTTGTGGTACGATATAAAGCAATACACATTCGGATGGTGGTAAATAGCAAAATAGAAAAATAAATAAATGAATGAATACAAATATAAATGAATATAAATATAAATAAAATAATGATATTGAATACTTAATCACATAAAATTGAAAAAAAACTTTTGTTTTTAATGTTTTTCATCCGCAACTTTAGTATAGTGATGAATTCATTTGAATTCTTTGGCATTGAAGCTACTTAATAGAAGTGTGCTATCACTAAATTGAACATAAAATACATACAAAATGCATAGTTTTAAAATCCAACTGAAGCTTATCTTACGTGAATCTTGTACCAGCCCTGGTTTAGAAATGGAAAATGATCTACTAAGATATTTCTTCTATTAAAACTTGTTCTTAATTTGATTCCTGCGACGAATCATAGCCTTAAGGCATATTCATTTCAATGAATCGATAGAGATGATGTCTATATTTCAAAATGCAGTGCTTTCAAATTTCTTCTTTAGATATCAAAAACCTCTCTCGGTATATATAATCCGATGGTCTATTGACTTACAAAATACTAGTCAGATTTTGACCAGAAAATTGCAATCTTTGTTATTTATTGAAAAGCATTGTGCTGAAATTCTCAACGAGAAAAAGACCTTATATTGAAATGTCAGTGTTTATTGTTCAATATACATGTTTTTTTATCAGACGGGCCACGTACTGATGTACCGAGACGGGCTGAGGAATTTGCAACACAATTATTCTATCGAGATCAGCATGCTCATCATTCAAAATTTACAAATGTACAGATCTTTGTTCTATTATATAATTTCATTTCATAGTTCAGGTCTTGTGTAATACATTTGTATCTTTTTCTGTAAGCTTGTTTGCCATTGAGCGTCATAGATACAGTTGAAACATATTTTGGAAGAAAGGCGAGGGGAAACATATCGAAAACATGTTTATGTACGGGTTATTGACACTAAGAACTGAATAAACGGACTTTCTAAGTTCACTTTACTTTGATATCCTTAGCAAAATAGCATGAATCAACGTCGTATGCTATCCCATCGTGAGATAATTCAATAACATCTCATCACTGGTAAGCCAAAATGGTCACAGGAGAGTACAGTGTTTGAGTGAACATTTGGGCGAACAGGTTCACTATAGTGCAACAAGTGTTATCCACCCAAACTAGAAATTGACTGATTGACCCCATCAGAGGAGAGAAGATGCACAGAACATCCACCGTTGTGATAATAAATAAACAGGTTTTAGGTGTGATTTTTTCATGGGCCGTATATTTGTCACACAGTATTGACAGCTTTTAGTTTGAATGCCACTTTGTCAAGCTAGCTTCTAGTTATTTGCTATGATGTCATAAAAATTTTCAAGTTTATTGCAATTTTTACGATTGTAAATTCTTCCAATCTTCTGTCAATTGAACGATATTATTCAACAATACACATTTCCTGAATGATATGCACATTAGACGGAAAGTGTAGAATGATTGGTGGACTTTTTTTTTTATATGTTGCAACTATCCAAGGTTTGGGCTGAGTTGCGAGAGCTGAACTCTTTGGTTGATATAGATATTAAGGACGATACGTCATATGCAATAATCTTTTGATGATAAGGATAATCAACAAAGGCATTTAAATTCAACATATATATAATATGGGTTTGTCTAGTGAACGTAGTCTCTGGGTAACTGTGAAAAATACAAACAAGTGATTTAACCGCCTCCAACCTTACAAAAATTATATACCAAGAACGTGGCAGCAAAAAAAAAAAAAAACCAAACCGTCATAGTAATAATCATTGCTAAAATTAGATTTGAAAAGTGCGAACCTTGTTTTGCATTCGGTGACCAAGATGATTTTATTTTATTTGGTATGAAGACGGCTTGTCATACGACGTGATCATGAACAGTGATATCCTAAAAGGATTATTGGCCATGAAACATAAGACTGGATAGTTAAAATCGTCTGATATTGCAGTCTGAGAGTAAACTTTACCCTTTATAGGTCTGAGTTAGTCAAGGTTATTCCCAACGGATGGTATAACCCCATTGCTATCCTGTCAGGGGTCAGAAAACAGCAACTGGTTTGCTACTTGAATATATGTACAGCTCAGCCTGACAGTTTTCTTTCTGGTGACTTCAATGAATCAGTGAGTACCTCTCATGCTTTTCGTGTTGTATGTTCTCGATTGCATTACATTGTAGTTAAAATCGATATCGTAAGCCTCAACGCTTGATAGCTTTCGTACAATTATGTAATGGCAGCACCTGAGTAACAAAGGTGGTGTGTGGAGTATAATGTCTTAGGGTCATGTTACGTGTCAGCCTAACCATTACGAACATTCTGGTGAACGTAGAACTGTTATGTATCGCCTGACTATATACATTGCTTTGCACCCTGCCCTTTTTCACCATCATTTGATTTATGTTTTGTTACCAAATTCTACAACTTTTCCGATTCCTGGAGTGTTGTAGACAATGTTTTTTTTAATTCAGTCAGCGTAGTTATATTACTTGAAAAAAGGGTATTTTAGTTAGTTTTTCTTCGTGTGCACATCTTAGCTCTACGATTACCTTTCACGGATGGGGAATACCTTCTGGGTGAGAAATATTAGAAAATACGTGGTGATTCCCTGCAATGAATTTTTCATATTTTGAGAATCAATAAATTAACAATTACCGTTAGCTGCACATATTGGAAAGGGTAAGTTTTGATTTTACGCAGTCATAAGAAAAAGTGATTGATCTTGGAAGCTTATCATATCCAGTGTTATCAATACAGACAAGTATTGTTTTCGGTCTCATTGATCACAATTTTGTGGATAACTCATGCTGGTATATATATATATATATATATATATATATATATATATATATATATATATATATATATATATATATTGTGACAAAATAATAAAAAATTGAATATATATATTGTGACAAAATAATAAAAAAAAATCCGTTATTAGTCTTAATTGAGTATTGAATTATCTTCATATACGATTTATATCCTTACGTTTCTACTTTCAAGATTTTGTATTTTTCTGAAAATGTTTGACAGCTTTCACTTCGGTGAGCTTTTGATTATCATATTCATTCAACGAAACATATCAGTTATTCTCCGTAAAAAAGAAAGGAGCATTTGACAGTATGAAAAATCTTATCAACACTCGCTCTGTTGTATGACCAATTTGAAAAGTTGTGTTATTATCATCGTCATCATCTTTGCATTAAATCTTTCCCTAGGATTCACCACATCTCTCTTTCTCGTGGATGTAGCAGAGCCAATACTTTCTTCCAAAGAATTTGTCTAGTTTGTCTCTCCAACTTGTATTCTGCCGGCTTCGTTTGAACATGTTATCTATGGGGATCCATGTTTTGAGTTCTGATGACGATCTGTTGTTTGCCTATCTTGCAACATGACTAGCCTATTGCCATTTGAGTTTTAGATGCACTTCTGTCCATGACTCCTGTTTTTTCGCTGATATACTGCTTTATCTTTTGATTTCTCCGTTAATCTCTCATGTGTACGTTGTAATGTTCTCAGGCTGCAGACCATTCTCTTTGTTAGGTCTTATGCTTTAGCTCCATAGTTAACTATCAGAAGGATGTATTAGTTGTATACTTTTTTTTTATCAATGGATTGTTCTTATTTTTGTTGAACTGGCTCTGCCAATGCCTTGTCATCCTAAAGTTTGTTGTTTTTTTATTTCCAACGTCATTGTTAAATAGAGCTTTGTTTAGCTGAAGTTCATGTGTAAGCAAACTGTTATCCCTTCTAAATTAATACTGATAATCTACTTTCAATATATCAGCTGAAATCAAAGCAGGGGAATGATGCCACTAGCCCTACATATATAGAATTCAAGAAAGCCTCATCCCACGAGGCGTAGACTCTGCTTACGTCAGAGTGCTGCAATTTATATACAGCCACAGTTGTTCCTTTGCCTGGCCACATAAATATTCTGAGCCCTTCCAGCTTCAAAAGAGGGTAAGACGATGTGATACCAATTCAACCAAACTCTTGCCTTAGGGTGATTTTAAGAAACCAACACTGGGGAAAAAGTATCCCGGAAAGAAACCTACGAGACCTCCAAATAGTTGGTATCTTCCAATTGCGGAAGCCACTTCAAATCTGGGTAATCGGTGTAAGTATATTCCTACTTGCCTTTTATCCTTTGATACCTAGTCCGGTGTAAAGAAAGATTTGTATGAATTTATATAATTTTTGTTCAAGAACTATCACGACAAAAAAAAATGCAATCAAAAGCAGATGAAAGTAAAGCAGTAAGAAACAACAATATAAAGAACAAAATGGATAGGGAATAAGACAATACTGCACATAGACTATCCTGTACTGAAGATGATGGAGGAGTAAAAGATAGGCATTCTAGGTCTGAAAAAAGGATAACATTTGGAACAGTGCTGACAACTACCTTCGGTATGTGCACAGAATATATTATGTCATTCGGTGAATAACAATTGAAATGAATCACTCAATCAAATCAAAAAGACCAAATTTTGCTGAAAACAGAATCACGAAGATATATGCTGCCATTTTACTTCCATTTATAAGACATGGTTATTACTGGAGTGAAATAAAATGAGCTTATGGTTCCAGAAGGTAGATTTGAAGAGGAAACAACATGCTTAATCGCCCTCAAGATGTATATTAGAGCAAGATACATTTTAATAAAATCTGTATAAAAAAAATTAGCAAAACTTTTTTCATGATGTTACCTGGATGTAAATGTTATTGATACAATCAGGAACTGTCGCAAATGACCCCAGGAGTAATGCAAAAATCAACATGGAAATGTGCCAAATTACTGGGAACTGTCAATGTAGCCAAAAGAACATGAGCGAAATCCATTATTAGCTATTCTGGTTTATTTAGAGCTGCCAAGTCAACGATGGGAAAAGCAAATTCACAGATCGTGACATGATGCACAAAGACACTTACCCAAACCAAATCTCAAAAGCACATGATGATTGCAGTAGTTGTCATCAATTTCTTGAATCTTGAGATGCCTAACATAGGAAATAGTGTACATGACAGATATGTACACTTTGATATTTCTCCATGGCCTGTTACAACCTCCATTCAAACGTGACTAGCCTACCATCAAAATTCATTCTCACATGGAAATAAAAAAAATACTTTCTCCTATTTGTACTGAAAACTTAAAAGTCGGAATACGCCTTAAAAAAAGTTTACATTAGATAGACGGCAGCTTGTCAAATTCATAATTATTGATAGCAGCAAAATGTAGACAAATTAAGCAAGCTTTACCTCGGTTCGATAATAACACGAACTAACAATCCCGAATCTGGAACTGTCTAAATGATTAACAAAATGTTTTTTTTTTACAAAAGAAAAAAAAACACACCGAATATACTGAAACATAAACTACACATATAAATGACAGCTAGAACACGCTTAAAATGAATCGAACTAAAAAAAGATAACATACGTATTAAACCAAAATAGAAGAATTAACCATCCGAAAATGTTAAGAATGAAGAGCAATATAGCAACTTCTGACCCAAAAGAGAATTATCCTCAAAAACTAAGAAAGTCATGAATTGGAATGAGTCTGAAACTAAAACTAAAATTGAATGTAAATAACATTGATAGATATTAACGGCATTAAAGCCTTGACAATGAACAAAGTTGATGATGTAAGATAACATACACACATAGCCATAAACCAGAACTAAAAGCACGAGTCCAGACATCGGAACATAACAGTAGACAAAGCATATAAAAAAAGAAATTAAAAATAAGTCCCCATTCAGCATCCTGATCTAAAACCTAATCAAAGAATTTTATTCATCAAAAGGAGGCTTATATTCCCTATTCGGGGATGAGCATTCTTTTAGCGAGGTAACTCGTTCATTGTAAGCTTGTGCAAAGCTCTTACATAGGAATAGAGGATTCTGATGGATGGGGAATACATGCTTAAATAAAATTATTGCTAATATTCAACCCTACTGACCGTCTAATTCTGTGGCGTAGACGTAGGATACTGGCCTCCGGGTCAGAAGCGAAGGTTTCAATCCTACCTCGTGGTACTGGATGGCCCCACTGAAGAATTGTGATATAACAATACAGCTGTGTGGATGATGCAATAATACACTCACACATACACACACATATATATATATATATATGTATATATGAATATATAGGATTAAAATGATATTAGTCAAGAGTCAAAACTCACCTATATCCTTGGGTCCTGTTTTCCATGGATGTTGAATAGATAATTGAGTTTTTTCAGAAACTAAATTAAGCCCAACTATGAAAAAATGAAAGTCTGGTCAAATGGCTGCCAATTGTTATGATTCCATCTGATGAACCAGATATATTTCCTTTTGTAAATGGGACATAAAACTCATCTTAAACCATTTTAAAACAAATCGTCCTACAATTCTATCATTGAAAAATATACCAATATCCTAGTTACAAATGGAAAATATCAAAAATACAAATAAAAACTACAACATAACGAAACATTCACTCAAATGAAGTCATCTTGAAACTAGAAATGACGTGATAAACACTACTGACAACAGTAGAAACAACAACCACCGATGAAGACAATCCTCCCCAATTAATTATTCCACAAATACCGACAGGAAGATATATTTAGCAACTAAAAGTATACATACATTGACATAACCTGGTGAAAATCTTCTCTCCTCAAAAAATCGAGGTATGCTTTCAAATAGAAAGTTTGATATAGGGGAAATATACTTTTACTCCAATAACACATCCTTTGAATCATTCAAACAACTTTGAAAATTGGAGCACCAAAAGACAAAGCTTACACAGGCCCGTCAGAACGACTTGATACGGAAGAAGGAAGGGACATTTCTCAGACCATTTCCTTTTGATCAATGTAAAATATTCCTATTGTTAGAGGTGTACAATTCAATTGATGGATAAATGATGATATTCAGATACCTAATTGATGAAGATGAAGAGGGATTAAAAAAATCTATTCAAATCCATCGGAAATCAATGTAATTGCAAAGCATTTGAGAACATAGCAACTGAACAAGCACAACAGATTTTTGTATATATATTTACATTAAACACTCTTTGTCTTACTTCATCGGTGTAATTCACTGGAGCAAAACCACCTAATTTCATAAAATAGCGATTTAGAAATTAGAAAGGAATCGTCCTCATCGTAGAACACAAATAATGGTATTTTTCCAAATTATTTCTTCAGTGATCTACAGAACTATGTATGCACGACATTAATTTATCTGGTTGAAAACTCTGTCGAAAATATGTTTTTTTCTACTGTATCAAAGAATTTGCTGTCAATGTCAGTTGAGTTAATATTGTCAATTTTTTCCTCGTGTACATGAAACATTGTTAGATGGTTCTTCCTGCTATCAGTTTTGTAGCGCCTAAGTACGTCTTTACTTATTCCAATGTGGAGGAAGATCAAATCCGTCATTGATACGATTCTTTGATGTCTCAAGTACTTCAAATTATATCTTACAATAATGAGTTTTTGGAGTTGACGGAAAGTGGTGATACATTCTATTCATGCCTTCATAGTAGCCTTCTTTTTCAAAAACTTATTGCATTAACATTGAGCACCTCTTTACTTTTTACTACTCCAAACATATAGTTAGCATTGTCAACAGTCCCTTTGATAGTGCCTTAGTGACATATTGATCAACGTCATTACTCACTGCAGCTGACACCTTATGGTCTTTACTGATATTTTCAATTTGCTTTCAGAAATATATTCCGAAAGATCATCCATGCAAAAAACAAATGTTGGCATTTTGCCAGCAACTGTAAACTCTTTCCTCCATTGTAGGTTTGCAATGGTTTCAATGGACCAGTACTATGATTGAATCAACTGGACGTAATCGTTTGAAACGGACTCAAACGCTTCGCCAGGAATGCGCCCCCTACTTGGGTTAAGAGCAAGCATTGAGCCTTTTAGAATCCTTTTGTGTTTGCTCTATCATTGCACCCAGCTTCATAATGCGTTGAATATTTTCGAAATAGCTATGTCTTATGCATCACTCCAAAGATTTATGATATGCATCGATATCTTGTAAAAGGTGCACCAAAAAAAATTCAAAGTGGATAATGAGATCATTAATCAAGGATTCAAATAAATGGCTGCTACTTGTTTAAGACATCAGCATTCCCATCCGCCATTTTTGCATACATTACTAATTTTTGATACGTTGTGCTATTTTTATCAAAGTACTGATAAAGAATTTTACAGCATTTCATATTGTCAATTTGCTGATGGGAATTTTGATTTGCTCATTTGAAACCAATCAACAAATTTTAGCAAGTGATAAAAAATAATGTCAGCCTCACTTTTCTAGGTTGCTCTCGTCTCCTCAGAGATAGAGCTTGTTTTTTTAGATAACGCACATTTCTCAGTTCTTTTAGCAACAATCTGTGACTATTTCTCCTGTGAATATTGGCTAGAAAACATTTCAACTCTGTCTCTTTTCACAGTCAAACACAAAAAAAAAAATTACAGAGAGCAATTTTCTAGCTGAAAATTGAGTTGTATATTTATGCATACAAACAGTAAACATATTGCATTTAGAGTTATAGTAATCAACTAATAAACAGACCTATCGATAATGGAGTGTTGAAAATTTTGATTCGCACATAGGGAGAATCAATAGGTACTCACCCCGTCATTTCCTTTCATGTCAGTTTATTTTCCTACTCAATTCGACGACCAATTCAAATTCAAATATGGCTAAGGAAAACAAATTGGTCTCTTTGTGGAAATGAAACCAAGAAAGATGTGTCCAAGTGGAATCCAAGCCCGGAAACTAATTTAAAAAAAAATGCCTACATAGTCTTAAATTGTTTTTTTTTAGTAGCAGGCAGGTACAGATGGGATATGATATAGGTATACAGTTTTAAACCGGACTGGGAAATGCATTAAAAAGTAAGATTTTGACTCTATAATGACCATCAAGTTGGGCAAGAGGAACGACATATAAGCGGACCCCAATGATGCACAGTGATGAGGTGGGAAATAGGGAAAAAAAGATCAATCAAAATGAATGATAGCATCAATGATTCGTTGTGAGTCTGTTCTATTTTGTCTGCTTATTGCTCTTCATTTGCCTCAATTGCATACGATTAAAAAAGACCTAGTCGCTTAATATACAATACACCAACTAGCTCACAACATATGGCTTTCTTTACTTTCTAGTCCAAGGAAATGTTCTGACTAAAGCTGCTTGAAATGTTCTACCTACATTGGTTATAAAAGGGAGAAGCTAGCTTATTGGAATGAAAAATTGAAAGAAAAATTAGAAATAAGTTTTCATGCGAAACCTTTTTGCTTACAACACGTATTACTCAAACTTATAATCAAAAGGCTGAATTTTTCTACTGAAGTTAAGTTTAGCATGTACTTCATTAACAAATCATTCGACATCTATAAAAGGTGCTCCAATGATCTGTTAGATAAATCAAACTCATAGACACTTCAATCGATGAATGCAAAGCCACAAGCAATAATATGTTTTCATGAAGATTGTCAGAGTACCATTATACGATCAGATTTACAGAAAACATTGCCCTTTTCGCTGAAAACCTACCTTACCTCCAAATAATGCTAGATGAACAAAATAAAAAGAGCAAGAGAATCGGCCTACACATGAACTTCAGCAAAACAAAGATCATATGCAACAACCACATCAGAGATTTTTAAAAAAAAAAAAGATTGAGGACACAGAACTGGAGAAAGTTGATTACTAAATCTACCTAGGGCAACAAATCTCCAGGAGACCCTTGAAAGAAGAAAAAAAAAGTGGATAATCATCGTAAAAATAATAGAAAAATTATGCAGAGCCAGGCATAGAGAGACCACAAGACAGCTTGGTACATCCGGGAAAAGACAGTAGTCAGGGACATCATAGAATCCATTAAAAATCTCAAATGGCAGTGGGCTGGCCATGTTGCAAGAACAGCGGACAACCAATAGACATCACGACTCACAACTTAGAACCCAAGAGATCACTTGCTCAACTGAAGCTGGCAGAGTATTTGATGGAGAGATAAGCTAGACAAATTCAGGAAGTACTTACTTGGTGACACCCCCTGATAGAGAGATGTTACAAATCCTGGGGAATGTCTTTATCCAACGACAGACTTTGAAAAACTGATGATGATTATAATGATATTTTGATCATAAATTACTATATCTTCCATGAAAGACACGTTGAGAGAATATCAAATTTTTGTTTTCAGACCAAAGGAGCTTTAGTTCATTGTCATTACTGAAACTAATAAGTATAATGAGGATATTAAGTATCTTAAAAGTTATGAAAATTATTGATAACCTACACCCTCTTCAAAAGAAAAGAGACTCATTAAATTCTGAATGCTACTGGTCAATGAAAAAAAATGTCATTTGGAATGAGAGTATTCCAATATTATTTGCGATTTCTATTCTTATTTTCAAGATGAGTTCGTTAAAAATAAACAAAAAGATGTCAATGTAATTGAAGTCTTAAAAAAGGTTTAAGTACATGCTAGCGTGACTAAAAAACACTCATATACACCCACTAATTTCTTTACCATCCCCACATTCGTGCATCAACTTCTCTTATACCCACAAAGGCACTACTTACGATTTTGATCATACACTCTCACACACGTGTACACTCTAACATGGGTAAATATGCGATAAAGATGAGGACACTGTTTCATCTGTGTCAAGGTGAAGAAGCCAATAAATGATAGTTCTAACCATAACCACTAGCTAGTTAAGATCATTTTCACTTAAGCACCCTGCACTGATGAAAATATTTGTTGAAACTATAGCACGCTGATAAACTAAACCAACAATATAATAAAAGAATAAAAAATTGAATTTTTTCACAATTATAAACCTGTTTTGGGTTAAATTTATTTGTACTCACACTCACATGCAAACAAATACAAACACACATACGTGTGTGTCTGTTATATGATTTGATTTCGTATGGTCACGTAAAACCTTGAATGTGCTGCCTTCTACTCATCTTCAATGCTTCAAGTCTTACTCACTGTTAAAAATTAAATGATGCTGGTGCAAATGAATAGTTCTTTAAAGTAGCTTTTGCTTTTTTATGTAACCAATTTCATGCTGCGACGTTACTTTAATCTGATAAATAGGATTTTCGACTTGGAAATATAACACGGGACAATGGAAAACCATTCAACATATCCGCTGGGTTTATTATTGTCATCTCGACCTTACAATCATTCTTTTTCTCTATAAAGCCCGACCTTTACTTGGATTTATTGTAGCTAAGGTGTTTTTTGATCCATCGATCATTGTTTATTCATTGGTGATATATCAACTTTGACAGCATCTCTACCTCAGGATATCAGCTTTAACTATTCTCCAACAATGGAAACAGAGAGCAGATCCTTGGAAGGGAGTTATAATTCTATAAATAGACGATTGAAAAATGTATTATCTTAAGCAGCTTTCAAAATTAAACAAAGATTCTTTATATCAATTCGCATATTGGATTTCATCGCAGTTATAGATTAATATTATTTTATTCTTGAGCTGTACTTGAGGGATGGATCAGCTTTTTTCATTTCTCGAGGAAACCTTATATTTTTTGATAATAATATGTTATAGTATGCTAATTAACGAAATAAACACAAAAATAAATTAAGTACAAAAGAAGAATATATATATATATATATATATATATATATATATATATATATATATATATATAGATAGATAGATAGATAGATAGATAGATAGATAGATATATGGAGAGAGAGAGAGACTTGGCAAAAATTGCTTTTCTAAAAGAACCACGATATCGTTGGTAGATTTATTCGAATAACAGTTTGAATATAACTCCTGTTCGTAGCATAAAATGTTTCTGAGTCTATATAAACTGATACCGTACAGTGTAGGACAATAAGGAATTCATAATAATTACCCTTAAAGACAGTGTCAAATTTATAAATATATTTTGTAAATGATCCAAAGATTCCCTCAAGGATTTTATAGATTTTCACACTTTTCTTTTAAAAATGTCCTCATTTTATGTGAATATGTACTTAAAATGTATTTCAGATTTCAGTTGGACCAACCATACATCATCCATAAACTGGACAATCGTTCTTTCCGTCTTTCGGCAGATGCATTATATGGAATCGTTCAGGGAAGTGTGTGCTAGTAAGCATGCCAGTCGGCTACCAGTAACATGTTTTCGAAAGAGTAAGTTTAAAATATCATAATTACAACCCAATGCTTAATTGCTTGCTCGAAAAATCAAAATAACTTGTAAAATTTGTCTTTTATCACAAGCACTTCTGAAAGTCATTGGTGAAGTATGATTACCGTCTTCCAGTATGTTTTCAAAAATTACAGCCTGTCAACGTGATAAAAAATATTGAATGACTGGTTTGATTTGAGATAACTCTCACTTACTATAAAAGAATTAAATTGATTGATAAAAAGAATAAGAATAATAGTAACTGAGCGTGCATTACTGATGCAGTAAGCTGATTCTTTGAAAGACTTATACATTATGAGGCAGTATATGATTTACCGATTTCGGCTGGAGGGAAGCTTGAAAACAATAATATCTTTCGCCAAATCCTTTTAGAATTTTTTAATGATTTAGGGAGCATATTCTACGGATGAAAGATACAATTAATCATCAACATATTCTTCTTTGTTTAAATGAGCACCTGCTATCTATCAATGCATTTCCCACACCAAACTTGTGGAATTTCTGTGATCCCAACAGGAGATATAACACTGGTAGAAGTGGATTTTAGTTGCAGCTGCTTGGTTATCGTTTGAAAGTTCGTAATGGATTATTTTTTGGATATATCACAAAACATTTACAAGATATTCGGATGAAGGTCACCTTCTGGCTAGGGCACAGGTTTATCTTTATCACTAAGCTACTAATGACGTTGCCTAATATTGAAACAAGGGGCAACTTTCAAGGTTCCCTGGTAACAGCTGCACAAGTATCCAATAACTAACAACAATCAGCTCGTTGCCCGTAATTTGCTACAGACTTGGACAAATGGTTCGACTTCACACTTCTAGAATCCTTCAAACCGCAATGAAGTGCCATATGGCAAACATTGAATCGTTCATCAAACTAGTTATTTATTACAGCTGGAGTGTAATGGCGTATCTCGTTAATTGGGGAAGCACATATTTTGGCCGCTACCAAGAAGTATATATAGCTGAGCAGCATGATATATATATATATATATATATATATATATATATATATATATATATATATATGATTATATATATATATATATATATATATATATATATATGCATATATATATACATATATACATATATATATACATATATATATATATATATACATATATATATATATACATATATATATATATATATATATATATATATATATGTATATTCAGCATGAGGCCTCTAGTAGCCCTGACAACAAAACTTACCCACAATGCATAGCCGCTGGCAGTGGACTCTGGTTCTACATGGTACATTTTAATTCACACTCACACAACACGCACCACTGATGATGGGAGAAATCCCGAAACATGTATGGACTATTGACATATAAGGATTATTAAAACCTTACCACCAGAAACTTCACTCCCGAGTCTGCCTCACTCTCTGAAGTACACATTATATATATATATATATATATTTATATATATATATATATATATATATATATATATATATATATATATATATATATATATATATTCATTCAAGTATGTCACAAAGGAACAACTTAGCAAGGGAAACAAGGGGAATACCAATATATATACATATATATATATATATATATATATATATATATATATATATATATATATACACAATATGATCCTTTTATTGTAACCAGATAGTTAAGTTCTATGATATATTTAGAGAGGGGTGTATAAAAAATGGTATGATTTGAGAACTAGGGTAGGATTTTACGTCCAACATTTAGATTGTAACTTCTAATAGACATTTTACAGGCTGTTAAACAAGATAAGTATGCATTGTCAAGTATATTTCCACAAAAAGCCCGGAGTGTGGGCACGGGTGTTGAAGTGTTTAATGTTCAAAGGGCTACAGATATCTCAGTAAAAAGACAAACAGAGCTTTTACTATAATTTAATTCATTCTTTCATGAACATATCAATGGATACGCTTAGTACATATCTGCTTTCCTGCACTAGGAATAAATTTTATGTAGGTTGGTAGCTGGACACATACTGACTTGCAATATCTCTCTCTCTCTCTCTCTCTCTCTCTCTCTCTCTCTCTCTCTCTCTCTCTCTCTCTTACTCTCTCTCTCTCTCTCTTTCTCTCTCTGTGATTCTATGTTTTTGCCGGATTTTTTTCAACCATTGTATTATCCATTAACAGAAGTGTTTGGAAGAGCCAATTAACATAATACTTCACTCCCCATGGGTGTATTTTGCGTCCATATCGGGGTCAGTCATACATGTAGAGATATTTTGAGTGATATATACCTCAGCAACTGCACTGACACAACTGAAGGTGAGCTTAGGGAAATCCGTCCAAACCAAAAATCAATGCAAATTTCTCTGTGATCTCCCATATCGATATTTCCAACGCTATATATACTGGGCTGATCCGGTGACGATGTTATATTGCTGTCCTCTTCCTGGCACTCAAATAGCTCTATTGTCATCCTGTTTGCAAGGAAAGGTTTTTCCATGATTTAAAACGACATACAAAATCTTCAGAAATTCAGCTTACAATAACTGAATAATTTTGTTATACTCCACACTTTTGGTGGCTGGGCAAACCGGTATTTAAATCATATACAGTTTTATACAGTTATAGGACAATGCATTGAATTGATTTTGTTGAATTTTGATTAAAAAATAACATTATATTAGTTGTTTGCGACATAATTGGTTGATACTTATCAGCTGCTTTTGAAGTGAATAATACAGCGTATAAATTTCTTATAAATTTCGGTCATCTTCTCTTTGAACACAAGACATAGATCCGAGTGCAATGACTCGAGCTCAAAACTCTTACAGAGTCTTTCATAATGAGGACTATCTGGGGCTCTACAATTTGGAGGAGTTGATGTTCTGTTTTTGATAGCTACGCAACTAATCCATTGGTAGTGGTGTTGAATGTAAGATCAATCCAAACTATCCAAAAAGATGCTGGACCTTACGTAGAAAAGCTGAAATTGGTACGGTAGGTCATCACTAGGATCAAAACAAACATTTCGGAAAAAAAAAACGTACCAGAAATCATATGATCGATGATTTTATCATATAGGAGCTAAATCTCATTTCAAATTGTAATATCTCAAATCGTATAGGTCTCACCGAGATTCAAATTGCTTATGTAAATAGTTGCAAGTGTGACAAGCAAAACAAAATCGTGAGAAAATGTTGGAATTATTCATATTTTTAAATCATGACTACTTTTTATCATCAGTTTTGCTACATATAGTTTGCTCTTGCATATGTATACGATTGCAATCCAAATGGCTGCTGTACACTGCGTTTTTTATGTTCATATAATATGAATATTTGTATCTTTCGAGACCACCATGAGTTAAATATCTTCAAACAAGGAATGAAGAATACGTATGCCAACTCCACCACGGTGGACCTTATGAATCATGATCTTTGAGCTTGAACCCTTTCTTTTTGATTTAGTTTTCATAAAAACCATTTTGTGTGTGCCATCTATAAGCCTTACTTTGATTGCCTCTGACTCTTCATGTTGTGGTTACAAACTCTACCAAACCATTATTATGCGAGCTCTTTAGTTGCAGTCAGACTATTGATGAACCAGTAACGGGTTTCTGTTGTCTTTCCACGAATCGAAAAAATTCAATGATCAAGTAATTTGTCAACGATGCCTTGTCAAATTATCTGAGAAATGCGTCTGTCGTGGTTGATGCTACCGGTAACGTATTTACTGAATATTGGAACGTTTCATAATTCGACCTATTCAGCAATGATCAATTTTCGTTTCGTTTACGTCTCTCCAACGCCATCGTTCAGCTTCATTTAACGATAGTTTTAAAAGTCTTTGCTATTGTTTTCAGTCTCTCTCTGATAAAGGTCAGGGCATTTCAAGTGATAGCATCGAGCATATCTCTCAGTACAGATCCTTTGAGTTCTACACCAATGTGGAAGCCATTTAGTGAGCATAATGTGAAGGGATCAATACCGTAATTAACTAGCTGGCAGACTTTCTACATGATCAGCATCATTCCACTATTTACTTAGGTTCACCTTATCGGGTGAAAAGTCTCTTTCCAGGATAGAATATTTACGTTACTGAAGAGTTAGTGCTGAAAGTTCTTTGGGTAGCACTGTGTAGTTTGTTTTTTTAAAAATCCTTATCAAACAGTTCTGTTATCGACTGTGAATTGATACAAATTTCAAAACCTTTCACTCTCGGTTCTTTGAACGCTTAATAATCCTAATGTTGTAAAGAACGTAATTAAACATGATACCTACAATATCCTGTGTTTACTGGTTGAATGATAGGATATGGTTCAGCATGTTTTTGTGTTTCAATTGGTATCATAGCGAACATATTAGAAAGAAGCAATGGTTATACTTGCCTCCACACTATCATCTGCTTTGGTTGATTCGATAATTAAACTAAAATTCCGATTAGTTGGATATTAGTTGTTCTTGGTTCTTGGAGCCATGTATGAAATAATGGTGCTATGTTGTGAATGACAGGCTGATATTTCCCCTACGTTGAACTAAAAGAGGGAATTAACACCTTCCTGATGGGCCTCCATGGGAGTGACATCTTTCAAAAGCCTGATCTCCTTGATCCTGGAATTATCATACTTGAGTCAAATCATAGTTGCTTGTATCTTCTGTGACTGTATCTAGTTGGTGAAAGCCACTCAGCTGCAATATTATGCCTAGTTACTGATCTTATTCATCCAAATAACATAACAAACAACATCATCAGAATAAACCCAAGTCTTGAATATCTACATCTACCATATTGTCAAGCAAATGAAATGTATCCTTTACATACAAACTTTTCTGCTGCTTCTGGAGATACTGGTGGATTTTCTTGAATACATTATTCAGTTATATATTTCTATACATTATTTTTCGTTCCACTGAAATATCCAACAGTCGTTGAAAAATTTTACCGAGAAAATCTAACTAAATCATCCCTTTGAACCATAGCCATGAACAGCAGCAATTCGGTATTTGCAAGTAATCACATTGGTATTCAAACATCAGTTTTTTCTATAATTCAGACGTGTTCTCAAAGGAAAATATAATAAGCCTCGTTTATCATCAATATTTTTCATATCTTTTGATAACCTCATCAGAAAGGTGAGCAAGGATTACGTATAGTTTACTTTTTTAATTAGGAAATGAAGCACTCTTCCAAAATGTCTCCTCTTCCAGCGTCGGCATTGGTCCCAGTAATTCGGAGGTTTGCTGGAGGAAACTTCACCTAGCAAGATTGATGATAAAAAATCTTAAAAATGATAACGCCATGATTAGAAATCGACATCATCATCTCATCAAAATATACACCATTCGATGCTTCCCTGTGTTGTATTCATATTTGGATCTGATTTTGACTTATGGCAGGTGATATCGACTATTTAAATCAAAATACTGACCCTTTTATGACGTCATCAAAATGATTTCATTCGGTAAGTATTCCTTTATTCTTTTTATGTATATGACTTGAATTTTATTGGGAGATTTATCCGAATATGATGTTTCAAAGAGAGTCTATGCGAATTTCGATGACACCAGCAATCATGTGACCTTCGATAACTTTTCAAAGGTTGGTCTTAACATTGAACCTCATGACCCTAAGTACCAATATCGCCGTAGAGAAATTTGGGTAAGTACTTGTTTAGATAATTAGACCTTTTTTAAAATCTATATCTATGTTTATATCTATTCAAATTCAAAAGTATAGTTTATGTCACGAGTCATTGGGGAAGATTAGCTATAAACCTAAGTACTAGCAATATAGGCCTCCTTGAATAAGCGAAAACATATCATCCATCCATTTGTTCATGTGTGGTGCACACGTGCGGGCCCTGAAAATGCTCTGATATAAGTTTTAACCAATCTACTGAGGTCTGGTGTTACTTCAGAGCACCATAAATCAAATAAATTGGACAATACAACTAAATCAAATTACTGCAAAAATGGGGCATGTATTTAAGATTTCTGCGTCACGACTGGCATGTGCTCTCATTTTGGTCATCAACAGGGACCCAGTCGTCCTCGCACAACTACTAGCTACAAATCCGGCTTGTGTTCCTTTAATGGCTTCCGACCAACTGTTGGCCAAACCATCTGCATATGTTCCTTGTTGTCCATCGGTGGTTGGGGCAAGGTCTTTGCCAAGTTACTGTTGGCTTTAACACCGACATGTGCTCCCTTGCTAACCTACGGGGGGGAGGGTACATTGATCATAATGAGAAGAAGAAATGGAAGAGATAAGGAAACACACTCGTACTTTAAAGCAACTCTAGAAGCAAACCATGGACTGTGACAGAAAACGCATGCTCACAATATGGAGAGAAAAATACCCTGTTAAAATATTTCATCAGCTCTTGGTTTGCCAAATGAAACAAATCCTGAAAAGTAAACGCAAACCGGGGATAGCAGTGTAGAAAATCTGCAAAAATAGAGAAAAGGGCAATGTGGCTCAACCAAAGAAAAATAACGACGTGGTACAATAAATAAACGACGTGGGAACAAATTCAACCAAAAAAAAAAAAGTAAAGAAAGAACTGACCAAAATACAAATCATACACTGGAATAGGAAATATACATCTGAACGGAGGAGAAAAACCGGAATACAAAGCTGATGCAAGGGGAGAAGATGAAATCGTCTTTCCATCAAGGATAATATTTGGAAATGAAAAAAAAAAGAGCCAACTCAACATGCAAAATGCCTCTTACATCGATTTGAGAATAGCAAGATAACAGAGCACATTAACCTGATCTACGTTGACACAAAAATGATTGCAGACCTTCTCAAGAGAGATCCATGATAGGAATGTCGGAAAGTAATTTGTACTGAATTAAACCAAAATAGCTAACTGGAAAGAACGGATGCTTCATTGGATACAAGGATATTGGCTTGAGACATTCACCAAATTACATTGCAGACTAATCAAACAACTTTAAAGTTACCTGGAGGAAGGTGAGGTCCCAGAATAGATGACCAAAAATCAGGATGATACCCTTCCAAAAAGATGACAGAAAGAATATATATATATATATATATATATATATGGGAGGAAGAATATTTTTTCAAAAGAACAAAAAGATGCAAGAGAAGGGCGAATTTTTACCTCACCTTCACCTAATGGTTCTAAATGAAAAACGAAAATAGAGAAATGATATTGCAACAGGAAGGATTGAATATAAAGAAAAATATAATATGATCCCACCTTGTTGAATTGTCAAGCAGACCAATAGTGAGATTCATAAGCAGCCAAATGAAAAACTGGAAAGTTGGCTCGACAGCAACAGGTAAATACTTTGCAGATGTGAATGGAAAAAGGGGAATTTTTCAGGAGATGTGTCTGTCCTGACTATCCTAACCCTGATGCAACTAAAGAATATGCTAGAAAACGGCAATTATCCTAAACAGGGGTAATAATCTAAAAAAAATGCAAAAGACTCATGAAATATATTGCAGTTGTGAGATTTCAGATATGGCTACTTTACAGGGACAGAATCGGTCACCATGTCAGCCCAAAACAAATGCATTGGGACAAACTAGATGCTGCCTGTGTGGGAAGAGGGATGAGACTGGAAATGAGAGGTGAGAAAAATGATTGAGTCTATGCAGACCACAGCACTAATTTGGTTAGCACACATGCTGAACATAGCACTTAATGCATACAATCTACCATGTCTAGTTGCCAGCAATGACTGAATGAGGTGGGCATAGCCAAGACAGGGCAAATCACAGCGCAGTTGCTACATGCAGGTATAATAGGGGTGGAGGGCTTGAGATCTGTGGAAACCTAAAGTGAGCATCAAACATCTACAACCAGGTAATTAGTGTGTGAAATTGCAAATCATGACACTGCTGTAGACTGCCAGTGTCGAGAAGAAAAGCTATGGGCTCTGACAGTGTCATTCAAACCCGAAGCATTGACACCAGTCAAATGGTGTAAAAATCTATAATGATAATTTGAAATAATGATGATAATAATAATAACAATAATAATAATAATAATAGCAGCAACAAGAACGATAATAATAATAATGATAATAATAGTAATAATAATAATAAAGATAATAATAGCAACAGCAGCAATAATAATAATGTTAATAATACTAATAATGATAATGATAATAACAACAACGACAACAACAACAAAAACAGCAACGATAACGACAATCATGACAATGATGATGTTTGGATATCATAGAAAGAACTAAATCCAGGCAGATACAAGCATTACTAATATTGACAAAAAATAATCAAATTTCAAAAAAAATTGTCACTCTACCACCAGTAAAACCCATCAGGAACTAACAACGATGAATGTAATCATGGAAAGTCATCTTATCGTTTCCCAAACAGAGTGATCTTGTTGCTAGCAGTCAAAATCAGGTAATAAAAAATGTTCACTTCTGAGGCATTTTTCATGTTTCAGAGAATCACCTGGTTATATTTTTTGACGGTTTCAATTTTTTTGCTGATCCAAAAAAAGTTCACATTTGTTTTGGGAAAACACAACATATTCACGCGCACACGCACACACACACACACACACACACACACATATATATATATATATATATATATATATATATATATATATATATATATATATATATATATACTATTGTGTCATCCACAAACAGCTGTTTCGATGTATTACATCTCTCCATTGTGGCTATAGACTTTATCACATCCAGTACCGCGAGGCAGAATTGAAAACCTCACATCGGACTCATAGGCCGATATCCTATCTCTGGGAACTGGATGGTCTGTAAGGCTGAATTGGAGCGATATATTTATTTACGTAGAAATTCCTCATCCCCCGGAGTGCTCTAATATAAAACGAAAGTTTGGCTTCACAAACACGTTTATATCCCTACTCTGACTTCTTTAGGGCAGAAACATGAATGTTTCTGAGTGGGGAATCTTTTTTTGTACATATTTCAAACCTAAGTCTGACTCAACGTAATGTTTAATGTTGCATGTATCGAATACTTTCTGAAATACACCCATCACGCAATAGATATCCTTATATTAATTTTTATTCTTGTACTTAAACATATATATGTGTGTGTCTGTGCACACACGCGCGTGCACACATGTGTCATCTTGTGCCTTGATTCCAATACACTTAGCGGTGATCAATACTTATATTGGTCTAACATTATGTGATGACATTTCAGCTCATAAATTATGCTTATTTATTTGCATTGACATGAATATTTTGGTTGCTTCATTGAACACTATAGAGTGACTTGATAGATTGGAAAGTATATATTACCCACTGATATGCATTGGATTAAATTTTGATTATTTACTTTTGCATTAATATTGCTAATTTAATCAAATATATTTTCAAGTGAAGACTAAAAGAACATTGTTTTACAGTATGTAAACACAATAATTTACATGGATATTGCATTTATTTTTCCACAAGGATTTAAATATAGAGATATTTCAAAGAGTACGAAAAAAACAGCTTGCTCTAATATAATTATCTAACATGGAGAAAACAAGTTTAGAACAAACAATGTTTACTATCTTTGCACCTAAAATCATGAAAAACTCAGCAGGTTTGAGTCGGGTCAATTAGTTATGCTATAATAAAAAGCAGTTAAAAGTAACCCACACCAAACTGCATATTGTTGTACAACATATAAACAGAATTTTACTACGTTTATCCGTCGTTAGTTCTTTTGTTTTTGTTGTGTTTTCATCTATTAGTTCTTGTGTATAAGTCTATTCTGTAAGCAATAAGATGATGTTTACGTTCATAAAATATTTCTTACTCCAAGCGGACACTAAATCATTGTGTCCTTATATCTTGATGATTTCGCAAACATACTCCAACATACATACGCGCATAAATACTCATACATACATACATACATACGTACATATGTTACGGTTTTTCTTTCATTACTATGTGCTTCTTCGAAGACACTGACAAAATTTCAGTGCAATGCATCAAGCCTATATCTATGAAGAATAAATCTTCATAGATGTAAAAAAAAACATCTCTCAAATCCTCCATTTCCTCATTGGCAAAAAACTACTGCAATTTTGTCGGACTACGTTACATCCACACAAAAAGCACGCACACACAGACACACAGACATATTGCCTGCCCTCAGATCATATTCGAAGACGTTTATATCAACAAAAAATAGCTTTCAAGCGGATCGTGAATCAGTGGCAAGCTCACACCATGTCCCATGTGAAAGCAATTGACCCGACCAAACTATTGCAAGCGCCTTCCGAACAGTTTACCATGCCAGCTTGGTAATCCTGCTCAGTGATGATCATTTGGTTGTCTTAGACCCTCTTTGATAGGTAGGCTTACGTTTGGGATGGATGACTTCACCTACAATTGTTACATCCACAGTAGCGTCTCCCTTGACTACAGAACTGATCAACTCAAATAGCAATCGTATCAGTCATGCTCACTTGTATGGATACGTAATAGTTTCTGAGAAAGGTCATCCAAAATTGCTGATGCCATCTTCAATAAATTATGCTATGATGAAGTATTATTTCATAAATTTAATATGCAGGAATCGTATACTAGTCAACCTAACCACACAGGAGTGCATACGATGGAGAAATGTTTTAGAAAGATTTTATCACGTTTTGCATACGATATTGCATGGCCAAACATCATTCACAAAAAAAACAAAAAAAATATTCAAACTGGTTCTGACCTGAATTCGAGAATAAAAGACTGCCACCAATGGAAATCCATAATCATTCTTGGCTATAAGCAAACTGTTAGTTCATATAAGAGGTAGTTTTTTCTGCTTATGTCGATTGTAGATCATGCATAGCAATAAACATGTACTATCCATTCAGACAAAACCGCAGCCTCTGAACATACCGAAAGAGCATGTTCAATCTTTCAAGCTCGAATTGAAAAACAGATTCAGAATTCTTACTGAACAAGACAACACCAACATCAATGAACTAAGCAACAAAATGACAGCGTCAATAATTGAAGTAGCCTCTACATTCAAGCCAATGAGCAAACAACCCATAATTAAAATTTCGGATGAGACTAGAAATCTCATGGAAAAACGCAGAAACCTCAAGCCACCGACAACAACGAGAGAGAAAATTGAAGAGGCTGAACTAAACAAATTGATCAAGAAGAAACAAAGGGAAGAGAGAAGAAGATACAAGACGGCAGTCATTGAATCAACTCTTGAAAAAAGTCGGGGCTTCAAAGCTATAAACAAACTCCTCAACTCGGGACGAAGGTAAATAACTAGCGTACTCGAGGAAAATGGAAACCTAACAACAGACAGAGACAGGATTGTCGGACGTGCCAAAGAATTCTACCAAAAACTTTATTCGTCCAAACAAAATCTACAAAACAATGAGCAAGATACGCAAGACATGAGCAATCAACTCGACGGCTTCCAAAAAGTAACCCCGTGGGAGGTGAAAGAAGCCATTAAACAGACGAAGAAAGGAACTGCCCCTGGACCAGACAACATCGCCATCGACCTACTCCGAGAAGTAGGGAAAATCATCACCAGGAAACTGGCCGTCCTCTTCAACTTGTGTCTAAAACACAGTAAAGTCCCAGACGATTGGAACACTGCTATTATAATGCTTTTATATAAAAAAAGAAACCCGAAGACCTCAACAACTATAGGCCTATAAGCCTACTCAACTGTGTATACAAACTTTTCACAAGGATCATCACCAACCGAATCACAAAAACACTCGATGAAAACCAGCCACATGAACAGGCTGGCTTTAGAAGAAGCTACTCGACCATGGACCACCTGCACTCGATAAATCAACTGAAAGAAAACGCAGCAGAGTATAAACTACCACTTGCTGTAGCATTTATCGACTTCAAAAAGGCGTTCGACTCAGTAGAAATCCCTAAGGTCATGGAGGCCATCAGTCGGCAAGGTGTAGATCCAGTATATGTTGAAGTGTTGAAACATATATACAATCACAGCAGCTCATTTATCAGGCCACATAAAGACTCGGAACCCTTCCAGCTCCAGGAAGGAGTAAGACAAGGTGATACCAGCTCACCTAAACTCTTCACAGCCTGCCTCGAGATGATCTTCAGAAGGCTAGACTGGGAGAGTAAAGGAATGAAAATAGACGGTGAGTATCTGAGCAACCTCAGATTCGCAGACGACATAGCCCTTTTCGCAGAGAACCTACACGACATCTAACAAATGATAGATGAACTAAATGACGGGAGCAAGAAAGTCGGCCTACACATGAACTTCAGCAAGACGAAGATCATGTGCAACAACCACATTGGAGATAAAAACACTAAAATCGAACTCGAGGACACAGAACTTGAGAAAGTAGACCACAACATCTACCTAGGGCAACGAATCTCCATGAGACCCTCAAAGGAAGAAGAGATCAAGCGAAGAATCACACTAGGATGGCAAGCCTTTGGCAGAGCTAGCTCAACCTTCAAAAATAATAAGATCCCATTAATCCTATAGAGAAGAATGTATAACCAATGCATCCTCCCAATAGTCACTGATGGAGCTGAAACATGGAATCTAACCAAGAGACAGACCTGTGGGCTGAGAACCAAGCAATATGCACATGAAAGAATAATGCTGGGCCTCACATGGAGAGACCACAAAACAGCACAGTACATCTGGGAAAAGACAAGAGTTAGAGACATCATAGAATCCATAAAAAATCTTAAATGGCGGTGGACTGGCCATGTTGCAAGAATGGCAGACAATCGATGGACATCACGACTCACAACGTGGATTCCACGAGACCACATGCGCAACCGAGGCCAGCAAAATGTTATATGGAGAGACGAGCTAGACAAGTTCAGGAAGTACTGGCTCCGTGATGCCCATGATAGAGAAGTGTGGCAAATCCTGGGGAAGGTCTATGTCCAACGACAGACGCTAAAAGACTGATGATGATGATGATGATGATGATGATGATGATGATGATGATGGTCCATTCAGAAGGATGCATTTTTCCTGGCTTTTGAATAAATGAATGATAAAGATGATTCTATTCAATAAAGTTTGTTTTTTCATACCAAGCTATTTGTTATAGTTATATATATATATATATATATATATATACATATATATATATATATATATATATATATATATATATATATATATATATATATATATATATATATGTCTCAGATTTAAATTAAACTCCTTTTTTCTCTTATTTTAAGTTTAGTTTACAGAAAAAATGTTATCTATGATAGCCTATCCTGTTTATTTTCATCATGCACATTTTTTTTCAGTGTCGATTTGATTGATTTCAAAAAGGCTTTTGGGCAGCTAATCCTAATATTTGTCTCAGGTAAGTCAGATCATTATAGTTATGTGAGGTGTTATTTTACCCGTTTCTGATATTGCTAGTGAGTTACAAACTTCAATTGGAATCAGTCAAAACATGTTTTGTATTTCTAATCATAACAAAATTCATAGAAATCTGAACTAGGAAGCAATTCTTACCTATTGTTCCTCTTGATAGTCGTCGGATGATTCACCTCAAACTGAGAACCATGTGGCATTTTGATCAGAGACCCATGCTCAAAATGGAGAGATCACAGGACACCACTATATAACAAAGAAAATAAGAGGAGTCTGATACATTATAGAATCCATTTGAAAATTCAAAAGAAAATAGACTTGTCATACTGCAAGGATAGCAGGGCAGCTAAGCATCGCAACTTCAAGTGGGGATTCAAATAGATCATGCAAAATTGTGGCCGGCCAAAAATAAGATGGTTAAGTTCTTATTGGAGAAGTATGACGAATTTTGAAGATCCAAGTCCCACAACAAATGTTACAGGAATGATGATGATGATGATGATTGGGGGGGGGGAATATCTAAATAACATTTTATTTGACCAAGACTTAATATCATTGATTGTTTCTGCCTATTCATCTATATATATATATATCTGTACATCTATCAACTTCCGATAAAGATATTTGATTGAAGATCAAATAAAGGATACATTCACACAGATACGTTTGGAGGAAATTTGGTCGCTGAAGCAATCGATCCTGTTACTTATTGATAGCCTCTCAAACGTACTGTTGTTCTACCACTGGACTTTATCCTTGTTTTTGATGCGTAATTAGATTTTGTCTGATTATGCAACCATTCATTAATCATATAATTGTCCAGGATGAGAGACAAATACAGCATATATACACAGTGAATGATCAAATGAGAATTCGAAGATAAAGCTGTTATTTGAGCCTTTGCAATACTGGCAATTTAGCTCAGTTCTTAGAGGTACGTTAACTTGAAGCAGCTACCTATCGATTGCATGTAAGATTCGTGCTGCATATACTATTTAATATTATATAAAAACATACATCAATTTAACCCGCCAACATTTTTCCAGTATGAGGCATCACCTGACTGTTTTTGATTTTCTTTTCCTAATATCCTTATCATTTGATGGCATTAGATGATGAAGTTTCATTAAGCGAAAAGGTAATGATTAACGAGCTGATTTTTATCTAACCGGACACCTATGCTTTTCAATGAACATCATCGTGAAAATAACCTTTCCGAAGATTATTAGGAATAAGATAGGATGGTAGAGGAATTATACTCGTTCCTCCCTCAAGAGTTTCACTTAAAGAAAAGCGATGACGGACAACTTAACATGGTGGAGGAACCTTTTCAGTTATTTCGTCGTTGATCGATATTTTTTTATCACAGCAGATAATTTGTGAGATAATTATCAGAATTGGTAGCAAGAGTAGAAGTAGCTGTGCTTTTACACTCATTAAATCCTATAGCTGCTGATAACAGGACACAGTTTTCAAAAAAAAAATAACACGTTGGAACACATTTGTAAAAATTCTCTTTCTTACCTCTGAATACGAAATAACAAGAAACATTTATTTTACGCAACGATCTTTCCAAATATCCTTTTTGTTAGCCGCCTAAGGTTCCACTTGTGAATGTGTAATTCTCTATTTTTCATTGGAATGTATGATTGAATTCCCATCCAAGACAATGTTGGTTGCCATTTGTTGGATTATTATTATCATACAAGTTGCCTGGTGGTCAAAGCTTGAAACAGAGTGACAGTCTTCTCAGGTCTTCTGCCCTCCTCTCCACACTTTCACATTCCACAGCAGTACTGCAGTGTACTGTTTCACGCCAGTTGCCCAGTGGTTATTGCTGAAAGCTATGTTATTGTAAGTCTCCTCTGGTTTTCTTTTCATTCTCCCTCACCTATCTCAGCAGCGCTGCGGTTAGTTCATCGACAATCAGGTGGTTATGCAAATTTCTTTCTCTACAGCTGGAGGGGCATAGATCTTGTATATCTAGCATTTTCTACATTATTTGTGCAGTTCCAAGTACTGTTTGGATCAGTATAGTCTCCATCTTCTATGTTATACCTACTTCTTTCAATCTCACTTTCGATGTCTTTGGTACGGATCTTACCATTGCTGGTATTACCTTAACTCCCAAGTTCCACATTTTCTTCAGCTCCCTTGCTAGATCCAAATATTCTCTCTGTGTTTCACTCTCATTCCTGGTCTGATCTTAGTCTGTGGTCTCCAAGTACGGTCATGTCTATTATTTGCCAGATTCTCCTCTTTTCCATGATTACCAGGGCCTGGTGTTCTCTTTTTCACCGGATGGCCAATTTAAATGTCCCAGAGTATTCTTATACTTCCTTATAACCTCGAATGCTACGTGAAGTAAATGAAGAAAGCAAAATATTTGGGCTACATATGAACTTCAGTAAGACAAAAATCATGTGATATGATCACATTGGGATTAAGGACATAACTGTTAAAATTCAAGATACAAAACTAAGGAAAGTAGAATAATACATCTACTTTGGACAACAAATCTCCATGGAACCCATGAAACAGGAAGATATCCTGTAAAGAATCCCCTATGGCAAGCCTTAGGCAGAGCAAGCTCAACCTTAAAAAACAAGTCTATCCAAATAATCCAATAAAAGAAGAGTATATCCGACAGTCACTTATGGCGCTGAAACATCAACCTTGACCAAGAGACAAACTTGCAAAGTGAGATGCATACAACGTGCACATGAAAAAAAAAACGTGCTCAACCTCAAATGGAGATATCACAAAACAGCAGAATATATGAAGAAAGAAACGTGGTGAATCCTGGGGAAGGTGTACGTCCAACGACAAATGTTAAAGGAATGATGATGATGACGATGATGATGATGATGATCTTCCATTGCTGTGTCCGGTTCGTACTGGTATCATTTGCATGGTTGAATACCGTTCGTTTGCTCAGTTTCCACTGTATCCCTATCGCTACGCTAGCATCTCTCTCTCTCTCTCTGTGGGTTAGTTCACTACATTAACTTGCTATGTTGTTCACGGTCTCATCTCTTTTCCTGTAAAGGAGACATTTGGTACTTCCATTCACTCATTTCTGCATTCATACAATTAGTCTTGATGCATGTGTTCTGAGCTGCCATGATGAGTGATTCTGCTTCTCTCTTTTAGATTGCTATCCGTTACCATGCCCGTGATTCATCGTCTATATCATCTGATATGTTTCTTCTAAATTCTCTGTTTAGTTTTTCCCTCATTTTTTTTCGTTATTTGCTATGCTGCTCCTCCATTTGCAACTTTTCTTTTATTGTTCATAGCTCTGCTACAGGTGTGATTTATAATGTATCCAGTGTTTACTTGTACATACTTTCATAGTCGAATTTTAGCCCTTAGACACAGTTGTAATTGCTGGGTTGGCTGCTACCGCTTTCTCCCTTTTTCACGTAAAGCATATCCGAGTTATCTTTGGGATGTGAAGCCTTGTGCATAATTATAAACTGTTTTGTCTACCGGTCAATAGACTGGATTTCATTTTTTGTCCTACCAAGAAATGTTCCTACGTATCTCACTACCGATACAGTCCATATATACTTTCCTTTAATCGATTTCTTGCTGATTGATTTGGTCTCCTTATTCTCCGATTGTATTCTTTCCCGATTTTTTTTAATTCCTCCCTGTTTTACCTGTGTGGTCAATGCTCTGAATTTGTCGTTGCCCAGTAATTTCCTTCTTCTGCTGCGAGCCTTACTTTTTATCACTCTCAATGCACATCTTTCTATTCCAATCTCCATCCAAATGTCATTACAATATTCCTTCACCCTGTCCAACAGCACTTATTATTATTATTATTATTATAATTATTATTTGCAATCTAACACCATTTGCCGGGTGGTTACCGCTGGAGTTTTAGTGACAGCAAGTCTCCACAACTCTCCAGCCTTTCTCTCCTAGTTCTCATAGGTCACAGTAATACGGTGGTTTACAGTTTCACACCGGTTGCCCAATGATCATTGCTGGAAGCTGAGTGATAATAAGTCTCATTAGGTCCTAGGTCAACATCTCTGCTCTTTCACCTATCATGCCAGTGCTGTGGTTTACATTTCTGCTTTCATTTCCTGTTCTCTGTTGGGTCACTGTTAACAATTAAGGTTGCTGTCTGTATATTTCTAGCACTCTCCTCAGTATCCATGCAGTTCCTAGCAGTGCTGTGGTCTGTACAGTCACAATTTTTCCCCTTATCCTGATCTCCTCCAGTCACACGCTCAGTGTCTCTGGAACAGTTCCAAGTGCGCCCGCTATGACTGGTACTACCCTGGCTTTTACGTTCCACATCTTCTTCAGTTCTCTCGCTAGGTCGTGATAATTTTCCCATTTTTCACTCTCCTTCCTCTTTACTCTATGGTCTACAGGTACAGCCACGTCGACTATTTCGCAGGTCTTCCCCTTCTTGTCTACTATCACCAAGTCCGGTCTTTTTCCCTGGATGAATAGGTCGGTTTGGATGTCAAAGTCCCTGAGTAGTTTGTGGTTGTCATTCTCGAGGGCTGCCTCTGTATCATCATCATCATCATCATCATCATCATCATCATCATCATCATCATCATCATTATGATTATTATTATTATTATCGTACCAGGTGAATACTTGCACAAACTGCCAGTCTATTGATTGGACTTCACCAGTTGTACACCTCGGAAATGCATATGTGTATCTTAATACGGATACTGCTCATGTAATCATCCTTCTATCAAATTGCCGTCTCAAATATTTGCCTTATCCTCCAAAAGTATTTTGTTTTGATTTATATATATATATATTCCATAACTTGGGAATGTATTATTGAACATCACCCCCGTCGTCGTTCCTTCCATTTTTAACCTTTCTCCTTATTTCAATTATCTAAACGCCATCTTTTTATATCACAATGTATATCTTTTTATCATGTTTTTCATTTGTTAATATCCTACTACTGTTTTATAAAGAAATGATTCAATTAGGTTAAAAAAGAATGCATACATCAGACTCATACTGTATCAAATCATACAATTTAGAGATCTTTCCGTAGGTCAGATTCTATTGAAAAAAAAACAAACACAAATATTCCTAAAACAAACTCATGCAGAACTCATAGCTTCTTCTGTGGAGTATTGAAATTAAGAATTTTTGATAATTTACTCGATTTTATGCATTTGGTAGAACTAACCTTTCTGTTCAAATTCCGATATTTATAGACCCTTTCATGTGGTATTTACATCATTGAAATGTTGTGCGAAGGGCATATTTTATCCAAAAAAATACCAATCTAAAAAAGTGTAGATTACGTACTTTTCCTCTGACAAGGTTCTGAAAATGGTCAGAAATCCTAAATGTAAAAAGAAAATGGCAAATTGGAAATCTTCTCACTCATACAATATGCTAGATAGAGCACTCATGGATAACACTGTCATTTATAACAAATTAGATCATTGTCTGAAAATCTGAAAAAAATGAATAGACCAAGTTTGCCTGTTCCTTTAAATAGCATAAATTGAACAGACATTGAAAAACATCAGTTATTTCGATACATTACTATCATCAGATCATTCTCTTTAGATGTAAGCGTAGTTATGTCTAGTTGAAAAAAACTTTTTTTTCCACTGAAACACACACTCACACATATGGCAATGTGACTAAATCTACGAATTTAATGGTAATACTGATCTTGTAAAATATTATCGACAAAGAAACAACTCTATCGTGAACTTGAAGAAAACAATTCCATCTTCCTATTGGATATGGCTGAAGATGCTGCCAAAAGGATTCTTTTCTTCGGAAAGTACCGATATACATTTAATCTAAAGATATGTTCACTTGTACAGAAACAGAAATAGGTTAGAAAAACAAACATAGCAAGATACTCTTGATCCGTCATTTCTAATAAAAGACGCATCAAAAAAAAAAATATGAGGCTAACTCATACAATCTTCAACTTCATGACCCTGCAACGAACAAGGAAAACAATACCAGGACATCTCGTCGAAATCAGATTGAGAGACTTTTCCTATAAGCCCAAATAGATATACAACACTTTAATACCAAGATTGATAAAGATTGAAATTTTGAAAGTTAACATGAATAAAAAGATTACAACATCACCCTATATTTCTTCACTCAAATCAACCAAGAATAAATCATTTATCGAAATAATATTAAATATTAAGAAAAAAATTCAACAACTTATGTAGTTGCGAATTTTCCCTCCCTAAAACATTACAATTTTCAAACCTCTCCAATCACAACCTCACCAGTGACCAGGAAACCTTTTCAATCTATGGCCAAAATGCCACCTGCGATCCACGGGAGATTTTCACATAATAGCAGGATTGAAAGTTTCTCCGCTTTAAATTTGCGATTTGAAAAAAAAAAAAAAAGCAAAATGAATCACAACGTACAGAATTTCCTCGAAGTCAAATGCATCAAAACTATGTCCTTCTCTATAAAACCAAATCATTAGTGAGTGTCAACCAAAATACCTACAAGGTAACATTGAGAATCATTAACCTAGTTCCCGGTGAAGACTGATGATTTCCGAAATACTTACTCCCGTATACCAACCAGCCATATAAAATGATTGTCTAAATGAGTTGAGTGAAATAATAAACCGACATTTACCCCGAAAATATAACATAAATGTCACTGAAGGAGTCTTAGATATACTTCACACGACAAAACTATACAGAAGTAATTTACCTTTACTTGGCGATTTCACCGATTTACCTGCGGGAGAACTGTGAAATCAATCTCCCAAAATGTGCATGAACACATTTCTCCCATGCCATCGATAATTGAACCAGCATCCCTCCATCAGCTCGTAGTTGCTTGCACGACCAAAGTTCCTTGATATGACCATAATAGAAACGTGTACATGAAGATTAGCTGTGTTTTATGGAGAGTGCATATAGTCAAACCTTCACGAATTTTTAAGCGTCTCACGTGTAAAATATTTTTCTTATTATTTAAACAAACAAATTGTCTATGCCATAGTTTAGTATCAGCGAAAAACATACAAAATAGAAAGAAATAGTTACTTTAGAAGATAATCCCGTTCTCGAGTCAAGAAACTTCTTTTCTTGACGTATTGCCGAATTAACTCCTTCAGTGTACAAAAAATATTAGTAAAACTCTTGCCACTCATGACCCTGAACATCGTGGATATAAAATAGCAATCTTCAAGAATTTGATTGACTTAACGAATCTAATTCTCTCTTCCTGTAATTCAATCTATAAAAGAGTCGAGGAAAAATGGCGTCAGGAAATATTGGCTTTACTAATTATATTGTTGACAACCAAATAAAATTAGCCTGTACAAAACTCGATAGGAAAACTATAAGCCTTAACGACAAAGGAAGCATTAAACATGCAATACATTTGTTTCATCGTAACGGAATGCACAGTAATCATGAACAAAATGATTCAGGAATCAGACATGTCATCAAACAATACAATTTCCTTATTGAAAAGACAAACAAATAAAATTGATAATTCATCTGAGAAAATTCATAATATAAAACTTGATTATCATCAACATATTCTACCGTGAGAAGTCATCAATTTGCTAGACAAATGTCATATATGAGTTTACTTGTCTTTT
>OY735199.1:61966851-62174351 GCA_963457665.1 Thysanoteuthis rhombus | reverse complement strand
CATTGAATTATTTAATTTAAAACATCCTGTATGTTGAGCAGTACTTTATTTAAAGTTGATCTTTCAATGATCTGAGAAAAATTTTGCGGAAACAAATGGATAAATTTACATTTATTTTCGTATGTGTTAGCATAAGTTCATGAGCATCTCTGACATCATGTCATCAACAACAACAACAGCAACAACAACAATAATAATAGTAATAATAATAATAATAATAATAATGATGATAATAATAATGATAATGATAGTAATAAAAATAATAATTATGATCAGTCTTTTAAAGTCTGCCATTGAACATAGACCTTCCCTAGGATTCGCAACATCTCTTTATCGAGGGCGTTGCGGAGCCAGTACTTCCTAAATTTGTCTAGCAAGTCTCTTCATCTAATATTCTGCCGGCCTCAGTTGTGCATGTGATCTCTGGGGATCTATGTCGTGAGTTTCAATGTCCATCAGTCGTCAGAATTCTTGCAACATGTCCAGTCCATTGCCATTTGAGATCTTTAATGGATTCTATGATGTCCCGGATGCATTGTGCTGTCTTGTGGTCCCTCCATGTGAGTTTGAGCATCATTCATTCATGTGAACGGTGCATGGCTTTCAATTTGTTGATCTGTGTCTTGGTTAGGTTCCATGTTCCAGCTCTATAAGTGACTATTGGGAGGATGTGTTGATTATACACCCTTTGAGTGTGTCCAGCCAAAGGTTTGCCATCGTAGGGCTATTCTTGGCTTGAATTCTCTTCTTAGGGTGTCATTGAGATTTGTTGTTCCAATGAGGTGTACCTATCTACTTTCTCCAGTTCTGTGTCATCAATTATGATCTTAGTGTTTTTTTTTTTTATTTCCAATGTGCTTGTTGCAGATGATCTTTGTCTTACTGGACTTCATTTTTAGGCCAACTTTCATGCTCTCTCGATCTAGTTTATCTAGGATTAGGGGGTTCTTTGCGAGAGGAGCAATGTCGTCATAATATCTGAGGTTGCTCAGATATTCTCCGTCTGTTCTGATTCTTGTACTGTTGCAATTTAGTGTTCTGAAGATCATCTCGAGACAGGCTTTGAAAAGTTTTGGTGAGCTGATATCACCTTATCTTACCCGTTTTTGACACTTCGAGGGCCCTGTGTCTTCATTTAGCCTGATAAGGAGCTACTGTGAATATATATATATATATATATATATATATATATATATATATATATATATATATATACACACACACGTATTCCAGCACTTCGACGTATGGTGGAGCTAAACCTTGTCGAATGAGGGCCTCCATGACTTTAAGATTTTCCACTGAGTCGAACGCCTTTTTGAGGCCAGTAAATGCTACAGCAAAAGATAGGTTATATTCTGCTGCTTAGTATTTCTGCTGATTTATTGATCACAGCCAGTCAATGGTTGAATACCTTCTTCTAATGCCAGCTTGCTTTCGTTGTTGGTTTTCATCAAGTTATTTTGTGGTTCGGTTGATGATTTTTGTGTAATGTTTGTTTATGGAGTTAAGTAGGCTCATAGGCCTGCTGTTGTTGAAATGTTTTGAGTTTCCCTTTTTTCTATATAAAAAGCATAATTGATTGCAGTGTTTCAACCATCTGGGACTTTACACTGTGTTAGAAACAAATTGAAAAGGATGGCCAGTTTCCAAGCGATGACCACCACATCTTTCGGAGTAGGTTGATGGTGATGTTATCTTTTCTTAGTCTGTTTGATGGCTTGTTTCATCTACCACAGGGTTTGTTCTGGGAAATCGTCGAAGTAATTGCTTTTGCCTTGCGTATCCTGCACATCGTTTTGTAATCTTTGTCAAGATGAGTAGAGGTTTTGTTAAAATTCTTTGGCACATTCGACAATACTATCTCTGTCTGTAATAAGGTCTCCATTTTTGTTGAGTATGCTACTTAATTGCTTCCGTCCCGAATTGAAGCTTTCCTTAAAGCTTTGAAGCCCCGATCTCTCTTGAGAGTCGATTAAATGTCATGAATATGTTTATTTAATTTCATTATACTGAGTGTACACGAGTCTTTTGATGTTGAGCGGAAATACTCCAATTCCAGGCAAGGGTAAGTAAAGAATTCTACGTACACTTGTACGCTTCAAAAATAGAATTACCGCAAACTGATAACCCGATAAATAAAAGTGATATTTTACATATAAGAGAACTCGATGCAGTGCTTGAATATGAAACTCGAAAAAGATTTTGGAGATGCAGGTGATATATTCTTCGAAGTATCTGCACATCTTTTCGAACAATACATACAAGGAAGAAGGGTACCTCAAAATGCTTGTCCAAAAATAATGATCCTTTTCGACGAAAAGGAGATAAAAAAAACCTTGACAATAATGGCTCCATTGCACTATAACGTAACATATAAACGACCCAAACAGGCAGAGTATGAATCCCAAAACACAAAAAGATATGCTTCAGAAAGTGGCTACTGAACAATATACCACATTCATACAATGAACCAACGAGACAGAGAAAAGACAAATAGAACTTAGAGTGTGACTACAGTGAAAGATATCAAACAAATAACCTAGAAATGTATTAACAGGAGATGACAAGGGATCGAAAAGAAGACCAACTGATTGGTGTACATGGGTAAGTAAATGCAGTTGGAAGAGACCAGATATAATATGGGGGGATGTTATAAAAAAGTTGCCGGTAAGACATGGCAAAATTTACCACAATAGTGAGTGTTATGGAAAAAGATAGGAAAGCTAGGGTTGATTAAAAACAGTTTATTATCCGAACAGAATAAAAGTAGTGTTGTGTGGGTCTGAGTTTTGTTCGTATAAAGGAAGTTAAAATAGATGTAGTCGTAGGTCCCCAGTTCGTTAACGTTTACTTTGAAGTAATCTTAGTATGTAATTCTAAGTGATTATTCTTAATATTGATGTTCAAACACCCATCTGAATTCCTGTTTAATTTCTTTTCTTTACAAAAATCATCATCATTATTATTATTATTATTATTATTATTATTATTATTATTATTATTATTATTATTATTATTATTATTATTATTATTATTATTATTATCATCGTTGTTGTTGTGTTATGATGATAATGATTTCACACCAGTTGCTTGATGGTCACCGCTCAGAGCAGTGCTGAGGTTTATACTTCCACCACCTTTTTTCTCTTCCATTTTCCTCTCCAACCTGTTAGTAATGGTCCAACAGCTGGGGTCGTGGATCTTATATCTCAAGCAATTTCCTCAGTATACGTGCAATTCTCGGCAGTGATGTGGTATGTGAAGTCTAAATACCTTTTTTTTTTTTTTGACAGAATCCTTCCAATCTTGCTTTTAGTGTTGGGTATGGTTCGGAGCTCACCAACTTTTACTGTTACTCCTTTGACTTTTATGCTTCACACATTTATCAGCTTCCCTGTCAAGTCCTGATATTTTCCTACCTTTTAGCTCTCTTTTACTTTACTCTATGATCTGCAGTTCCAATCACATCTATGATTTGGCAGGTTCTCTATTTCTTGTCCACGATCACCTAGTCTGGTGCTCTTGCTTCAATAGGTTGGTCAGTCTGGATGTCAAAGTCCCGGAGTGATTTATGACTTCCATTTTACATGTTAGTGCTGATACCACTTTTCCGTATGGTTTAATCCCTTGCATTTGCCTAGATCCAAGTGTATCACTGTTGTTACCCTGCGTTGTCTGGTCTTGATATTCTTCCTGCGTAGGTTGACTACGTTCACTGGTTATTAGATTTAAGATATCATCCCTTTCCCTGCATGGACGGCATTTGCTGTTTGCTTGCATTTTGTCATTCTTTGCTTGAACATAGTTTGTCCTGATGCATTTGTTTTTAAGCTGTCATCATGATCGAATTTGTTTCCTTTTTCAGGTTTCTTTTGCATAGCCATGTCTATGATTTCTTGACTGCAACATCCTGTACCTCTCTCCTGAATTCTCCGGATATTTTTTGTTTTTTCATGTTTCAATCTTTTCCCCATTCCCCGTTTTTTGGGGAATTATTATCATTATTATTATTATCATTATTATTATTATTATTATTATTATTATTATTATTATTGAAGTTGCAGTCGTTCACTTTGTCGTCATTGATGCCATCTTACAATTGAGTACCAAAAGCTGAGTCACAATGGTAGTTATGTAACTATTGGACTGTACATCGAGTTTTGACTTCATTATCGGTAGTAACAGCCGTTGGATGGTGATGATACAAATGTTAGGTCATTTTTAACAGTATTATATAATTAGTTTTATACTACCCCAGCTATTGGAAACTTTACAATGAGATTTTTGTAGTCTTTCCACACGTATTGTGTATACTGTGGTATTTTTATTTGTACTTGGTATTTTCTACTGAATTTGTTAGATATTTGGTGTAACTTAGAATGATTTATAGTAAGTGAGACTGTTTTAATTATTTCATGTGTTTCAGAAGGAGTTATTATTTATTATTACATTATATTTCATTTATATGTGATGTTAATGTGTAGTTAGTCAGTTTTACTTTTGATTTTCCTTTTCAAAATTTCACATCATTTCGTTTCTTCAGGGCGAAAAGTTATTTTTTTATCCTTCATTTTTAGTTCGTTCAGGCACAAGAAGTATTTGGGAGTCCGTAGTTAGTAACGGGGCCCATTTTTTCCATCCTCAAATTGCCAAAGCATTAAAAGGTTGTAAACTGGTCTTTAATTAAAAGGGTCTATTGTGGTTGTAATAATCATATTTCCATTGAATTTTCAGATTCTAAAAGAATTTTTTGTCGTCTGATTGTTCAGTGATTGCAATTGTTGATCAATGCTTACAGTTTTTGATATTGCATTTTTTCTTCACAGGGCATGTGTCTTTATTTCTGCAAGTTCCGTTACATTGTTTTTGCTCTTATTGTTCTTCATTACTTTTTTATCATACAAATTTATAATTTACATTAATATTCATATCTCAATTGTAACTGTCTCCCGAATTGTTACCGTTAAGATCTTATATACTGGATTTTCTATTGGTAAATCCTGGTCCATCTGCTGGCAAAATATAAACCAAAATTTAATTAATATCAGTTTGCGACAGAGTGGGTTGAAATATCAATTTTTCTGTTCTATGCATGCAGCAGCTCTTTTTTTTTCTTCGTTTATACTACTTAAGTTGTATATATCATATTATACATTCACCATTCAACAACGAGAGATAATTTTGAATAGAGTTTTATAGCCTCTTCAACACCCCTTTGGAGCATTAACCACACTCATCTTAACATTATACACTTTTATCATCAGACCCTTCTTTTGAGGGCAATTAAATCCCTTCTTTTTTCTCGTATTTCACTTTAGTCTGACAATTAGGCCCATCACTGGTTATTATTTCACATGTATGTATGTATGGGCAAACTGCAAAAAACTGCACATCATAACCCAATGAAAATTCTATGTGTATACATGAGATTGCAGTAATATTTCTTCCATAAAAATTAGATTTAGGAAATTATCCCATCTCAGTATATTTTTAGAAGAAGTTCGATTTACAATACAGAATCTTGCTAAAATTGACACATTTTATGTCTATTTTTCAAGTAATCCAGTGCGTGAGTTGATGAAAATAATTTTTGAGGGGTTTTACTTTGTTTGTAAATAGGTCGATACAGTATGTGGGAATTTATTTATCACTTGCTGATTGGAGCTTGGCTGTCGTGTGTTTATTAAGAGGGGGCGAGTAAGGTGGAGAATTACTGTTTTCTCTCCACAGTGAGTATATACATATTTAACATTTTCAGAGATCGTTAGTACTAATAATAAGTCAGTAATATCACAAAACAAAAGCAGAAAAAAACACTGTCCGATTACCATTCATCTATCCATTTTATCAGTTATTTTGTTAAATCCTCATAAGTCAATCGTCAAAGATTAGTTTGCAAAAGCAACACAGGAAGTTTCACTGGATTCTTTTCAGAACCATAATTATAAACCCTCGATATATCTTACTTTTTGTAAACATACTATTCAAATTACCGAGGGTATTTACTCACATGTTCAAAAAATAATTATTACGTAACCCCAAGTATATGCTTCGCACAATTACTTTTCAATTCATTTTTCGCAATCCTCTAACCCTGATATAAGACATTAGTGTGCAGTTTTCTATCCCGGTATTAAAAGATTGTTGCAAGTATTTCTATATTCCATGTTTGCAGCTAGTTAATCAAACAATTTAACAAGAAAATTTTCTTCCTATGCTTAACTGATTGAGCAATCTTCACTCAGTTTCTCATACATTTAAAAGCAAACTCTAACCATTAATGCAGCTTCTGTCTTCCATCCAAAACTGTAATCAAAAGTTCTCATTTCCCAAGCACATATGAAAATACTGAGAATTGATTTTTCTCAAAACGTCCTTTCACGCAGATGCACGTATTATCCTATAACCATTTAGTTCCTCATAGGCAATTGATTGCCGATTGAGTAAGAAAGTAATCATTTGGGTGCGCTCTTCAATTAGAGCATAGCTCCTTGTATCCTGAGATAATGTGAATTCTGTACAGACTACAATGGTTTATATGTTTCGTCTTTAATCTTAATGATTTACGAAGCGATTTTGAAAATTGAAATGATTACAGATCAGGAAATTATATTAGAATTATGGTTCAATTTTCTGCAGAGAATCCTCTCTAAAACATACCAATCAATTCTGATACTCTTTAAATATCTGCTTACAAATTAATTGTCCATTTACAAAGGTTCCTAGCGTGTTTTTCCCAAATACTCATTCGAACAGATCTTAAGTTCAATTTACAAGACTTTTTGATTATCTTTCATGCATTTATAAATACTTTGGATATAACGTTAATGTTATCTTCATACGTCTGGTTATGAACATTCTTTTTTTTCTTATTTTCATTTCCCAGGAAAAAAATTCCACGATTGTCGTTTTATACAAACTTCTCTTGAAAGTAAGGAAACATCTTTGTACGCCAATAAGATATAATCACCTTTTTTTTTTCATTTGCTCAGTTATTTTTGGGTTGTTACAACGTTGTGTTCGTTCGTGTACTTGTGGATGCATACACGCAAACGTCTGTGCACACACACAACAATATAAACATATATAGATAGTGACATGGATGTTGCAAAAGGGAAATAAAAGAGACATTTTCTCTTCGAAAATTCTTTGTTTAAAAATACACAGTATCATTTTGTATATTACAGTTCATTTGAAGGAGAGAGTCGATATTAACAAGTTAAGGGCTGCCAATGAACAAAAAAAATGACATCTGAGGGGAGAAAGATGTCTACGGCAAGATATCCTTCAAATTGTACAGAATGCTATTTGAAGTGTGCTAACTAGTGAATCGAAAAAAGTGCACATTTAAATGGATCGATTTTTTGTTTGATTTTTAATCAAATCTCTGTTGTTCATATATCCCATTTGCTAAGCACAATTAGGGAGATGATTAAAAGTAAAAGGATATTTTATGAATATGATCGTTATGTATGTGCCATTGAGTATATACATGTAATTTTAACACACACACACATACACATACACATATGTATATCAAAAGTCAAAATGTTATATACTCTTCAGGCAAATACATTTGGACTCAGTTTTTTTTTTATTCCTTAAATTCAGTCCTTGTAAAGATTGCCTGCCCTAGGTCAGTTTAGATTCATTACTTCATACTTTCTGAATCATAGTACTGAGAATGATCTATTTCAGCAATATTTTTTTTCTATACTGTTTCATAATTTACATACTCCACGTTGAATTTCTTTTAAAACAGCCCTGAATATTCAAGAAAATAATGTCAGGGTTGTTGAAGTTTTCTGTAGGCTAATTGACATCATGTCAGTTAATTGAAGATGTGTCCGTGGATGTCTCTAAAAATTTATACCAAAACTCATTGGCTCTTTGCTAAAAATCATGGAATCATCTAAGATCTCAGAACAAAAGACATCAGCGAAAACCTGAGAATGAATGGTCTGGTCACCCATGAGTCTGCTTCATCTTTAAGAGCAACCATCAAGCGTTTGCTGGCGCAATGTTCACCTGTACAAATGCTTTGGCCCATATGTATGTGTATATGAACATTATAGAGACAATGCAGTCATCATGCTACTCAGAAAAGAAACACGTTCTATCTCATAGAAATGAAAGAACTCAGATGCAAAAAGTGCAAAACAATCCCGGGAGGACAATTTTTTTGTGGAGATCCTGGTGGTAACTGTAACAAAAATATGACTATCCAGATTTAAACGAGCATTATATCGACATAACCTGAAAGGAAGAAGCAACTTCTCCAAAATCACCAGAGCAAACATGACGGATCCGTTCTCTGATCATGAATAATAGCAAAAAAAAAAATCGATTATCCCCCAATACAGTTGTATCAGAGTAGCCCAGGGGCTCAAAAATGGATAAATAGATTGGTATATGGTTTGAACATGAAAGTGCTTTTTAATTGATCGGTAAGCTCTAAAGTTACAAATAGTATGATTGTGTTTATATCGATAGATTTTGGTACAGGTGTAATTTGATATAGCATAACACTGATATGGTGTTTGATTTGATACTAACGTGTGTTAAGTTACAAACACTAAAATGACAAAGGTAATTTCGGCGATGCATATAGTGCATATCATTAGAACGGATGGGTAGTTAAAGTCCGAGTAAAAAGAACTAGAATAGCATTCCAATCAATAGAATATCAATGCGCGTGAGCAAACTTTTGGTTTCTGAAAGTTGTAGCCAAAGGAACGTTCCGAGAGAACACAGACTTTCAACTATTTTACTTGTCTTTCTCCCTTTTTGCTCATGATTCAGCTGGCACAAATATTGGATGTGGATTGTCGAGAGTTACATTCTTGATGAAAAAGCCAGGCCAGGTGCATGTTGCGTTGTCACAGCTGGTAGCAAACCCAAATCAATAAGCACAGTCAGTTTCCAACAATTCAGCAAAAATGAATCGCTTCAATAGTTTTTTTTTTAAATATTTTTAGCAATTGAATGATTTGAATCATCGGAACACTAAGATTCAAATAGAAGGGAAGATGCATATCAAATTTCCATGCGTCATCAAAGTCGAACTCATGCCCTGATATTTGCAAACTAATACCAACTAAAACTCAAAGCATACACACACATACATACACATGTACATGATAAAAAAAGCCAAATAAAAAAGGCAACTATGATACCCAGGTATGAAACCCTTAAACCTGATCACATACCACTTATAACCACCTTCAACAACTAGCACAAATTATCAATTTGAGATGGAATATCTTCACCCTAAAAACAGTTCTCAGACAAATAGTCACAGATCCGTGTGTCATCGCTCACTGCAGACTTAAGAACATCAAAGCCATGATTTGCAGTCATAATATCATAAATGATTAAGTCTCACGCAAAAATATCCGCAGAACCACTAAATTCTGTAAACCATGCAACATGAGAAATGTTGTAACCACCGTAAGTACAACAACATTTTCACAAGCACTACCACCAAAGGATTTTACCACGTATACCATTGCACTACAGAGACAGAATTAAATAAAAAAACAACCCAAGTCCACATCCCGTAGATCTACAATTTAGCACACTCGGTCACAATTTTGCTACAGACGCTAGTTTTACTATCATTAGAAAAATAGAAAGAAATACTCCCATAACCAAAATTCTAGAAAGACATGAGGATATGTGGGTCAACAAACTCAAATCTCTCTTCCCTAATGGACATAACATCAAACATAATCTTCCTAATAACGATAACCTCTCATACGCATCTCCCCCCTTCAGATACATCTAATACAGGGAACAGACCCATAAGTACCATTACCTTACTAAGGCACATCGTTTGTAAGAATCAGAGCCAATATATTTTCGATGACCTTTCAGGTTGAAACCTATGAAGTTTCTTAACCCAACCACCCCTCCATTTATACTATCCCAAACCTACCCACGAAATCTAACACCAAAGTACTTCCCTCTTACCCCGACACCCTATGTCCCCACTAGGACTTATTACTGCTGCTAACATTATGGACTTCATCACAACTAAAGTTTGTCTCACACAACAGAATGTCCCAAGCAGATGGGAGACCATTTTTTGATCACAAACCACAGATCTTGATGGTGAATTTATGTTCCACGTCAAGTTTATAACCACTAAAGATACACACACACACACACACACACACACACACACACACACACACACACCTGTAGATGGGAATACCTTCCGAAACATATGTAGACCATCAAATATTCACGGATAGATAGACTTAACTTCCATAACTTTCACTGCTGAGTCTGTGTCACCCTGTATAGTTTCAACCACCTTAATTACACCGGGATGTACACTAATACTCTCTCTCTCTCTACATATATATATATATATATATATATATATATATATATATATATATATATATATATATGAGAACTAGCTAGTTAAATTATATAACAAATAGAAGCTGCTGAAATTTGTATGTCGATTGCCTAATCTTTTTGGGTTACCAACATCTGTTTGACAGCATTACACTATGATAATTTGGCAATCTGTTCGTCCATCAGGCCTATATGCTTTACTACATGGGTGCTTATGCTTGTGAAACGATATTTCTCAAGTTGGGAACAAACTCTTGAAAGGTCAACGTTTAGTTCCTTTGCAACTCACTGTATTGTTCATGCAGGTCAGCTGCAATAATGGCTGTCAATAAATGCTGTAAAATCTCCGATCCTCGAGTCTCTGTTTCGAAAATTTTGGAATCAGCAGCTTGTTTGTTAACAGTTTACCAACCAAATACCAGGTTGATATGTAGTGCAGTTTCTACGGATTACCATCTCATTTTAAACTCTTCCAACAAAATTGCTCAAATTTGTTTGCTTTCATCTTTGAATTTACAGCGTTAAGTAAAGCAGTAATGTAAGTAAAATGTCCAGCTTGAATAAATAAAGTGAAATAACAACTTTAAAATGATATATATTCCCTGGAGATAATTGAATGCATTTTTTCAAAATAAGACACCGGAATTTGAAGTTAAAAAAACAGAAACAGCATTTACTTTTGCACCAACATGCATGTAATATATATATATATATATATATATATATATATATATATATATATATACACACATATATATATACACATATATATATATATATATATATATATATATATATATATATATATGTGTGTGTGTGTGTGTGTGTGTGTGTGTGTGTGTCCGTGTCTGTGTATGTATCTGTGTTCGTCCATGTGTGTGTTGCGTTATTTTGGAATGGTATGTCATTAAATTATTGCGTTAGGGTTTAAAAGATTTTTAAATCCTCAGATCATATAAAAATTATGGTGATTTTTTAATTTTATTTCATGAAAACCGTCATTGAAATGACGGGCCATGGACTAATATTATAGAGATAGGCCTACTGTTGGAATATCATGTGAATGTATATGCTTCTTTTTTGTTACTGTACGAGTGAATACTATGTATAGAAGTACACACAATGACACATACATACACAAACATACAATGTACACACACGCACACACACACAATCAAACCCCCTGCGCACAAAAGAGCCTTAATACTGTAACAAAGAATCTATAAATCATTCATTATAGATTTTATAATGTGCTTTGCATGATATTCCATCATAACATTCTGTCGTATAATTATCATTTTGCTTGTTGTATACAAGGTTTATGTTTGGGTCGGCAGACTATCCGTTGCATCACTCAAGCTAACAATTCATAGGGTATCTGTGAGAGTTGGACATCGAAGATATCATGAACACTGGTCCTAGCTGATTACAAGGGCTGTTGGTACACCAAAGACATCGATACATTGTTTTATACAAGTGTGCAACAATTGAGCCCCCCACCCCACTTAAAAAAACAAAACTAGATATTTCAATCAGAATTACTGTTATGTTTCTGCTGAGTTTTGCATTGTTCTGTATTGCAAGTATAATGAGAATTTTTTCTGAATTCATTACTGAATATTGAAAAAAAATATTGAATATTGAAAAAAAAGTTTTTGAATGCGTATTAATATCTTTTTCTATATTTTTGTATCATAAACAATAGGCTAAAGTAAAAGCAAGTCGATTTGTTAAATATCAAGGTCGAATCAGATGAGATGATGATAATGTATAATACGAGGATTTTAAATATACATTCATAGATCTATAATTATTTCACAAATTATAATTTTATGGAGATATAAACTGACAACGAGAAAAAATAGGATATTCTTTAAAGTAATGCATCCTTCTTTACTTTTATCCATCATATCAGTTAAACACAGCCATAGATTTTATAAGCAATTTCTCACCTTGAAGATATTCCATGTTGATCAAAAGCCATGCATGAGTTAATATATTTTTTTGTGAGAATAACTTATGAGAAAGAAAAAGCATAAATGCTCTGGAAATTGTGACACAAAAAGATCACCAAATCACCTATCAGTATACAGATTTCTATCTTGCTATGAAACAGATGTTAATGTATTGCAGATAAAATGCTATTACAGCTCAGGTTCCTGGAGATAATTGTCATTTCATGTAACCATATGCTTCATAGTGTAGAAAAATGTCGGTATTACGTTTCATTCACAATTGTTCTGATTAACGTTTTTCCAGAAGTAATTGGAAAGTACTATGCATGGGTTAATAGATTATTGAAACCTATAGTAGAATTCAAACAATATAGCATACTGCCAATTCATTACCTGAGATATATTATTTGAAACGGTGCAATATTAGATATCTAAAATATCAAAATATAAGTCAGCTTCGGTTGGTGGAACAATCGTCAATTGCTTCCAGCGAATTAGAATTATCTGATAATTCATGATGTATAATTTTTTGATGCGTATATTTCTTTTATTTATCATATATAACCGTACATAAGCTAAGTTAACTTCAACAAACAATTCAACTCTTAATTGACATTTTTCACAGGCTAATGATATGGCTTTGAAAGAGGATGAAAAGAGGTACTCGTGCTCGAGTCATTTATTTTCTCCTAAATTCATATCAAAAACTTCTGGGGAGGAAAGATTATATTACTGACCATCAAATCAATCTGTAACGAGGATTAAACACGGCTTATTTTGATCGGGTTATATTTTGTTCGCAAAGATTTGAATCAATCGAATACAAATAATGTGTTGGTTACAGTGCCACTAAAAATAAAAATTATATTGAAGATCACTGAGAAGATAATACAAAATCCTTTTAACCGTTCAATGGTTTCTCTTTTAATCAATTCTGATCCATAACAGGGCATCTTCCATCCGTTACAAAGGCCTGACTTTTATTCGTGTTTTTGCCTCTTTACATTTTATAATGATATTACCACTCCTGCTATGCATCATAATCATCATCGTCTTTTTAGCATCCATCTTTAGACATATACTTTCCCTAAGAATCACCTGGCTGTCGAAGAACCAATACTTCCTAAACTTGTCAACTCCGTCTTATATTTTTCTGGCCCTATTTTGAAATATGATCTCTGGAAATCCACGTAGTGAATTGTGATCTCCTTGGGTGGTCCGACATTCTTGTAACATGATCGAACCATTGCCACTTGAGTTTTCTAATCGATTTTATGATATCCCTGACTCCCGTTTTTCTTGTATTATACTCTGCTAATTTTTGACCTCTCCATGTAATATAGTACATGGTTCTCTCATTTGCACGTCAAATGGTTCTCAGTTTGACGGTCAGGCTTTTGGATGAGTTCCATGTTCCAGCTCAGGTGGCTATCTGGAGGATGTATTGGCTGTATACCAATCTTTTGAAAACCAATGGGATTTTCTTGCTTTTAAAGAGCGAGCTTGCACTGTCGGAAGCTTGGCATCCTATTCTTTGCTTAATTTGTTATTCTGTTAGGTTTTAATAGTGATTCGTTGTTCTCAGTTGATTGAATGGACCATTTTATTTTTCTATTTTTGCGCTTTTGATTCAAATTTTTGAGTTTCTGTCCAAAACATGTATGTTTCACATGACATTTGTTTCACTGAATTTCACATTTAGTCCAAATCTCTTGCTCTTTTTATTCGGTTTTTCTAGCATTACTTGAAGATTTTGATCTTTTTTCTCCAAAATGACGATGTCTCCAGCAGATCAATGATTGTCAAAGATATCATGATTTTATTCGAAAATTCTTACATACTCACCATTCCTAATTTTATTGCTACCGAAGATCTTCATACAATTTTGTATTCATTCTCGTCTCATTCATCTTTAAGCACATCCTTTAGTTCAGATACGCCAGTTTTTCTCGTCTAATATGTTCTTTAATTAACAACCAATCTTTTACAGAGCTATAATTTGTTTTGATAAAATACGTGATGATTAAACAATTACTTTTCAGTTACGTTCTTCACTCTTTAGACTGATCAACTTATGTTCATTTGACTATAACTAAATTATTTCATTTGATAAAACATTTTCAAGGGATATCTATCACCGTTACCTAAAACTTTTTTTAACGATAATTGATTGCATTTTCCTATTCACTGCCTTGTGTAGTATAGTGGATGCTCGTTTTGCGTGGGTTACCCAGGATTAAATAATGATTCAAACAGGATTCCACTTGCTGAAAGAGATTCTAATCATTTGGGTAGGATAATAGATTGCTTCATGCATAGCTAAAAATAACATTGATCAGATAATCTTGTGAGGATGGTAACAGATTTTAACTAATTCTTCCTTGATCTTTTAGAAATCCATCAAGGACACGATCAGTTTACACACGCACAATTCATGACTCTCTCACCAGATAATTCATACAAGCATGGAAACTATGAAAGGCTGATATCAGCATGATTAATCATATTGTTGCTAACGAAACAAATGCATTTTAATAATTCTAACTATTAAGTGCGGCGATGTTTTATCAAACTACATAAACATAATTCTAATTTTTAGTTTTAGTTTTTGAGGAAGGTCAAGTTAAATTTGACAATCATCAGTTTCAAGTTTCTTACACACCTTATGTTTGAACAATCAAGATGGATTATTCAGTTTCAGAAAGGAAGATTATGGAGAAAATGTATATTTTCGATACTTCATTAGTCACAATAATGATTTTATAGCAAAGACGAATTTGCACTTCGAGGATAACACCCGGAAATGTCGGATAGATTAGTCAATCAACAATACAATGGATAAGAGGTATATTTGACCAAACATTTAATTGAGAATTTTTCGAAATAATACAGCTACCTTTTGACACAGGGTATTATGAATGATAGGTAGATATTACAAACAACTATTGGATTGCTTTCCAACAATCTGAAGGGATCAAATATCGAATAATCATTTAATGCACTAAATGTAATCTTCTGAATACTAAATTATGATGTTTTATTGGAACTATATAACTGAGGAGCTATTAAAAATTTGGTCAACTTGATACACGGAAATGTCCCTCAAAGAGAACATACTTATAAAGAAGTTCCTTATTTCTTGTTTGGATTAATACAAATAATGAATAGCATAACATACACAGATAGATCGATTTGTTCAGGTTTATAACACTAATGATTAGCACCCCACACTGTGTAAAATGTTTCTCTTGTCAAGTAATTATTAAAGGCATTTCCAAACCATGGTGTTGTAAAAGTTTAATCATGACGGCTAATAATACCAGTATTGTAATTTAAAATAAAAATTAATTTTAAAAAAAGTGAATTTATGCTTGCATATTCACACACGTAGACTAAAATTGCCCTGGTAATCTGAACAACAGCTTAGAAATCTTGGTTTGTTATGTACGTAAAATGTATTTGCGCACAGCAAAAAGGAAGAAAAAAAAACAGTATATAGATTAAGTATTTTACATATCAGTGTTATTCCTGTTTTTATGAAATTGTAAATAAATAATTAGAAAATAGAGCAGTGTATTTGATCAAGAGATGTGCATTCTCAGGGAAACACAGGCACAAAAAAGTATTGTTTTATTTCCATCAACTTTTTCTCCAATATCTGAACAACCAATTTTTTCCTAATAGAATAAGCATGTACGGAATTGGAAGACGATGAAAGCCCAATTGTTTCTTTTACCCCTAGCTTATACTTATTCATGCATGCATCAAATCTTGTCAATTAGTCTGCATACCACTGGGAACGTGGAAGTAGTCTATTGTGATTGGAAAAATCTTCTATGTACTATTCGAATGTATTTAGCATTATTTTTCTCAAACACAACCTTTCATTGTAGTGTGATTTACCATCAATTTTGTATCCTGAAATTGAAATGTAAGTTCTCTTAGGTTTCATTACCTAATTACAAAACATCCCAAACAAATGTACATTCCAGGAGATTGAGAGAAAATCCTAAACATTTTGACATTTAGAAGTGAATAAGATTTACTCTAATCCAGACTTTTAAAAGTAAGAAACAAAATGTTCTCCAAGTTTACTCCCTGAAATATATAAAAATACCTCCTAGATTTTGGCCTCAAGAAGTAAAAAGAAGTTGACTCCTGGGAATGATGACTAAGTCTCCTTTATTTATTTTTTACAGAATCTCCTATCCCTCGTTTTCGTAATCTTGAAAAAAGTATTTATCAAGTAAGGGGTTTAGCAGTATAGTAACCCCGTAAATAAACTGCGCACAAACAGTGCATTTTGAGAAAAAACATGAAAGAACATTCTTACAGAAAAGAATGTATCGTCTGGATCTCGATTCACGTGAAAAAATCCTTCGAAAAGAAAGCTGTGGTCCGTAGGAAAATCTGTTTTTAATTTGGATAAGAATATGACATCACAGCTATTTCAACTGGGAGGCCCAGTTCAACCTTATAATCATGTATTAAATAGAAATCCCAACCACAAACATTTTAAAATTCTACAAATCACCCTGGATTTATTTTGCATAATTTCATCCAGCATATTATAAGGGGTACCTTCCATCATGAGCTCCAGTTGCATTGTTTGAGAGGAGGACAAAGACGGTTACAAAATTGCATAAATATAAGAATGGGAGGGAGGATGGGTGGAATATGATTACAGGAATTATCTCGGCGAATAATTTTGTGAGACATTTCTTTGGTAGGACATTAAGCAGTCCTAAGTTAAAAAGGCAAACAGGTTTGAGATTGCAAACTCTGTGGTTCGAATTTCATTATCCCCTTTACCGACCAACATTTCATCAAATATACAAATGAGATCTGAGAACGTACGAACGATTTCCCTCCTTAAATTCTTATTAGGACAGCGGTCGGGTTGAGTTATCAGTTTTTGAGATTGGTTGTCACTTATCACACTGGATGTGGCCACATTGAGTAAGGATTTGTACATTTTCCTTGTGATCAGACGAAACCTTTGGAATATTTATGATGTTGATTCAGATCAGTATCGTTTAGATAACGTTTAGTTTTAATGAAGATATAATTCCTGCTATTGTTTCAGTGGAAGTATGTGTGTGGTTCTAGATTCCGTAGAGGACATATATATATATATATATATATATATATATATATATATATATATATATATATATATATATATATATATATATATATATATATATCCCTGACCTTTAGATCCAACAGAATGTGATGATGGGAGAAACAATGTATTTGAAAACATATTTCATTCGGGACCCATATCGAATGGCAATTTGAACTACTATGTGATTAAATAAAGAAAACAAATATTGCGCAGGACTTGAAGCAGCATCATACACACACACACACACACACACACACACACACACACACATATATATATATATATATATATATATATATATATATATATATATGTGTGTGTGTGTGTGTGTGTGTGTAGGGAGTTTATTTTGCCAACAAAATGTATATATCATTAGATTGGCGATGGAGCTATAGTCCTTCCAAGGTACTCCACCGGAAACCTAACATTTGTCCCAGGATCTGTTCCATTTTTCAAAAATGTTTTTTTTTTTGCTCCACCATCAGTTTTCATCCACTTTCTCCTTATTGCTATTCAAGGGCAGAAAGAAAATTGTCTCTCATTACAGATTGATGAAAAAATTTCTTTTTTTTCTTGGCTGGCACCTTGTTTGAAGCTAAATGGAGGATATTTCTAATTATTTTGTAATTTTTTGTTACATCATTCCACCTGCTTATCGATGAATCCCTTTACAGTTTCATGGTTCTCAAACTTTTTTAGACTTTGAACCACTTTCTCTATAATTCAGGATGTCAATCCTCGATCGTAAAATTGCCTTAATCAAAAGGTGCATTCCGAATAATATGCATACAATGTGGAGACATTGCTTCTCCGATATTAGAACATGTACATTTTTTGGAAAATTTAACTCTGCTAGCAGCGTATCAAAATACAAGTATTTCAGGAAAAATGTGCTAAGAGCTGATCCCCAACCAGGAACCATACATTTCTTCTGGGGCTCGAGTGATTTACTCGGGATTAGAACCACTTCTCATTGATGGTTTGGATCCACATAACATTTTCGCCAACAATAGCCCTTAAAAAATCCAACATGTAGTATCTTGACAATTTTATGACTTATTTGGATTCCTTTCTAAGTCATCCACGTTTTACATTTAGGTCTCGGGGACATCAATTTGAAAACTTTATATTTGCCAAAGCCATGTATATACATTTGCAGAATTCATGAAAATGGAAATACCATGTAACGGAAACACTTTCTGCAGGCTTATTACAATTTCGGAAAAAAATTGTTGGTTTTCACTTACGTCATTGTGCTGTTTCATAAAGTACCGATATAAAAGAGTCAAAAACGATGATTGTGCTACGTCAATACTTTACTGGAACCTCACCTGTGTGCTTAGAAATTCAGCTTCAAAAATCTTAGTTTATGTCTTAGTCCAAACACAGAAATCTAGCAGGTGTGGAAAGTATTGCAACTGTGTTGCACATCTCAGTAACTATTCCCTGTTAATGAAGTAAATAGTTATTTCTCTCTGTCTCTCTCTGTCTCTGTCTCTCTCTGTCTCTGTCTCTCTCTCCATCTGTTTCTCTCTGTCTCTGTCTGTCTGTCAGTCTGTCTGTCTGTCTGCCCCTGTCTTTCTCTGTCTCTGTCTCTGTCTCTGTCTCTGTCTCTCTCTCTCTCTCTCTCTCTCTATATATATATATATATATATATATAGAAATATATATATATATATATATATATATATATATATATATATATATATATATATATATATATATATATACCCAAAACATGAGTGATAATTTAATTGGGATTAATGAGTGGATCAAATAAAAGAAAATTACTTGATCGGGACAGACGTCATAAATGAACAATCAGCCAGCTAATATCGCCGGCCGTTGTTCAGACACCAATCGATTCTAAGATACTATCACTTAAATAATCGACTAATATTTTCTTGGTTTGCTATGCATAATAACTGACTTTTGCAGTGAGAAAAAGGTTCCTGCTGATAAAGGTATTTTCCACCACCTGAAATCATTGACGCTTCAATTGAATTCACGATTATTTCTGGTTGCAATTATTTTCATAGGAATTCAATTATATTACAATCTATTCTCTCTCAGTTTCACCAACTGAAAGAAATATGGAACGTGGCACACCTTGTGAAGGAATGATCAGTGGGCTTCAAGTTACCAACCCCCACGTTAATATGATAGCACACGAGGCCGGTCCAACTTTGGGGAACTATCTTGAGAAATTTTTGGGCAGGAACTCGAAATTGTTGCGCGAAAACAAGAACACATGAATTCAAATGGTAAATCATGAACATCCAGGCCGAGTGTACACAGTGCCAAGAGCATGGCATCTGCGTTTGTCTGACCAGAAATTATCCTCCAAGTGAATTGTCAGCAACTTAAACCTAGTACCATTAATAAGTTTGATCCTCGTGTGATCTCCCTCAAGTGATGTTTCAAAAATATTACCTTTGCAACCGAGCAGAAAGCGCAGCAGCTTTTATCAAAGATACTCTTATAAAACAGTCACACATCTATTGAGCATGGAAGGCTGCATTTTTTTACCATTCATCTTTAAAGCAATCTTCTAAATCTGTAAAAACAACGCGACCAAACCTGGCCTGGCCTGGCCTTTTAGTTGCATTTCTAAAAGAGCTAAGTCAAACTCTAATAAAGATCAAAACACAGAATTTTCACTGATTGATATGCCATTATTCAAAGATATATGATATATGCAAGTGTGGTCGTCGATAGTAGTTCGGAAATCATACATGGTTCTTTTAAAAGAATTTTTTTTAGTTTTCCTTGCCTCCATGTTTGTTATTTGATAGCTAGACACATCTTATGTAAAATGTGTGAGTGAGGGTTGGTTGATTTTTAATGTACCTCTGAATCGTAAGCAGATATTCAGTGTATGGTTTTTGCCCAATTCTCATCGTGTAAGCGAAGCGGCATTGTCAGATTGGGAGATTTTGTAGGGCGTAGGCTATTTTTCTTTTTTTCATCGAGAAACTGTTTCCAGTCGTTATTTACCTCGGAAATATATTAAGATTGATAAAAAAGAAAATTTAGAAGCGTTACTCTTTTTTTTTTCGTGTATCAAAGACAAAACTGGGTATAAAAATCCAAAAATGATTTTGTTGAACTCCAGTCAAAGTTGGATCTGACATTCTTCTCGTGAGAAAAAAACATGATAATCTCGCTTCATTTAGGGGAGTTAACACTTTAATTCCCGATACATGAAACAGAATTGATGAGGAGGAAAACCTTTCCCTACCGTGTCTTGAAACCATGACTAGTTGATTGGAAGGCACTTCTCATCAACTTTAGGTGAAACTAAAGATTTGGCCTTTAATAATGATTATTTTGTGTTCATTCACGTTCACTAATTGAAGTACAGCATAACATTCATTTCAAATGCAAATGCATCAAATACTTCTTTTAGAAAAAATGTTTGCCTTTCTAGCCTCGATAAAAAAAAAACGATATTTCATAGGAAGTTTTATTTAAAATAAAAGTTCAAAGCTAAGCCGTGCACTTGAATTGTGCCATTTTTACAGAAGCACAGCTGAGATGACCCAATGTTAGAACAATGCAAGCCACATGATGTTGAAAAATAACGAGAAAAAAGATAATTGAAAGTTAGATATTTCATCAAGGGGGAGATAATCTATATAAGCTGTGCTGCCATCTTTATGTTTGTATAAATGGCAGAAATTACGTTTAAAGTTCAGCATTATCACAGGGAAATGAATAAATAGTTCTGATTTCTCTGTGAAACCTTTTTTTTTTTTAAATTCTGAAAACCAACATATTTCCAGCTTGTTCAACGCACTTAATATTGAAAAAAAAAAGTTTTAGAAGTATCTTGTATGCGTGAAATAAGGGATTCTCTAATTTTCTAACTACCCCTTTCTAATTTTTGTTGACTATTTATGTTGTCGTGTCTGAATGTTATGCAAACAAAGATTAGTTCCATTTGCAAAGATTTATGTACCTCTCTAACTTTTTGTCTGCTCTCATCCTTCCTAACCTCTCAATGAATAGATAGATTCTACTTTTGCCCTTCACCCTCTTGGAACCCTATCAGACACTGCTATTTTCCCGACCACCTCTTCGAGAACACTTATCAAAACTGCCTTTTTTTCTACAATCATACTAACTACTTTTCTGTTCCTCCCCTTTAACTTCTTTCCCTCTTATTGAAATGCCTCTATCTCCTACCCCTTTACTTTTTCTATTCCATCAGTGAGTTATACACCTTTCTTTTCCTCATGTAACACCCTCTTATCAATTTACCTAACACTTTTCTCTTTCTACACCATTGGTAAACAACTTAACCTTTTTTCCCTCTCCCCACCTCTTTATTGAACTACCCCATGTTCCTAGTAAAAAATGTATGTACTATAAAAATTCATCATATTTTCATTTATTCTATTGATAGTGAAATATAAGTAGTACATGTTCATTAAAACATTACCCTGATAAATTGAATACTTCAATTTTTTTTTCAAAGTGTTATATGTATTATGAAGAAATGAACCTCATTGTGAGCCGTATCAATTTTTCATTTCTAATTTAAACTCCAGGCATATTTTTATTTCAAAGAGAAACAAATACCGGAGCATTCATTTAGTATTACATAAACTGAATAAACTGAATTTGCATGAGCGGTAATATATCACTCGAAAACTATAAGTCATCTATAACTTATTCTCTAACCTGTATCTCGAGGTCATCTACGATGAATCTGATCGTATGTTTGGAGCAAGTGTTGGAATGAGATTCGGGTTGAATGATTTTATCGTCAAATCAGTCATTCGTAGAGACCTTACATTAAACCCCTAACCATCAATATGGATTTTGCTGTGCAACACCGAATTCGTACTCTCTTAGTCAGATTCGGTACCAAAATGATCATCTAGTTTTCAGTCAAAAAGGCTTAAGGGATAAATGGATTCTAATACATGCTTTTTAGTGATCCATTTATTGTATTAGATGAAGTATGATATATCATTATCTATATTTACTTACTATTTGCCTCAATCCAAATTCACGTTGTTGGTTTTTTTGAAACTGAAGCAATTTCTTTCATAAGCGGGTGAATGTATTGACAGCACAGATCAGAATAAAGAATACATTCATCCCCCAACCCACTATCCTAATCTTCTTTGCACCACGTATATTTTAGATGGTTGTTCAGTATCCGTAATACTGTTATATTTTTATAGTAAAACGTTGACAGTTGTTGCTACGATTTCTCTCCAGCTCATTTTTGCAGATTCGTTTCGTAACTAAACATGATCAGGTTGCTGTTGAGCAGTTAGAAAATAAATTATCATTGCAGATCAGAATAGGGAATAAATTCCAGATGAAAATTGAACACAACATTAATCTGGGTTCGGCTTCGGTAAAACTCTGTTGCTGTTATGGGCTTTAGTGGCAAAAGTAAAGTTAAGTCAACCACTGATTTTTTTCCCCACGATCACAATCCCTTGTGCACTAAGTTCCATATTAATCGAATTCAGTAAGGGTGATCCAATTCATTCATCCATTTTTCGAATGATTTGATGGAGTATTGTCGATTATTCTTGATGATAATTGTTACTATATACTTCCATATCTAATTTTGATGTTTCTTATTGTAACTAAATCAAGTAGGGTTTTCCTTCGGCAGTGAGAGAATAAATTATCATTGTGGATCATAATTAATCATAGATTCTGTGAGGACAACTGAATTAAAGATTCCAGGTCAGAAGTTGGCTTAATCAACGCCCGACTGAGCATGCATTTGAGCTACAGGAATCGGTGGTAAGCGTGAGCCAAAACCAATCATTCGGGATTATCCCCTCTGCTTGTTTCTTCAGCACTATGTTTCGTAATAACGGGTAGTTTGATATCGGTGTTCCAATTTATTAATTTTTTTTTATTCATTTATCTATTTTTTTATTCATTAATTCATTCAGTAAATGAAGTATTGTAAATCATTAACGTTTTTTGATATTTGTAACAACTGAAATAAATCTGGTTTCGATTCTGCGACGAGTGAAAAAATTTACACCACAGGTCAAAGCAAAGAATTATGTTTGAATGAGGATCGAACTCACAATTTTAATTGATCCACAATTATTCTTGCAACTTATATGCAGGTATCAGTGGCAATCGTGAGTCTAAATCAAACAAGTGACATCACCCCATATCCAGATCTATTCTGTGTTATGTTCCTATCAACTGGTCGTTCAGTATTCGTAATCTAATCATTTTATTTATTTTAGTGGGTGCAAAAGAGCACTAATATGCTAGTTAATTTACATTTATACATAAATTTGATACCCGTCATCAAATATTTACCACACACAATTATATGAATAAAAACGCATGTGTAATGTCTTCTGTAACTTGAAATTAATATGTATACACTAGTACAAATGAAAATTCATCATCATCATCATCATCATCCTCATCATCATCATCATCATCATCATCGTCATCATCATCATCATCATCATCATCAATCTTTTAACGTCCGTCGTATGAAATGAACCTTCTCCATGATCAGCCACATTTCTCTATCATGAGCGTCACAGAGATAGTGTTTTCTGAGTTTGTCTAGTTCATTTCTCCATCATGTTTTTAGTCAGCCTCAGTTATCATGTGGTTTCTTGGGATCCATGTTGTGAGTCCTGATGTCCACCGGTTGTCTTCCATTCTTGCAACATGACAAGACCATTACCATTCGAGTTTTGTAAAAAATTCTAAGATGTCTCAGACCCTAGTTTTCTTTCTGATATATTGTGCTGTCTTGAGATCTCTACATGTGAGGTTGAGCATGATCTTCTCATGCACACGCTGGATGCTCCTCAGTTTGCAGGTTTGTCTCTTGGTTAGGTTCCATGTTTGAGCTCAATAAGTAACTATTGGGAGGATGCACTTGTTGTATACTTTTCTTTTTAAGATTATTGGAATTGTCTTGTTTTTGAAGGTTGAGCTTGCTTTGCCGAAGGCTTGCTATTGTAGTGTTATTCTCCGTTTTTTTCATCTTCTTTTGTGGGTTTCATAGATATTTGTTGTCATAGGTAAATCTAGTAGTCTACTTCCATAGTTTTGCATCTTAAATCTTGACAATAATATCCTTATTCTTGATGTGATTGTTGCAAATGGAAATTAATTCGATCTATTACTTCATCTAAACGAGATATATATATATATATATATATATATATATATATATATATATATATATATATATATATATATATATATATATATATAATATTTGGCAGTGTCAAGTTCCAGGTTTTAAAAAAATCAGAGATCTATGTAAAGAACAGGAAGATGTTAGTTCTTGCAGAGAACATATATCAGTATTTGAGGTGATTTTTTTTAATATCATTCCAATTGTATCAAGATAAAATAGATAAAATCATATAGCATAGAGCAATATACTGAAAATCTGTGAAACGTAGTTTTTGATTCAACTCTATGTCAAGAGCAGGATGAAATGTTCAGCTTCAATATAATAACTATTACTGTTACCATTAAGATGCATTATTTGAAATTTACCCGAATTGATACTAGCACTTGGATTTCATTTTTGAAAAGAATGTCGTTTTATCATTCTTACCCTCACAAGAATGACACAAATATTTAAATCATTCAATGTTTGAATTCAATTTGAAATATTGTTATCTTGTCATTCTAATGACGTATTTTTCGAATGCCTAAGGTTAATTTCCATCATTCATAAAAGATGGAGGTAATATCATGATGAGTTGATTTTCAATTGAGAATTAAATTCAAATTTATAGAGTTAAATGTTAAAATTAGTTTTGAAAGAAATGCTTTGAAATATTATAAAAATGATAGTGCTATAAATTTGACAAAATGACTAAAAGATTTTTATAACATATAATATCACTGATAGCCAAAATATGTTAAAGTAATATACAAATCATCATAAAGGTGAAATATTTTGACAAGTAAATGGATGAAAAAAAATGGTAATTATCCTTCAATAATGCCTTAATTCTATGTTATTGGTTTTGTCTTTGATTTGTCAATATGACAGCATTTAAAGATCTTTTCATTCTTTTGATTCAGCAAACTCTTCTAAACAAGGGAATAGAACGTCCTATATATATATATATATATATATATATATATATATATATATATATATAGATAGATAGATAGATAGATAGATAGATAGATATAAACAACAAGGTTAAAAACAAGTGTTGAATCTAAAAAAATGTTGACATAAGATTGGCAAGCTTTTATGCATTCCATTAGTTCCACCAAATTTAAAAAAAACAAACAAACATAAAAAACAACGGTTGAAATGAGACTGTATGCTGCCGGCACTTTCGAGACTGATGAATTCAATGAAGACAAAAAGCTATTAGGCTGTGTGTCTTCTAGTTGTTTAGTGGAAACGTATGCTTGTATCCGAGTCATTGAGAACCAGGATGATTGAACTCTCAGAAGGGCCGGTGAGAGGACAAGAATACCTGATGAGGACCAAAAATCTCAGTTTTTTTGGTCATGCTTACGGTTGGAGTGGGTTTTTTCAAAGTGATTTTTGCATTTGATGGATATATATATATATATATATATATATATATTCATATATATATATATATGTATATATATATATATATATACACACACACACAAGGGCTTGAGATAGGGAGTGCATTACTGCTTTTTCATGTATATATTATGTGACAACCGTTACTTTGTATGCTATTATTGTAATGTGCTATGTGTGATGATGATGTTTCAAAATTTTTCCATTCGAGGGTTTACAATCTGAAAATATCCATACCTTTTGGTTATCGTATTACACTGGAATGTAACACCTGTATGTCGAGGAGTCTGTATATTTTTGATGGGATTGGCTTAAAAGTTTAAATTGCTGCTCATCGTGTTTCTGTGTTCGACTCGGCCATCTGCCTTCTCATCCAGACACAGGACTCATTTTTGCTCGTATAGTCTTCCCTGAGACACCATTGCGTATGTGTTCAAATTTTGCTAGCACCATGTATATTGTTAAATAGTGTGTACTCATGTGTACGACGGTCATATAATAATATTTGATCAGTATTTCTTACTTAAATAACTGCTTTGACGAAGAATATGACAGGTCTGGGTTGTGACCATTGCTGAGTTGAACGTGATCAATGGAATCATTGGGAAATGAGATGATCAATACATAAGTTACTTCATTTACCGTTTCAAAGGAAATCACAGAGATATCAACTTTTTGAAAAAAACACCATCGTGACTACGGCTGGTCAAAAACTATGGACAAGTTTAACGTACACTTACAATGTGTATTGGAAAAAAAACAACCGAGAACTGCAGGGAATATGGAAAAATGCTTAGATATAATACGCCTTTTTCTATCCATATCGAGGAGTAAATATTTGAATTTTAAGCTCACAATCTCCATTATTTCTGCCTGTACAATCAATATATTTATAGCCCACCAAACAGACCAACTCAAAAACTGAATAAACCTTTGTAGATGATGACAGTTGTAGTTGTCAGTTTGCTATTCTGTCGGAAACAATTGAACTTAAGTGCTTTTATCATAGTTTTGATGCAGTCACACACACACACACACACACACACACACACACACACACACACACACACACACACATATATATATATATATATATATATATATATATATATATATATATATATATATATACATATACGTATATACATATAGGGAATTTCGAAGTGAAGGTCATTTTGGTGCGATTCACTGGACATTGAATCAGCACTTATTTAAATGAAACTGTCAAGTTAATGCAATTACCTGATAAGTCTCAATACGATTCAATCTCTTTTTTCCTCCTCACTCTCTGTCCTGTATTAATGTATAAAAGGAAAGAGTAAAATATTCCCTCCTTTTGATTTCAGGTACGATGTTATTTTGTTGTATTGATTTGTGCATTTCCAAAAATTGTCTTTGCTTTTTAAATCTTTCAGCGTGTAAGTTATAAGGTAGGGCAAAATGATTGTGGTTGAAAGGTGCGTCTAAAGCGTAATTGAACATTGTTTCACTGCTTGTGCAATCAATATAAATGGAATGAAATACATTTAATTAATATAAAGTCGAATCAAAAAACAGATCTGTTCTTTTATGCTTTTTTTTCTCTTATAACGACTCTATATATCATCTTCTGTCATGTAGTTAGTACGATAGTGTTATTTGCAACTTTGGCTTGTCACTGAAGCAGAAGTGAAGCGTGTAATTTGTACATTGGATACTTATCGCAAATTGGATTAACTGCAGCTTGATTACATCTTCCACTGTTATTATAAAAACTTGTTTCAGCAATTAGACTTCCGAAATGTCTGACCCTGTACCTATGCATGTTTATTTCTTAGGTATGAAAACATATCTTTCAATGAACCATGTACATATATCAGTGCTATTACGAGGAAGAAAGAGAAAATTAGCAATCATTTCAAGTCAACATCATTATTTCTATCGTTCTTTCTAATTTTTGACATGAGAGACTCTTTTGTGAACACTGGTCGATTCTCTATGCGGTCATAATATCATTAAGAGGTGACATTTAAGCAGAACTTCGTAATAGAAAGGATTATTTTAATTAATCAAATACAAATATATAAAATCGTGGACTTACGAAAAGAACAAATAGATAAATAAAATGAACGAAAAAATTGAATTGGAAATGGATAGAAAAGTTTTTGAAAGGCGAAATGAAATGAAACTAAAGAACTAATTGGTAGATACAGTTAAAATAAAGGCAATAGAACAAAACTATAAGAACATTGAAAGAATGATTCTTTTGACAATAGTAAATTTGTGATTGTACGAATAAAATAACGATGCCGTGAAATTTAAACATTAAACTCTCCTAAAATTGCTCGTGGCTCCTTTCATGGAGTTTTCATGTTTTACATGATAATTTATCATTCGTGCAAAACAAATTCTACTTTTTTAGATATTTTATTCTCTGATTAGATTTGAAAAAATATCGAAAAGAGACAAACAGCAGCAGCAGTAGCCATGTCAAATTTTGTTCAGTTTAATGTGTTTTTCTCAACACTTCCTAATTTTTTTTTTCACAATTTCACAATTGAAACATAATTGCATTGTGTGCATTTCAAAGAAAACGTAAACAAAGACAGGCTGGCGTTTATTAACAAAATAAAGTAATTGAGAAACAGATTGACATAAGAGGCAGAGGAATTGGGTAATCTACTAAAGTAAGCATAAATTTACGTCATCTTATTGATTATATTAATATTTGTTATTCACTATCTTCGCTAATTTGGGGGTAGATTTCCATTTTTTTCTGCTGCTCCGGAGTGAGCTTTATTTCAAAGAGATGAAAGAAATGCATTTGCATTTGAAAGACTATCATCTTAAGTCAAAACGGTTATTTTACCCTTAAAAACTGAAATGATTTAAGCTAAAAATGATTAAGCATTCATGTACGACTGTGAAGATTTAGAAATAGATTCTTCGAAAAATCCAAACCTCCTGGTGATTGCAATTAGTATATAATAGCAAGTTCTGAAGTTGAAAGAAGCAGCTGTTTTTTTAGACCCGATTGCAGTTGAAATGAGTAGGCAGGAATACGGCTTTCCTGATCATTGATCACTGACATTATATACCACACTCAGGCTTTGTTTTCGACGTTTTCTCTACTGACAACCAGGAAGTTGTATGGTGGTAAACAAAAGAGATACAAAACAAAAAAAACATTCAATTAGTTCATTTATCGGGCTTCAATCTCAAATTTATTTGGATAGCTTCGTTTAATCGATCAGTATGGTGTGCTCGGAAAATGTTAGACGGTAGGGATCGTCGGGAATCATTGATGAATGTTAACATTCAAATAAACTATTCACATACTTCATTCAGATATGTGATAATTTTTTTTTTTGCAAATTCATTAAATTACAAGCATATTTTTGCCTGATATCCCAGATAATTTGAATTGTTTTGTTATTCGTATTCGAATATCTACTTGTTCATTTCAAACGGTCCAGCTAGTTAAATCTCTGTTCTTCTTCAGGTGAATATTGAAAAATGATGTTATCAATTCTTTGAATCTGGCTGTTTACCGATGTTCCAATTATATAAGCAAAGATTTGTTGACCCCTCTCACCATTGTCTCAAATATAGAACTGATTTTTTTACTTTGCTAAATAATGAGATAATTCAAGATCATGAACGACGTGGAAGAGAGAAAGAAATCTTCATTATTAAAGAATCCTAATGAATAATCCTCAAAATTGGTGAATGTCTGCATAGTAAATGTAAATGAGAGATCAATATTCATGTAGTTTTGATGGGTAAAGCATAAACAATTTTTACTTTGAAAACTTCCACTACTACAGTTGGGTATGCATGCTTTGTTGGGACGAATCGGTAATGTGTAGAAATTGATGAAAATCTCCATCATTGTCATCATCATCATCATCATCATTATTGATTTTATTTATCTATTTTGCATTTTTCATTTTCACACCAGATGCTTGGTGGTTACCGTTGGAGATCAAATGAAAACAAGTATCCCCAAGTCTCAAGGCCTCTTCCCCACACACCTACAGTCCACAGCAGTGCTGTGGATTATAATTTCACATCAGCTGCCAAGTGATTAGCTGAGGTTTCCAGTCCTCCTCTAATATCTTCCTAATCTATCACAGCAGCGCTATTCTTCGCACTGTCTCCATCGTTTGCCCTTCTCCCTATGAGTCCAGTGCAAACAGCTAGGGTTGTAGATCTAATATCTTCCTAATCTATCACAGCAGCACTATTCTTTGCACTGTCTCCATCGTTTGCCCTTCTCCCTATGAGTCCAGTGCAAACAGCTAGGGTTGTAGATCTAATATCTTCCTAATCTATCACAGCAGCGCTATTCTTTGCACTGTCTCCATCGTTTGCCCTTCTCCCTATGAGTCCAGTGCAAACAGCTAGGGTTGTAGATCTAATATCTTCCTAATCTATCACAGCAGCACTATTCTTTGCACTGTCTCCATCGTTTGCCCTTCTCCCTATGAGTCCAGTGCAAACAGCTAGGGTTGTAGATCTAATATCTTCCTAATCTATCACAGCAGCGCTATTCTTTGCACTGTCTCCATCGTTTGCCCTTCTCCCTATGAGTCCAGTGCAAACAGCTAGGGTTGTAGATCTAATATCTCTAGCACTCTCCTCTTAATTCATGCAGTCCCATATACAGATGTGGTCTCTATAGACTCTATCAATCCTCTTATCCCCAGTTCTTCCAATCAGTGTATTTGCTTAAGTTCCAAGTGCACTCACTATCACTGGTACTACATTCATATTCAACGCCTTCTTCAGGGCCTTTGCCAAGTCCTGGTAATTTCCAGGATTTTGATTTTCTCTTCTATCTACTCTGTGATCGCAGTCACAGAGAAGTGTATTATTTGGCATGTTTCCCCTCCTTGTCCAATATCATCAGGTCCTGTCTTTTTGCATATATGGGATGATCAGTTTCGATGTCTAAAACCCTAGGGGGATTGATGTCATCCATTCTCCAAAGCTGTCATCCCATTCATTAATTCAGTTCCCAGTGTATCAATGTTGCTACCCTATCATGCCTACACTCCCTAATGTGGTTTTCCGTCTCATCCTTTTCGCTTCATAGTCGGTATTTGCTGTTGGTTTGTGTTCTGAAATTTTTCATTTCAGTCCCGCATTTGTTTTTGGCAGTCATGATGAGCGGTTTTATTTTACTCTTCACATATCAATGAGAAATCCTGAAAATTGGTAAATGTCTGCAACATAAGATATTTTTGTTGTTGTTATTGCTGTTGTTGTTGCTGTCGTTGTTATTATTGTTATTATTATTGTTATCATTATCATTAATATCATGTTGATAATAACAACAAAAACAACAACAACAACAACAACAATAATAATAATAATAAAAATAATAATAATAATAATAATAATAATAATAATAATAATAAAATAATAATAATAATATTAATAACCGAAAATTCATTATTGATTGAAAATGTTATCTCGTTTTGGTTCACTCTTTGATGACAAAGCTTCTCAAGTTGTATTTAATCCGAGATAGAATGATCTCTTACAGTCTGAATATTTTATTGTATTCCACTGTCTGTTTTTTTCTTTATTTATTCCAATTTTTCTTCCTTGTTTTTTTCCCTCCTTATTTCCCCCTTTTTGCCAGGTTGTTCTCGTAGCTGCGTTGGTTAGGGGAGCAGGGCATCAAAGTGTCGTCTCTCTGGCAATGGGAAATGTTATTACAAGTCTCATTGATTTTCTTTTTTTTTTTTCAAATCCGAGTATCAAAATGGAGGTAAATGGTAGTCAAAATCTGATAATAAATAAGAACACGTCTGTTTGTCAAAGATAATCAGACAAATAAATTTTTGGACATTTTTTCAGTTATCTTGTTGTTACCATGATCCTCAGATCGGCCAACTTACACAAATTTTTAATCAAAGATTTTAACATAATTCACTGAGATATCTTTTGTTCCCTGCAATAGGAAAAATCTTTTTTTTAATTTCCTAAAATAACAACAAAAAAAAATAATGCAAATGTTTTTTTTCTACGGATTAGATGTCAGATTCAATTTGAGAAAGACTAATAATGTGTTTACCCTTCCTATTCTAATCAATTGCTGAAGTGCATTTTGAATCAGAGAAGTATTTTGTAAAATTCTGAAATTGACGCAGGCGTTGAGAGGTAGAAATTAAATATCACATACCTAGGGATTTACTTTGCTGTTATTCTATTGGTGATGATCTTGCATGATACATAAAACATAATGACCACGAACAAAAATGGTCAATATATAGGACAGAATGCAAACTAAATGGACTGAATGTTGTAATAAAAAAATTCGAATTACAATACAAACTTTTAACAAAACTCGATGCATTGTTCTCATCATCTAGCTGGAATGATCTCAAACAGCGGCAGTTGCTTTGAGAGATGTACATAAGCTTGTGTCTGCTTCAAAGTGGATGGGGAAAAATTGCGAGAAAAACATTTTCTAGAGCAATTGTTATTTTCAAGGTTAGAAAAAACAAAAATGCTTCCAAGGCCCTTCTAAATGTTCAAAACGATCTTGAATAGGCCTATGAAAAAAGATAATGGCAATAAAAGACTGGAAATCTAATATGGCATTGAAACAGATGCGCGAGAATCAGTAAGGTGTGGGTGGTAACCACGCGTCATCGAAAAACAAATTCGTGTAATATTGCTAGAGTTAAATCGTGCAAAATAACAGGAATTTGTAATAATATGAATAAAGTTAACGCTTCAGTTTTGCACGTCAAGGAAGGAAATGATTCGAGCAGAAGAAAATATCGTGAATATTTTTCCTGCTTTTGCCCTTACCTTCTTCAAAAATGTTGTATTTATCAATTAATCCATCATTATCATTATTTATTACTTTCTGTTAATGCTGAGTCCTATCATAGATTTTTTTGCAATGAAAACACAGGCAGTTTCTAGTCGGAAAATATTTTCAGTGCCATATAGAAGCATTTAAATCGACCGGAATATTCTGCAGGGAAAAAACAGTTGCAGGTTGGAACTAGAAAGAGGGAAGAGAACTTATCTCGAGCAGTAATTTTCAAACAATTGCATTGTACACTGAGGCAACATCTTGACTAGCTTAGTGACATGGAGATACCATGTGTCATGATCACGGACAGCCATTCATGATATTTTATCGTAATTTAGACGTGCAGCTGTAAAAAAAACTCAAGAGAAGTACAGGTATGTTTGCTTTTGAAGACAGTTTTCGATCACTTCAAATGGCTCGATCTTATTTTCCACCCGGCCTACCAGACTATTCAGCAGTCATCGCAAAAACAAAGTTAAAAAAAGAACTTAGAGAGGGAGAGAGAGAGGGGATGGGAGAGAGCGGGAGAGGAGAGGGAGGTGTGGTCAGAGAGGTTTTCTCAAGATAAAGTATGATTTGTCACGATCTTTTCCATGGTCAGGCGTAATGAAAAACGTTCACCTCGCACAGTGTCTCCTCCTCAACTGCCTTGATTTTCCCTCTGTATTTCCATTACCTCTCCTTAATTTCTGTATAAATGTTAGTGAATTAATCCTTGAATTCCTTCACTCTCCTTAGGAATCTTGGCAAGAAAAAATGTAACACGGATGTTTCTAAGCGTATATAACTATGAATGTTTTATTAGGTAGGACACTTTTCAGTTGCTATAGAGTATTTTCTATCAGTTGTATCCACAAAGTTTATCAACACTCATATCAACAACAGCAATGAGATTTTTCGTCAATTGATGAAGCTGAAAGGAGGGATATATTTTTGTTTATCCAAAGACTTCAAACAAAATAAGACTGGTAAAATAACTAGCTTGGCCTGATCTGTTTACTGCATCGCTAATCCTCACTACGACCAAAGTATACATTTTTCATTATTGTATATGGCTCATAAATTCAGTTTTGGTTAACTGCAAGCACAGAGATACCAAAATTTTGATGCATTATGAAATAACATTATATTTTAATCGAAAATCCTTCTAACGCACCGATATTGCAGAACTTAATGAAAAATAATCAGAAAATCGCAAAACGTTACATTAATTCTTTCTTCGATATTTTCAGTAAGAATATCCCGAATATCATTTATCATAAAAGAAATTGATAATATATAAGGATTATGAATGGTTTATACTAGCCATGGGGCAGATATATGTTCACTTAAAGTAATCATTATCATAATTAAGCCGATTTACAAACATAAGGAATATTTCATGATATTCAATCTATCATTAAGATTCCAATATCATGATAATTGAAATGAAAATATTGGTTAACCTAGAAAAAATAATGTTTAGGGTTCTTTATTTGTGGCCCTCTCTTCTTAAAATGAACGATTGCATGATTACTTCTAAAAGACAGTTGTTGCTTCCTAGCCAGTCAGATAATTATCATTAACCACATAACTACTGAATGAAAGGCTTAAAACGAGAAATGTAAAGACAATGGACCTTGAAGCGTGAAGGTAAATATTCATCCGAACATATTACATAGCTGTCTAGTTCTTAGTATATGGTATTGTCTAGCGCATAAATGTTGTTCCCAAAATAAGAATGAATATGCATGTGAAAACTGACAGAATTTTTTTTATAATGGATTAACTTCAAAAAAAAATCCAACCAGCCCAACATAGGATGTTTAGGTGATTTATTCTTGGAAATACACTTATTTTTTATTTTTCATTGATGGCACTTTTGTTTGAATCGTATTATATAAACATTGTACACAGATATTTATTTATATTGAGAACACTGTGCTGCAGAAATACTGATGGATAAGATGAAGAATTGCAGATAGAATAAATGCCTATTTCCTGTGAAGCTGTGAACCTTTTTCACGGGTGTGAATATCAGTAGTTTTTTGACGTTTTTTGAAATACCTACTTGCACATAACCCTATACACACGCACACACGCGCACACACGCGTGCGCACACACACACACACACACACACACACACACACACACACACACACACACACACACACACACACACAAACACACACACACACACATATACATATAAAGGATTCGCCTCACAAATGCATTTATGTTCCTGTCCTGTTCGAGGTACTTCAAGCAAATTGATCAGTTTATTTCATACCTCTATTTTGGATATTTCAAAGACGTGTATGTTAGTGGGGTGCAATACAATATTTTTTTTGTCCAATTTATGTCTTATTTTTTATTTCTTTGTTCACTTGTTGGTCATTGCTACTTATGTTTTCACTGTTTTATTATGTAGGCGTTCTATGCTGGTTGATAACTATGAATTATAGATTAATAGCATTTTCTCGATCAGTATGCTTTAAACTATCTGCTCTTTCTGGTATCTTTACTCTCTGAAGGTATTTTATTCTCACAAATCTTTTTCCGAGTATAAAGGTTTAGTTTTACATGACTTTAATTATTTGTCCAATCAATTTCGGTTTGGGTGTTTCTAAGATATTTCTTGTGATTGGGTTGTTCTCAAAGTGGCTGGAGGTATGAAAGAATAGTTATGCTAATAGTAATAATGAGGGAAATAATATAGCAATCGTGGATAATTTTTGTATACCTTTATGTTAGGTGTTAAGTTATGCTTCTTGATGTAAATTTTGAGAGGTGCCAAAATTTTGATGTTATTTTTTTCCTCTTTAATCATTGTGTATTTTGTTCTTGTTTTTTCTTTGGTTCTTCTGGTGAATGTGAGAATTTGAAATATCTCATTTAGGCATATCAAAAATGTGGTTTCAATATTCTGGCATATGTGTGTATGTTTTAATGTTTATCATCTTACTGTTCATTCGAATTTGCTATTGATTAGTTTCCAATAATATTCCATGGTGATGCACTAATTTCATATTGTTCATTTGTGAATGCTCTATCTTATATTTCACCTCCAATTGTTTCTCTTGGGTTGATTTCTTCGGTTGGTGTACATTATTCGATTTGAGACGTCTACTTTGCAATGACCATCTGTTTCTGTTTGTACGGTTTCAATTTAATTTATGCTTTCTCCATAAGAAATATTCCTAATCACTTCATTGAAATGTTTTGTCATGACTTATGAAATAATTCGTACAACTTGAGCTTATTTCCAGTTTGTTTTTATTAAATGATTCACTCAGTGGGTTGCTTTGGTCGGGGTGTGTATTAATTTTTGGAATATTTTTCCCCTGGTTTGGTTTTTACTTTCAAATGAATGACAGTGTATACCAAATGATTTTTCTACATTTACTTTGTCTGTTGTGACAATGTTTTGCTCTATTTGATTTCATTTTTTCATCATATTTAAAGATAGTTTCGATTGAACCGTTGGCTCTTAAGATTAGGAATCTCATGGAAAAATGCAGAAATCTCAAGCCACCGACAAAAAGAAGAGAGAACATTGAATTAAATTCCTCGAAAAAAAGGCAAAAACAACAAAAGAAAGTAGACAAGTTGTGGCTGCAAAGCAATAAACAAAGCTTTCAGTACAGGAAAGTAACAAATAACTATCATAGTCAAGAAAAAAGGAGACCTGACGACAGACCAATACTAAATCATTGAACGTACCCAAGAACCAAAAATACTTTTTTCCTCCAGACAAGGACAAAAAAAAATGAAGAAATTTCGCAAGAGGTGAGGAAGAAGGTTTCCCTGTAGTACACGATGGAAGGTGATGCACCCCCCCCCAAAAAAAAACCCCTGGAAGATTGGAACATGGCAATCATAACGCTTTCATGTGGACAAGGGAGCCTGAAAGATCTCGATAACCTCAGACCAATAAGCCTGCTCGAATGCATCACGGAACCTTTCATAAAAATCATAACCAATCGAATCACAAATATTAATAGATGAAAACTAGCCACTGGGCAAGCTGATTCTATAAGAAGCTACTCGACCTCGGACAATCTCTAATTGATTAATCAGCTAGAAAAGAAAACAGTAGTTTACAAAATGGCATTCTCAGCTACATTTATCGAATTTAAGGGGGCTGTCGACTCTATGGAAATTAACATGGTCATGAAGGCTATAACTCTAAAAAGTGATGACCCTGTTCGGGTCTGAGTACTGCAATATATATACATATATAGTCATAGCAGTTCCTTTATTAGGGTTACTGAAGACTATTGGTCCTTTCATACCCAAAAGGGCCTTCATATGAACTTCAGCTAAACCAAAGATATGAACAACAATCACGTCGGAAATAAAAGCACAGCGATCAAAATCAATAATATTGTACTTGAGAAAGTAGACGATTACATCTCTCTTTGACAACAAATTTCCATTAAATCCTCAAAAGAAGAAAAATCAAGAAAAAGAATCACTCTGGGATGACAAGATTCAGCAAAGCAAGCTCAATCTTCAAAAACAAGCAGATCCCGTTAGTGAAAAAAAAAGATCGAAGGGTATAAAACCGATGCATCCTGCCAATAGGCACTTACAGAGCTGTAACAAATAACCTTACCATGAGACCGACCTGCAAACTGACAAGCATGCAAATTGCACATAAGAGAATCATGTTCCACCCTAACCCTTTTCAACAAATTTTCGGCGTGGATTAAGGAGCAGTATCTGTTCCTGAGCAGAGCCTGAGGCATCGGTACAGAGACTTGCCTATTGATTGTGTTGTGGTTGGCATCAAAGATTGAGTACGCCGGTGCAATGCAGTATACTGAGGTTGCACATTGCTACGCACATTGGGAGTCATTTGACTCGCCCACAGGCTCTCCTACTATTACTTGGCCCTGCTGCAGAAGATCCCTTGCCCCGGGGCTGCGCTGTCCCATTGCAGTTGAAAGGACAGTTCAGGAATGTCCAGACGCTTATGTGACTGCACTAGTTTTAGCAACAGCAGTTGCTTAGCAGCCAAATTTGCGTCGGCTTGAGCTTTTTTTGATGGGTTGATCCTATTTTCCGAACCTTGTGTCGCCTTTTGCTATGGTGGGAGAGTAAATAAAGAGAGGTTGAACCTCACATAGAGAGAGACTACATGACAGCTCAGTATATGTAAGAGATATATCTGAGTCCTTGTAGAACCTACTTGAAGACTCAAAGGCAAGAATAGCAGACACTTGATGGATATGAAGACTTACAGCATGGATCCCCATGTAATAATTGGACATCTGAAACAAGCAAATGGATAACTGAACTGAACAAATTTAGAGAGTATTGGCACAGCAGCGCCCATGATTAAGAGATGTAGTGAATCCTTGGGAAGGTTTATGTTCGACAGATGTTAATAGACTGATGATGATGATGATGATGATGATGATGGTTTATAACACTGTTAAATATTGTTCGATTTGAAGTTTTTTATGAGCCTAGCATTTAATAGGCATCTGATGATTTTGCTCAAGTGGTAGGATCTTGTGTTGATAGATGTAATCAGAAAATGTTCTTTCATATGAAGTTTATTTATTTGGAATAAAGCTTATATCTAAAACAGCAACTTGGGAAACTGTGAGAAAAAATATATGATGAAAAAGATAGAAAAAATTGGAATTGTAATACCTTATTTCTGTTTCCAAATTTAGCGTTGAAGGTCTAGTGTAATTGTAGAAGTTTTAATTTTCGATTTCCATTTTTTATGATTATATTATGATTATTGCTTCGTATTGATGTAATTTTGGTTATCAAAATTATATTTGAATTATTGTAGATCCTAGGGGTAGAGTGTCACTTTGAATCGAGTTGGCATTTAGGTGCTTGAGTGACAGTAATATCCATTCAGTTCTTAGCAGTGCTGTAATCTGTTCGGTCTAAATCCTTCCTTTCATCCCAAGATCCTCCAACTTTTCTCTCAATGTGTTTGGGACGTTTTGTCTAAAATCACCAGGTCCGATCATCTTGCTTAGATGAGATGGTCCGTTTGGATGTCAAAGTCCCAAAATAATTTGCATTTCCCATTCTCTAAGGCTGTTATGGTACCACTTTCCCGTATGGTTAAATCCAATTTGTTTACTCGGTTCCCAGTGTATCACTGTTGCAACTTTATTGTGTCTGTATTTGTGCTCGTTCTTTCCTAGTTGAATATATGTACTAGTTATGTAGTTTACTGTATCATCTCTTTCACCACACAGGCATTACTTTCTGTATGCCTGTGTTTTGCTGACTTTTGTTTTGATATAGTTTGTTCTGATACTTTTGTTCTTACCTGCCATGATGACTGATTCCCTCTTTCAAGTTTCCTTTTCGTAGCCATCTATACGATCTCTCGTTTGCCAAACCTGTCTTTAAATTTTCCTGTGTCGTTTTTCCTGTTGTGTTTATAATTTCTTTTTGCTGTTCCATTGATTTCTGCTTTTGGGTTACTCGTTGCTCTTCTTCAGGCACTCTTTACAATGTCTCAACTGTTTGTTTGCAAATTCTTTTTCGATCTGCTTCAGCCTTCTGGACACTGTCTTATACGTTGATGAGCCTTCTGTCCGTCTTTTTTTCTCTTCATGTATAGTTTATCTGTGTCATATGAGGAGTGTGAGGCTTTATGTATTGTCACAAGCTCCCTTGTTTGCTGGTCTATTGATCAAAGTTCTTCTTTTGTCCATCCAAAGAATAGTCCTGTGTATCCTACTATCGATACAACGAATATCATTTTCTGCCCTTCTGGTAGTAGTCCCCTCGTTTCCATGGACATATACATTATTTGCGCAATTTCTCCAGTCAGAATATTGTACATGTGGTAAGCATCTGATTGGCCTATAGTTGCTTGTCACAGTCTCTTTGTTTCCAGGGGTTTATTGGATGAGAGTGGTTTTGGCTCTGGTCATCCATTCTGATACATCGCCTACATTTAGGCAATTTTAGAGTTGGTGGGTGGATCTTTCATTTCGTCGGGTGAATTCCTTAAACCAATATCTGTTAATCCAGTCGGGTCCCGGCACTTTCCAGTTGACTATTTTCTTTCTTCAATGTGGTTCCATTCAATACTGTTTATTTGCCATTGTCTATATCTTTGAGTTCTTTCATGTTTTTTAACCACCCTGGGATTTTGTGTCTTTTCAGGTGACCATGTGCTATTCCAGTTGTTCTTGGTCTCTATGGTATCCAGCTTCATGTTCTGTCTTCCTTCTCTGTTCGGATCATGATAAAACTTTCTCTCGTTGTTTTTCAATGTGCAGATTTGTGTGTAAAAGGCAGTTTATGCCTATATCTTTTCAGCCTTGCCTCCTTGGCTAATCTCCTCTGATGTATCTTTTCCACTTACTTGTGGTCTGTTCGTATGTGGTGCATTTCCCAGTATTACAACATCTCTCTGGAGTTGTGAGATCTTTCTTTCTAATCTACTTCCCCAGTTAGGGTTTTCCTTCGTACTATTATTTGGGGTTCATTTTTGTGTTGTGAAACGTTCCGTCACCCTTTAGCTCCAGCATATGTTAGGTTATTGATATCCAATTGGCTATTGGTTTCAATAATCTGTAGGAAGCACATGACATGTTTGGTTGCTCCCCTTAGTTTGTCCCTAAGAATAGGGAGTGTTGTTTTTGTCCTTGCATGATTTTTTTCAAAGTTACTACCTGAATTTTTTTCTTTCTCAGTTGAGGAATTGTTGTCTCTCTCTGGTGAGTGCCTTTCTGCAGGGATTTTGTTTTTGTTTAGGTTTCTTTTATTTTCATTATTCACTGTGTTGGTTGTGTTGAGAGATTCTTCTTCTTTCCTACACACTTCTATTTTGAATCACTTGTAAATCAGTCTCTGAAAGCCATTTTTTTCAGAATTCGTTTTACTTGGTAAGCCAGTCGCTGGCTTGATATCTCCTGGGCAGATTTTTCCTTCCGTATCCTGAGCATGCGTTCCCTATAACACCACATCGATTGTTTACTTTTGAAGTAGCGATACATTACTAACCTGTTCATCATCATCATCATTATTATTATTATTTTGCAATCTCACACCATGAGCTGGCGGTAACTGCTGGAGTTTGAGTGACAGCAAGTCTCCTCAAGTCTCCAGCCCTCCTCTCCTAGTACTCATAGGTCGCAGTAATTCTGCGATTTACAGTTTCACACCGGTTGCCAAGTGGTTATCGCTGAAGGCTGAGTGACAATAAGTCTCCTCAGGTCTTCAGATAACGTCTCCTCCCTTCTTTACTTTTTCACCTATTATGTCAGGGCTAAAATTCGTTGCAGTGTTCATATATCTAGCACCTTCCTCAGTATCCGTGCAGTTCCCAGTAGTGCTGTGGTCTGTACGGTCTCTATCCTTCCCCTAATCCCGATCTCCTCCAGTCTCTCCCTCAGCGTTTTTGGGACTGTTCCTAGTGCGCCCACTATGACCGGTACTACCCTGGCTTTTATGTTCCACATCTTCTTTGACTCTATTGCTAGGTCCTGGTATTTTTCCCGTTTCTCACTCTCCTTCTTTTTAACTCTATGGTCTGCAGGCACAGCAACGTCTACTATTTCGCAGGCCTTCCTTTTTTGTCTACTATTACTAAGTCCAGTCTTCTTGCCTGGATGAGGTGGTCAGTTTGGATGTCAAAGTCCCAGAGTAGTTTGTTGTTGTCATTCCCCAAAACTGCCTCCGGCTTGTGCTGATACCAATTTTCCACATGGCTGAATCCCATTTGTTTGCTCAGTTCCCAGTGTATCATCGTTGCTACTCTATCGTGTCTATGCTTATACTCTTTCTGGGTGAGTTGACTACATTCGGTAGTTATGTGGTTCACTGTCTCACCTCTTTCACTGCACATGCGGCATTTGCTGTTTGTCTGTGTTCTGTCAATTTTTGTTTTTATGTAGTTTGTCCTCATGCTTTTGTTTTGGGCTGCCATGATGAGCAATTCAGTTTCTCTCTGAAGGTTTCCTTTTCGTAACCACATCCATGATTTCTCGTCTGCTACATCTTGTATCCGTCTTTTAAACTCGCCATACAATTTCTTCTCTTCCCATATTATTATTATTATTCTCACAACAGTTGCCTGGTGGAATGACTGCTAGCTGCTACATTCTCAAAGCCAACAGCAGTGCAGTGGATTACAGTTTCACACCAGTTGCTTGTTGATTACCGCTGAATGCTCCCATATTGGCCTCACCGATCGCAGCATCGCTTTGGTTTGTATCGTTTCTGCAACTATTTTGCTAACAGCTATGGGTCATAGATGTTATATTCATAGTGCTCTCCTTATTATTTGTGCAATCCCGGGAGGTGATATAGTCTGTATATTCTCAATCCTTTCTCTCTTCCAAAGTTCCTTCAATTTAATTGACAGTGTCTTTAGTACGGGTTTGAGTACACTTACTATCACTATTAATACCCTGACTTTCATGTTCTAAAATCTCTCCACATCCCTTGTCCGGTCTTGGTATTTTCCCAGCTTTTCTTCCCCTTCCTTCGCTCATAACTACCAGCTTTGGTCTTTCCATTTAGATAAAGTAGTCAAATCGGATGTCAAAATCCCAGGGTAATTTGTCACTTCTATTTTCTAGGACAGTCTGTGGTTTGTGTTGATACCATTTGTTTGCATGGTCGAATCCAATTCATTTGCCTGAATGGAGTATTGATTGGGTTCCAGTTTGAGTTTTCATTTGTGCCTGCATTTTGACATTATTTCAGTTTTCTAGCTTAGGAGGTATTCCTCTGTTTCCATTTTCGAATTGCCAAAAATGTCCTGAGAGTGCACTTCGAAATTCGAGTTTTGAAATCGATATATTATGGTTACAGTATCTATATTTCTATTGCTTTTTGAGATTTCGATGTTATATTTCCCGTTGTTTGGTTGTTGTTAGTTGTGATTTTCACAAAGTATACGTAACTCTCAGTAGTGTTTTCATTGCTTGTGGGAAATGTGTTTTCGTTTCTACTGTTACTTAACTTTTGGTTACATTAATTGTGCCCCTAATATGATCGTCGTTGTAGTTGTTATGTTTGTTGGTTTTCATCACTTTTCTATCGCATGAATTTATAACATCATTTAGATTTTGAATACAACTGTAGCTGATTTTCAAAGAGTTTCTGTTGAGAATAGTATTTTGTGGAATTTCTGTGGGGAAAAGTTTGTCTACATAAAGTGATCATTATAACGATCTCATTTCGGCTAAAAAAAAAACTGTTTAAGGTGAATAAAAACTAGGGTCGGGTCACAATGCATAACCTCGATGTTTTCAACTTGCATCGAAACTGTATTGGATTTCTTCCTGTTTTTTAATCATTACATACATACATACATTCATACATGCATACACTCTCACACACATACACAGACACACACATACACACATATACATATATATGAATTTCCAATATTTTGAAATATCTTTTGCATAGAAGAACAAATTTCATCGGTAGAAGACATAGGCTGTGTGATCGTATAAAGCTTTTACAATCGGGGTTTCTAATTAAACGACCTCAAATCAACCTAAGAGACCACAACATACTGTTACAAAGGATTCCCTGTAGGGTTCAAAGGATGGATTAAGATTAATGAAGAAAAGTAAACCAAGTGCATCTTCAACTAATTTAATCAAATCTTCGCGTCGTTAGTGATCAATGTTCTGGATCATATTTAAGACTTCGAAGCTGTATACAATCGATCAGAAGAAGTCTTTATACTGATAGTCTCCAAAACAAACTCCAGATATTTCTATCGACAGAAGTAGATTATCACAGCAAGCAAGTAAGTTATATATATTATTGACTTATTCCTGATCATTTCCACTAAAAATATAAGATCTCGTTTTTCATTAAAATTCAAACTGGGTTCTATCTATTCTTTACTTAAACGGAAGACTTCGAAGAAAAAAACAGACGTTTTTTTAAATAAGTAATTTGTTTTTTCTTTAGAAGCAGGTGGCAATCTTTATATTAGATTTGTACCTGTTTGTATACACTTCAGGCGATGAATCGCAGAATCTGATGATACAGTATCTATTCATTAAGCCTTTCGTGCATGCAACTTTTGGAAAAAATACAAGCATTTTGAAATGTTTGCTCGAATATTTTTCTTCAAAGTATTGAAATTTTTTTCTACCTCATAATACTTTCGTTAAATTTATTTTTCCCTATTTTCATTCCAACGATTTACATTTTTTAAAAGGTTTAGATTCAATTCCATTTCTCTCATATCAATTCACTTAACATTTTTATGATGGATGGTCAGTTAATATACAAATGGGCTCATTAATGAGTATTTACTGTAGGGCTATCATGAAAGTATGGGCGGTGAACGGGCTACCTCCAGAAATATCATTATATGATATATATTTTTTATGGGTAAGGCTTTCAAGTCTCAGTATGTTTTTTAATGATTACATTTTACTATTTTTTTATCGATTTTTTTTTCTAATTTTCTATGTTTTGAGGTTTTCTATAGAACTTATAGGTTAATTTTACTTTATTTTACAGTCACTCTTGCAAAGGATTACATGCAGATCAAGATGGACCCAACAGAATAGTCAGTCTTTCAAATTTCGGTATCAACATGTACGAACATGGCAAAGACCATACTTCCACTTCTAAATTTTTGATTTAATAATTGAATTTTTACAGATAATTTTCCTATTTATTAAACAGACAAAGTGAGGAACGGCTCCTTGACCAGGTAACATTCCTATCGACTTACTCCGAAAAGCGACCAAAATCATCACTAGGAAACTAGCCATCCTCTTCAATTTGCATCTAAAACACAGTGAAGTCCCTGATGGTTAGAACGCTGGTATCATAATGCTTTTATATGAGAAAAAGAAACCCAAAAGACCTCAATAACTACAGACCTATAAGCCAACTCAACTGTGTATACAAACTTTTCACAAAAATCACCACCAACAAAATCCTGAAAACCCTCGATGAAAACCAGTCGTGTGAACAAGCTGGCTTTAGAAGAAGCTAATCGACCATGAACCTCCTGCATCCGATAAATCAGCTGAAATAAAAAGCAGCAGAATATAAACTACCACTCACCGTAGCATTTATCGACTTCAAAAAGTTTGACTCAGTAGAAATCCCTAAGGTCATGGAGGCCATCCCTCGACAAGGTGTAAATCCAGTATATGTTGAAGTGCTGAAACATAACCACAATCACAGCAGCTACTTTATCAGGTTACATAAAGACTCGGACCCTTTTCAGCTCCAGAAAGGAGTGAAACAAGGTGATACCAGCTCACCTAAACACTTCACAGCCTGCCTCAAGATGATCTTCAGCAGACTAGACTGGGAAAGTAAAGGAATTAGAATAAATGGCAATTATCTGAGCAACCTCAGATATTTTCGCAGAGAACCTACACGACATCCAATGAGAAATGAACTGAATGAAGAGTGCAAGAATGTCGGCCTATACATGAACTTCAGCAGGACGAAGATCATTTACAATAATCACATGGGAGATGATAACTCTTAGATCAAAATCGAAGAAACAGAACTGGACAAAATAGATCACTACATCTACCGAGATCAACGAATCTCCATGAAACCCTCAAAAGAAGAAGAAATCAAGCAAAGAATCACAACAGGATGGCAAGCCGTTGGCAGATAAATCTCAACCTTTAAAAATGAGAAGATCCCATTAATCCTAAAAGGGGGGGGTATAACCAATGCATCCTCCCAGTGGTCACTTATGGAGCTGAAACATGGAACCTAACCAACAGACATATCCACAAAATGAGAACCATGCAACGTGCACATGAAAGAATTATGCTGGGCAACACTTGGAGAGACCATAAGACAGTACAGTGCATCTAAGAAAAGATAAGAGTCAGGGACATCATAGAATCCATTTAAAATCTCAAATGGGAATGGGCTTGCCATGTTGCAAGAATGGCAGACAACCGATGGACATCACAATTCACGGCAAGGATCACCCAAGATCAGCCAAGGTCGGCAGAATCCAGAAAAAAATGAAAAAAATTGCTTTACCTGCATTAGACCCTCAACAGTGAAAAAAGATTTTGCCTCGACTTCAAACGAAAAGAAAAAAAACTACAACAATCTTCTCCTCAATTTTGACTCCTTAAAGTGAATAAATCGATCCTTACCCATTTACCCTCGATTTTAACCCTAAAATACTTGAGGGCCCCCTTTTGATTTTGACCCTCGGAAGTGGAGAATAAATGTTACCTAAAACATAGAAAACAACTCCATAAATCGAAGAAAAAATTCCCTTTTGATTATGACCTTTAAAAATGAAAAGATGCGACCCCTCGATATTTTGACACCAAAAAGTGAAAAATCAAAGTTCTTTCTCCAGAACGTTTGATCCCAGGATAATTGTGTTTTGGAATAATGATTTTTCAATCAATTGAACACAAGTATCCAAAATATTGGAAAGTTGGAAAAGTTTATTGTTGCAGTTCCATAGCACCCCCTACCATATCAAAATATATATTCCATGATCTTGAGAATGATTATCATGTGGGTGATAACATACAAAAAAATGTCGTTAGAATACGAAGTTATACAAAACAAATTTTTCAAGAATAAAAACTTGTGTCTAGCTAAGCATTATAATCATATATTCAATAGTACCCCCCTGACTGCTTATTACTTATCTATGTTCTTATCAATCCTCCGTCTATCTACACACACACACACACACACACACACACACACATATATATATATATATATATATATTGCATTCTTCAAAGTTTCCATCACACCACTTTTGCAAAGGACTGACATAAGTAAGGTTACTCCCAAAATGTTTCAAAGCAAAAGAACAATGAATATCAATTTATATACGAAATATTTTTGAGCGTTCTCAGAAGCCCAAAATAATGGTGCTCTATAAATATTCTGATTTTTTCCCGTTGCTGATGTGTCTTGCTTTAAATGTGAGAGCATACTGGACTTCTTTTTGGGGGATGAGCAAAAAATAATTTCAGCGTGAAAATGACGTCTACAACAAAATCTCCAAACATGCATGAATAATTTTATTGTCAAAATTGTTGATTCATTAATAAGATGTGATAGAAAATTGGGCATTAACTTACTGTAACTTTTCCATTAAATCAAAAACGAGGACATATGTTGGAATGTAGATATGAAATGCAGAAATATTTACATTAAAAAAATTCTCAAAATTTCTTTGAAGCAGAAACCTACATATGAAAAATAAACATTTTCCATTCTGATGTACAATCCAAAATTTCTTCATGGCAGAAGACTTAAATTCTAAAATTGACATACAATCCCATTAAAATGAACATAAAAAAATCTCAACGTGGCAGAAGATATTATTTTTCAAATCATGAAATTATCAGCATATGATTTGATTTTCATGAGGTTCTTATCATCTTTTTGTTAAACGGTGAACATTCCAATATATGGCTTTCCAAATTTGTGAAAAAATATATTTTCAACAAGAAATTACGACGCTGTATCATTAGTTTGATGATTTTATTCTGTTTATAATCATTTTTTTCTGCGATTTTCATTGTATTTTGCAGATATATCCCTAGAGAAATAGATGACGTTCAATACTATCAGAGAAAAAAATTCTGGATCAGCTCCCATGGAACCCTCAATGGACAGAAATATTATCTAAAGTATTTTGGGGCCACTTTACTTGTATAATTCAGAGATGTGATGTGATTTACTCCGTTTGTATGCAATTGAAATTAATACAAAACAAATATAAGTAATCAGCCTTGAATACATAATTTAATGAGCTACATACCTACTGACGTCTTTTCTGTAGATGATTACCAATAAAAATCCTCACCCATTCATCATCATTTATCATTCCTCATTTCTAACCTAGCGGGTAGGTGGTCGCCATTACTGTAGATCGATTTTCTCTTTTTGTTAATCGTTACTTCTGAAATTTGTACGTTGATTTGATCTGCACATCCCATTCCTTTGCTATCTCTCTCCCTAGTGTGACGCTTTTCTCGTTCCCGTGCAGTCGCTTGCAATGAATATTGCAGATGTTTATATGCTTGGCTCCAAAGTGATAACAGATATTTGATTTGGTTATCCTGCTTTGAGAGCCTTTTTCATCTAATCCATCACTGATTATCCGTATTACGATAACACATCGACATCATGGAGCTAATCCTATGGAATGGTATCATTTTAGTATTGATTTTACTCAAATCAAATACAATCAGAGTATAATAACTTCCATGAAATATCAAAGTCATAGCTATCTCTTCTACTTACTTGGGTGATTTAGCCCTGAAATCAACTGTGTAGTTTTTGTTCTACTTTTAAGTAATTAATTATCTATGCTCTTGTCCATTTTTTCCGGTAATTATTGGATAATCAGGCAAATACTAGTCGGTAACCAATTGCATGTTTTGTTGTTTATCTAAAGAAATATGATTTTGTCGTTATTCCTGTTATGGAACATTTTTTTTTGTATTCGTGTTTATGCATTTAAAATGACCGCCATGCTTTGACACGTGCTCCTGACGATAGCAATAGGATGTTTTACACTTTCATCAAATTTAGACCCTCTACGCTAGAGGGTGGCTCGATTAAAGCCCGACTGCTGTTTCCACTCAGGTATCAGTGGCAAACACAGGTCAAAACAAAAACAAAACAAAAGTTATTATACGAATAGACACTTATTTAATAACCCTAACAAAATCAACGAGAAGTACATACATTCAGATAAAATGAATGATATTTATATTCTGTGTACGGGAGAAAGAAAGGCATTTTATCCAAACGGATATTCTATTTCACTAAATAAATCTTTCCCAGATTTTTACAGGTTTTTTAAAATTCAAATTTGACGAAATGAACTTAGCCCAAAAATGCATCAATTTATTGACTACGATTTCCATTTGGATGGCGAGGATTAATTCCCATTCCATGCAGATTCCTAATCTGAACCATGCATGTATCAATGGGAATAATTTCAACCCCTCTGATGTATTAGAGAAAGGTGTCTGATTAAAACCCAATGCTTGGCCTGAACTTTTTTCATCCAAACGGCTGTCTCAAGATTCATGATGGGTGCTCAGATAAGTTAGTGCTTCTATATGTCATTGGCTGCGTGAGACCACATCTTTTGTACCGATATCATGTACTTCAGTACCAAAGAAAAAAAATTACTCGAAATCTTTTCTCCAAATTCTTAATTGTTTTCCAATATGGGATCCAACCCTGAGAGAAATGAGCAGGCTGAAAATCTAAAGATTTTAGATTTAAAAAAATCACGATAAAAATCTCTCTTTTCAGTTTTGATTGCAGGATCATGCCCCGGGAGGGAAATTTGAAAAGTATTTTTGAGCAGGTTATTCTTTCATCCAAGTATCGTGATCTTCGATATTTCCGTCCCGCCTCATCTTCCTTTTCAATTCCACACGATTTGAATTGCAGGACTTTTTATTAGTTATTGCCTCTTCTCCCCTTCTTAATGAATTCAAAGTGAAAGTGAGACAACTCAGCCAAAATGTCAACGTAAACGTTGTCCTGAAACATTTAAGAGCAGTCATCTATTTGGAATTTCAAAGTTCAATGTTTCAAAATATAATTTAAAATGTATGGTACGGCATTGAAACCAAATTTAATGGTGGTGTATCGGTGAAATATTAGCTTGTTAAGAAAAAATAAATAATGTTGTCGCTTTCATTAGAAAAAAACCTGTTTTTTTTGTTTTTGTTTTTTATAGTTCCCTCTGATGTCATCAAAGGGATAGAACTGGTTACTGCAAAATGCCACCAAATTAATTCATCATGTCATCCATGGGTTCGACCCAGGGGAGGGCAGTATCACGTAGGGACAAAGCCAAAATATTTGACTTCAGATGCGTCTGAATCTAGGAATTTGTACAAAAGTGATTCCTTAATTGAAATTACAGCTTGAAAAAAACTTTTGAGTTCCATATTTAAAAAATGCCAAATACCTTTTGAAAAAGAATTCGATGTACATGAAATCAATTATATTTTGAGCCCTGCTATTAGTCTGATCTAGACATTTTTTATGACTAAAGCCTGTATTTTTCAACCAAGCACCAAGTCTACGTTTCGTCGACATAAGAATTCAACTATAAAATCGACCAGTGGGGTACCTACAGAGTCAAATACCTATGTTGGAATAAGCAATCTCCTTTGATGTTTATTCTCATGAAATGTTTTCTTGTTTCTCTTACAAAGAATAAAGTTCACGTCTTCGGCTGTTACGAAAAAAAAACAACAGATTTTCAACGTGAAGTCAAGGTCTCTAAGTCAATAATAAGTTGGCACCATTTCTGTTGATAGTCTGTAATCAGAGAAATACTAAAAAAAAAGATATATTCTTATGACTGGACGAAAATGAAAAACAGTCACTTACAACACTCCTAAACGAGAAATTTGAAAAATTGAATTTTGCTAAAATCACAAAAAACCTCATGTGCATCTATTCATTACGAAAAACGAAATAACACTAAAATTCAGGCATCATTTAAAATTCATATTAACGAATATAAGATGGCAATCCATACAACTGTAAATTAAAGGTAATATAGACATAATCTATTTCCTCGCGTGCCCAAGTACATCAACAATAAAACAATCCACAAGAGCCACAAAAGATAACAACATAAGGAATGAACCTATTGCCAAATATCAAATTCAAAATAAAAACATCCATCAGAAAACAGTCAAGCATCCATTCATAGATTATTCTTTTACCGTTCATCCTTTGACATGTAACTAACAATAACCCCCAAATCATCTACATTAAAAAAGATAATGATAGAAAATGAACAGCTCCTCCTACTCTCAGTGACACCCAGAAAACTTTCACTAAAGTCCCCAAACTAGAATTTAAAAACACATACACTCATTCACCTGATAACGCCAAGAGAAAGCAAAAACATGAACTGGTTTGTTTAATGAATCCACTTCCAAGTGTAACTAAAACAACTTTACTTTCGAAGTCTTAGGTTGAATGTATCGAGCATTCTATGAAATGAAATCGTTACATATCAGTCATTGCTTTATACTATGCTATATGGCTAACCTTATCTGAACCATATATATATATATATATATATATATATATATATATATATGTGTGTGTGTGTGTGTGTGTGAAAGAAACAACTAAAGAAAAAATGTCTGTTGAAAGAATCAAACCTGCAACACATAATTAGCGGCTTTAAAGTAGCGTTGTTGTTTATTCGATAATATACAGGTCCACATTGAAAAGCAAAAAAAAAAAAAAATATGGATAGTGAATGAACAAACTAAGAATTTGGACAAATGGCAAATATTTGGAATTTTGTCTCATATGCTGGCTGTTTAATCCAACAGTTAAGAGCAATTCTTTATTAGAGCTGCTACCTATCGGCTGCAGGTTCGATTCCTGCAGTAGCTCATTCCTCCCCACCCCAAACACCCAATCACATTCTATCGATTGCCTGTATATATTCCTATGAACTCTTATTCATACGCAGATTGAATTGCCATGATATACACCAGCATCGCATCACTACACACACGCAATCAAACCCAACGACCACACATACATTATACAAACATCCACTCAAATATACATACACACACACTAATAGATACTACTGCCTCCAATAGATTCATATCTACAACTAAGTTGCCCTCTCTATAACCGCATTTGCACACATACAATCACCTAGATACACACTACCTGGAAATACACAAATTTCAAATAGAACCACACGCACACACCCCACATACCGAATTCGATAGCCTCTAATACATACATACCAATAACAAAGATCCCCCTGCTTAACTTTGTCACAACTCAGCCTTCTAACACCATCACCTAAAAATCTTTAAAAATCCATTCCCCGTCCTACTTTCTGGATATCGAGCCGTTTTTTCATCACTCTCGTCCCCGGCAGAATATCGCCATTATTATGAATAGATAACATTCATCTTTATCAAACTTGGTTTTCAAATCATCTTTTCCTAGCTTAATATCGAATACATAACACCTTTTCACAGATACATGTACGAGTTGAACCGCGGAAAGTTGACACAGAGTCAGAGTATGTTCCATGTATGGTTATTCACATGAATTTATTACGAAAATGTTTCAAAGCAAAAAAGCTTCATCTTCAGCGGAAAGGCCTGATATTTTTGATAGAGCAGACTATGGTATTGTATAATCAGTAAAATGAGATATTTTATGCTAATGTGAGTCAGTCAACTGAGCTGATGATGTTCGCTATCTTGAAAATCAGGGTGTGTGTTTATATATATATATATATATATATATATATATATATATGTGTGTGTGTGTGTGTGTGTGTGTGTGTGTGTGTGTGTGTGTATGTATTCAATTTAATGCTGATATATCGGTTCATTTGCCTGTATTTCGTCTCAGTATGTATGTGTGTATGGACGTTCATGTGGAAAATGGTATGTATAGATGAAACTGTTTCAATATATATATATATATATATATATATATATATATATATATATATATATATATATATATATATATATATATATATATATATATATATATATATTCTGTTGATAATGTGTATATGTTTGTCAGAACATAATTGTACTACAAGAGGTATACGTGTTGCGCATCAATAATGGTAGATGAACATCGTATCCTCCAGGTTGCATCAATTGAACAGAACCATCAATTAAGTTCAATGCTATTTTGCTTCTTACCAATTTGTAAGTTATGTTCTCATTAAAAGGCAACGATTTTATATTCGCTGTCAGGAAGAGTTATTCCCATTTTGATCCTCTAGGAGAGATCTATCGTAAGCATTGACTCTATTAAACGAACCACTTGTGCTGCCATTAAATAGCCATATTCTCTGGCATGGACCTTCATTGCATAACTTTATAGACTGATGTGAATTTAATTACACAGTTGCTGGTCATTAACTTTCCATCTTAGGCAATCATTAGAAAGTTAACTTAAAAGAGGCTAGCTAAATCGACAAAAACTCTTATGTGAAACGCTATAATCGAGGTTTGGGGAGCATAATCGAACGCTAGCATTTGAAACGTTCATTTATTTGCTGGAGTATATTATATTGACAAACAATCCAGTTTCATCCAGGTGAAAATTTTAAAAGTTTTCCATTGAGATCTAAAAGGAAGGAAAACTATGAATGAACGCTTGTAAAAATTATATTTCATTCAGAAATGACTTTATAATTCTTCTTTTCTTCGGCTGCAGGAAAAAAACGACAAAAAAAACTTCTCTCCAAGGTCTTGTTTCATAATTTTAGATTTTCTATCTTTGATTTCCACACTTTGCTTCTCCAAACTACTTTCCGACCTCTGTCAGTTGTGATAAATAATTTATATAACGTCAAAGATTGGAAGAGATGATTGGATTTTGGAGCAGGAGTCAGAGAATTAATGAATTTCTAGATATTTGGTAATGCAAAAAATACATTTTCAAGATAAAGATTACCACTTATGGGGATACTTATACGTTAAAACCTTTACACATTATTTGATTTGATATATATATATATATATATATATATATATATATATATATATATATATATATATATATATATATATATATATATATATATATATATATATATACATATATATATATATATATATATATATGTGTGTGTGTGTGTGTGTATACACACATATATATGGAAAGATATAGTAAAAAGTAAGGAAAAAACTGATATAGAATTTCGATGTTTGCCTAATACATCTGATCAGAGTAATGGATTGATATGTCCTGTGTTCAGGTTCATTGGAAAACAGTGCCATTGAGCACTTTACCGATAATTTATGTGGGAATTATCATTATCAAAATTCTATATAATCATAATTTAATTCAACTAGACATTCATCCACCGAAAATCGTATACCTAGGTAACATAAAAAAACCCCCTCAAATCCTCTCGATCTTATGACCCACACAACAAAATACTCTATCAACCACCCTGCCCCTGATTATTATCGCTACAATCATATCACATTATTATAATCGCAAAAAAGGACACTATTTCAATTCCATGTTGGTTAACTGAATAAAAACATCATCCTGAAGTACCGAATCGATATTTTTCCTTTTTTACTTCTACTATATTTGTTCGGACCAAATATCTGTTTTTACTAGAAAAAAATCAGCAAGCACCCTAATGACGATTTAGAGGAAACTTATTTCTACCAAAATACTATATTACTATTTACCCATTCGAAACGAACCCTCTATCGATTGAACGGTTACTTGTTCCAATTGCATCGGAGGCATAGATGGATTTAACAGAGGAGACCATTGATCATCATTTAAAACATATAGGTAATGCTTGTGTAATTAATTATTTAGAGATAATTTCATGAAAATAAAACTCAACACTCATAGGTTATGATTTGAGAAAATATTTTTTTTATATTTGCATTGGTTTTTGTTATGTTTTCTTCTGTAGTTAAAAATACTGTATCACACATCCCAAAATACCTGCCGTGTTAGTGTGCACGATGTATGCATACATATGAAACGTGGTAAGCAAATCCATTTAGCGGAAGATAGATTTCTGAGCATAATCTTAGCAGAATATATTGATTTTCACTGAGCTTAACTTACAAAACACGTTGAGATAAAATTGATTCAGCAAAAAGATGTACACAGTTACGTAGATATGTTTTGTTTAGAAAACTAGCATTTATAAAATCTGCCATTTTCTACGAAGCTCTGTCAATGGTGGCTCGTGCACTAATGTTTCAGGTACGTTGCCAGCCTCGTACATTGATTAATTAATTGATACTGGACGTATCGTGATGGCTGATATAAATGCGTGTATACAACTGTTACTTCTCATTGTTCGGATACAATAGCCTGAATTTTCTTATGATGATTTCCAAAGAAGGCAGGCTATCCTTATTTCGAATATTGTCAATATTTTTAACCGTTTTCCTCCATGATAATATACAGGAAAAATTTTAAATAGATAAGAATATCCTGCATTTCTTAATATAACGACACGAAGAAAATCAGATCGAGTTCATACATTTACATATATATATATATATATATATATATATATATATATATATATATATATATATATATATATATATATATATATATGCATACATATATGTGTGGGTGTGTTTGTGTCTTATTCCGAAATTGAATTATCCGACAGAAGGATTTAAATTACATTATACTACATTGAATTATTTATTTAATATATTTTCTCGTTATTTCACGGTAAATATAGGCCGATTGGTACATTCATCGTGTAATTACGGGCAATCGGTTTAGATAAGAATTCCAATATAATATAGCGAAATATACATATATATATATATATATATATATATATATATATATATATATATATATATATATATATATATATATATATATATATATTTCATATTATTAATATTAATATTATGTTAATGTTTTCTTTGGATTTCACAAACAATTGTTCAGCATAAATCAAATCCACAAGAGTTATCGCAAGTTCCCACTTGAGCATAGTTTGTTCTTTAAATATTAACAAAATCAAAAATTATTTCTCTACAATTCACGAGTTTACAAATGAATATTATATATACAACCACATCAAGATAATCAATGAAAACTAATAATACGAGTTGATTTTTAAAAACTATTACTTCGTTGGTGAAATGTTTGGTCATAAGATCATCCCAGGAAATCAGTTCTGTACTGATTGTCCTACAATGTACATACTAGAATTTCATAGATTCCAATTTGAAATAATCAAAACATCGTTGCTTGGCTCTGTGAATTGTTCAACTTGGAATAGTGAAAGAGGTAAGCAAAATATATGAAACATAACGAATCATTCTGTCTCAAGGTCAGTAATGGTTACTGTATGCAATGGACAGGAGTGACACTATCAAATATATTCAAGTTCTACACCAAGTAAACGTAGGAAGCGACCATAGAATGGTAAGACGTAAGATGCAGGTGAGCACCAATAAAGGGCGCATGAAAATGTTCCACACCAAGCAACCACCACTGAACGTATCAGAGGAGCTCACTCAACCCCTCAAGCTAGAATTAAAGATTAGATGGAGAATACTTACCGTTGAAAACGACACAAACATCAACGAACTCTACAACAAAATAACAACCTCTCCAATAGAAGCAGCCACTATGTTCAAACCAAGAAGCACAAGGACCCTTAGTAAAATCTCAGACGAAACCAGGGCACTCATTGACAAATGCAAAAACCTCAAACTACCACCACCACCACCACCACCACCAACAACAACAACAACAACAACAACAAGGGAAAACTAGAGGAGACAAAAACAACAGAGGTCGGAAAGTAGTTTGGAGAAGCAAAGTGTAGAAAACAAAACACTATTGAAAAACTTTGGGGCTTTAAAGCAATAAAAGGTCTTAGTATAGGAAAGAAACAAATAACTAGCATACTCGAAGAAAACGGAGACAAAACAAACAGGAATAAGACAACGATCAGGATATGCAAGACGCAGACAATCAGTTTAATGACTTTCCAAAAATTACACAATGGTAGGCTAAACAAGCCATCAAACAAACCAAAAAAGGGAAAGCCCCTGGACCAGATAACATCACCACAAAAAAAGTATACAACCAATGCATCCTCCCAATAGTCACCTACCGAGCTGAAACATGGAACCAAACCAAAAGATAGGCTTTCAAACTGAGAAGCATGCGATGCACACTTGAAAGAATCATGCTTAACCTACATAAAGAGATTCCATGAGAGCTCGGTATATAAGGAAAAAAAATGGGAGTCAGAGACATCATATAATCTATTAGAAAAATTAAATGGCAACGGGCAGGCGATGTTGCAAGAATGACAGCCAATTGATGGACATCACGACTCACAACATGGATCCCCAGAGATGGAGAGATGAACTGGACAGATTTTGAAAAACTGTCTGCAACGTCCATGATAAGGAATCGTTGTGAATCCAAGGAAGGGTCTATGTCTGATGAAGAACGTTGAAAGACTGATGATGATGATGATGATGATGATGATGATGATGATGATGATGATGATGATGATGATGATGATGATTTGTGACAATTGAAAGACCATATGTGTGCGTGTGTGTGTGTGTGTGAGTATTACGTGGTTCGCTCCTCAATCTTAAAATATTGATGGATAAACAGTTATGATTAGAAAAATTTTCCCCAATTTCTCTGATGACAGTTTATATTGCATTTGAAATATTCACTGCGTTTAGTAATAGTAATAGTAATTAATTCATTATGGGGCGATATCAACACAGTGTCATGTATAATGTTACGCCCCACATGCATATGTATGATCCAAGGCAAAATTGTCAATTCCCTGTAGTGTTTGCGATAGGCATCAGAACGTATGCCTGATCTTACGCCATTAGTGCCATCGGGAGTTGCTACTTAGGAGATAAATCAAAGGGACTAAATGCTCAACATTTGTGTCTTATCTCGCTCGATTCATTCTGTCTTTAATTTGCTACCTCATGAAGGCAAAGATTACCCAGTCCTTGTGAACAGTTTCAGAAATTCTTCTGGGGAATTAACACGTCTCTCTTTTCCCTTCAACTGAAGGTATTTGCATTGGCTAGGAATCCCTAGAACCAGGATCGATTCACTAATGCCTAGTCTAGTCCAGATATAACACGACTGATTTAAGCCAAACATCCAGGAAACAGTTTTAGCTGGAACATGTTGATTATTCACTGTCCTTTTGTCTTGATTCTGTTGTTTGATATCCCCCCCTCCATTTTTTACCATCCTTTGTGGATCCATCGGAGTTCTGCCAGTGAAAGGAATGCATCTTTTAGATTAGTATTCCTAACTTTCCCCGTACAGGATACTGTAGATAAATTACCCAACTTGTTCTATTTTATAATTGTGCTAGCCCATGTGAAGTGGATACATAGATCAACAATTCAATTAAAACTTGCAGCAAATTCTTTTAAGATCTCTGCCAGGTTTTCATGTTGGATATTAAGATCTCTACCTTTATCATTCCGGTGATCATACTTCTCTCCAAAGATCAGGCAGGTGTTATACAGAAGTTGAAAGGTAGCTCATGTCAGAAGTTTCTCTTATGCTGATATTCACATATTTGATTGATCATTTCCACCGATTGCCTTTGAGTAAGGCATCAAATATGACCTTTCAATTTATCTTACAGTCAAAGGATCTAAATAAAATACATTTACAGAAAGTACAGGTTTCCGTAAAATTGTATGAAAGTCTGGGCAAATGATAATTTTGTTCTTGTTATTATCAACTCTCGATTATTATTTACCTTAGCAACAGAAGAGATAAATTAATTAGTTTGTTAGTTAGATATCTGTAACATGCAATATTATTTTTTGATTTATTGGAAAAAAATCCTTTTCATGCAATCCAAGGAAAGCATGACACATCATATGCATAAACCGTGCTATGGTAGTAAAGGAACGCCTACATTTCCATACATATATATATATATATATATATATATATATATATATATATATATATATATATATATGAAAAATCTTTTTCAGGATGTTGATCATATCATAAACGCCTTTGTTCTGTTGGAAAATCTAGACTCAAAATTTCTGTGTTCTGTGATCTCTCATATCCCATGGCCCAGAGCATTCTGAATCTGCCAGCATTAGGGTGTAAACCCGCCATAAGAATTATTTGATTTAGTTTCAACTGAATTTGGAACAAGAGTAACCATCGAATCAAACCCTTAAACAAATAAGAGTTTCAAATTAATTGACAGGACATTTATTGTAGGGTAAACAACAACAAATAACTAGTGCGCTCGAAAACAATCGACATTTAACAACGGACAGAAGTAAGATTGTCTAGTATGTTCAGGAATTCTTCAAAAATCTCTTTTCCTCTAAAACAAACCAGGAAAATGGGACAATATACAAATCACTAGCAATCAGTACTAAATCTTGAAAATTCAGTCAATGGGAAGTGAAACAAGCCACCAAACAAATAAAGGAAAGAGTCTCTTGACCGGATAAAGTAACTAGAAGCCGACTTTAGAAGAAGCGGGTATTTTTTTTTTTTTACTGGGGAGCTAGCCAACCTATCAAATTTATGCTTCAACCAAAAGTCAAGTCCCAGGAGATTGGACCACAGCAATCATGATTCTTTTATTTAAAAAAAAAAAAAGAATCATTGAGTTTACAACAACCACAGACCAATCAGCTCATTAAACTGGATATACAAACAAAGAGATCACCTCCTGGATCATCAACGCACTAAGTGAAAACCATCCACGGGAACAGACTGGATTCCGAAGGGGCTACTCAACCATTGACTTCCTCCAATCTGTTAACAAAATGAAAGAGAGGGGGGCAGAATATGATGCCAATCGTGATAGCATTTGTTGAACTTGACAGATCATTTGACTCAGTAGAAATCCTCAAAGTTACTGGTGCAAGCATTCAACTAAGCATAGACCCAGTATATGTCAAAGTACTGCAACATTTATACCGACACGGAAGTTTTTCCATCAGATTATCTAAAGGCTCAGTTCTGTTCAAGCTCGGAAATGATGGTATACCAACTCACCTGATCTCTTCACATCCTGCTTGAGATATCTCCAGCAACACTGGGAAGAAAGAATCTTAAGAGACAGCCAATACCTAAGAAACATCAGATTTGCAGAAAACGTCCTTTCTACTAAAACTTTCATGACTTCTAGATGATGCTGGTCATACTAGGCAAAAAAGCAAGGAGTAAGTAAGATAAACGTCATACACAACAAATATGCTGAAAGCAAAAATTTTAAACCAAATTCAAAGACCCAAAATTTTAGAAAATTTTTTATGTTCATTTCAGCGTACAGTTTGCTATGTATTCATCAAAATTTTTAAGATAAAGATGCCTCTGTTAGAGAAATCATGTATGAAAATGAATGATTTTCATTCATTACAGCATACTTTAAATAATGTAAATTATATAAGTTTGATTCTTTTTTTTCACACAAATAGGACAACAAATCGGTTTTCTGACACTTCTTGTGGTACATTGATAGCAAGATCTACAAGAGGTATAAGAGAAAAACTGTTCAAAATTCAAATGCATGCCAACTAACACAAGTGGTAAATTTGTCTTCATCTCCCACAATAGTATCAGTATCAACCCAACCATGTATATATATATAAGAAATGGACATATTTCGTTCGACAGAATGGCTTATGAATTGCATTATACTAAAACTTATTTTGATATACATACACACACACACACACATATATACACACACACACACACATATATATATATATATATATATATATATATATATATATATATATATATATACATATATATATATAGAGAGAGAGATAGATAGATGGATAGATATGGATATAGATATAGATATGTGTGTATGTGTGTGCGTGGATGCATGTGTTTGTGTGTGTAATTGTTTTCTATTCATACTGATTTTCTCTATTTGTACAAGCTTCATAAAAGTCCATTTACGAAGGGTTTTTTTTTTCAATTTTATTATTTACTTAGAATTCAACATATGTGTGGATCCTATGTATGCAAATATAGTCTGATTGTTTATTATATGTAAACAAAAAGGTTACTAAATCGTTACTTGTCTCCAATAGCAATCAAACTATATATAGTAGCAGGGAATCGTGGCTTGTTTGGGTAAAAATTGTTTGGGTGGAAGGACATTATTCTTGTATAATTGACTGAATTTATTATTTTAGTCAGTTTTTCTTGTATATTTTTATAAACAATCACTTTCGAATTAGTCATATTTGAGAATGTGTGTGTTTATAAAATTATTATTTATGAGGAAATATTTCTTTCAAGTGAAAAAACAGTTTTGCTGTGTTTTATTTGTTTGAAATCAATTAAAGCACCTTTTCTGCTGGCTTTCTTGACAGCACTAACCCTAAATTATTTTTGGGATTGCACCATCTCTAGAACTTAGCCTGGTCGATTTCATTAGTTAATTTCTTTTTCCGGGAAGAAGTTACGAAAACCCATCATTTTTCATCGTTTTAAAGGAGTAAAATATTCAATTTCAGTTTGAATATACGTAAACAATTTTCTTTACATATTGAATATTGGATTGTTATTGTTTTATTTGAATATATATGTTGGAACAAAATTGCTTTGTTTTTGATTTGAATGAAGAAAAATTCGATTAGCTTGAAACAATGTATTTATACCTCGTAAAAAAATCAAATACTTTTTTTCATTTAATCATGTGATTTAGCATATATAATGATTTTGATTTTATGTACATATATTAATATCCTTTATCTCAAACGTTGCAACAAAAATGTGCAGGGTAACCTTGACAAAAATGTCAAAATGGAAGTGGAGTGTATTTTCTTGAAAAATGTTTTTTTCAATGTTTTTTAAAAAATCAATTTTGATCAACCGTATCGATGTTTTCATTTGAAAGTCAATATTGCTGATTAAAAATGCAGCTGCATGAAGTAGAGTATCTGCCTAGGAAACAAAACATAACGTCCATGAATATGAGTCCGTGTGATAAAGTACCGTATTTGTTCTCATTCGGCAGATTGCACTTTTGAATCTGGGTAAATACATATATCTATTCATTATGACTATATATATATATATATATATATATATATATATATATATATATATATATATATATATATATATATATATATATATATATATATATATATATATATATATATATATATATTCATAGAGATAGAGATGGATAGAGGGAGACAGAGAAAAAAAAGAAGGTGTGTGTGTGAGACAGAGAGGGCGAGAGAGAGCCTCATCCATAGACAGCTGCCTCGTTGTATAACGACACTTCATTGTGACACTTGACTCGATAGCCACTCCATGTCATTAGGCCGGATTGAAACCATTGCCCAAAGTCCGGAATCAGGAATTGCGACCCTCCTCTGCGCAGAATTTGACCCACAGTCGGACCAAATAAAGCGATTTTTTTTTATACACATATGTCATTTTTTTACCTCCAATCAGAGTGCTAACTTGACATGAATTTGCTCCCCCTCTGGAGTATATATATATATATATATATATATATATATATATTTGGACATATGCTTTACCTAGGATTTCCACAGTTCTCTATCGTGGGCGTTGCATAGCCTATACTTTCATAACTCGTCTAGCTCACAGATCCATCTTGTGCTCTACCAGCCGCAATTGCGTATGTAATTACTTTGAATTCAGATCATAATTCCTGATGTCCTTCGGTGTCATGCCATTCTCACAACATGGCCAGCCCATAGCAATTTCAGTTTTTTCAAAGGATTCTATGCTGCATCGGACTCCTGTCAGTTAAATGTATTGTGCTGTCTCGTGGTCACTCCACGAGAGGTTGACCATAATTGTTCCATGTGTATGTTGCATTGTTCTAAATTTGTTCGGATCCATGAGTCTGTTAGGAGGATGCATTGATTGCATATAATTCTTTTTACGATTATTCTCATCTTTTTCTTTTTGAATGGTGATCTTGCTCTGCCAAAGGCTTGCCATTCTCGGGTGATACTCCGCTTGATTCCTTCTTCTTTCGAGGGTCTCATGGAGATTTGTTTCCCTTTCTCTCTCTCTCTCTCTCATTCTCTCTCTCTCTCTCTCTCTCTCTCTCTCTATATATATATATATATATATATATATATATATATATATATATATATATATTATCTAAATAACTGTTTCGTTGTATTACAACTCTTCAGTGTGGCTATAGACTATCCATTATCCCATCCAGTACCTCGAAGTAGGATCGAAACCACCATTTCAGACCCAGAGGCTGGTATCTTACCCCCACTCAACTTGGCGGCCAATTGGTTGAATTTAAGCGATTAATATCTGTTCACGCATAATTCCAAATCCAGCAGATTGCTCTATTCCTAAGTTGGAAGAGCTTTGCATAAGCTTATAATTACCTCACTTAAAAAGTGCTCAACCCAAATTAAGGAACATTAATTTTAATAATAATAATGATAATGTATATATATATATATATATATATATATATATATATATATATATATACATATACATATATATATATATATATATATATATATATATATATATATATATATATATATATATATATAAATGGATGTTAACATTCCGTGGCAACTAAAGTAATCAGCAACTGGCAATATTTTTTTCATATTAAAAAAAGAGGTTTTTTTTTGTTTTCTTTTCTTTTCTTTTTACTTCGCCTTTTTCTTTAATCATTATTTCTTCTTAAATTCTGTCAATATGGTTTTAACTGTACAGGTAAATTCATTGTGTACGTTGAGATTGTGATTACAACGGTGCTTTTTGTGAATCGCGCTTTCGTCACTTTCAAAGATCATGTCATTCTTTTCAAGAATCCAGGCCTTTATATCTGATGAAAAGTTTGAAAAAGAATTGCTGTTATATTTACTTCGGTTCATCTTTTTCGATACATATATATATATATATATATATATATATATATATATATATATATATATATATATATATATATATATATATATATATATATATATATATATATATATATATATACATTTTTTTTTCTTTTCCTCTTATTTATTCCCACCATTGTTGTCTTGGTGGACGGGGTTTGGTTGGTTCTTCTATATATCACCTTGGGTGATTATTTTACAGACTTGATAAATGTATATCTATTTCATGGTATCTTGAAAGAGAAAATATATTCTCCATCAAGTTTTACAATTCATTGATAGATCCATGAATAAGGATATATATGAGAAAGTACTGTAGAATATTCATTTTTATGGTCTGTTTAACAATGTATTTGTCTCTAAAATTATGTTCTTCATTTCATAATACAATTTGGGCGTCAGTTTGATGGATCGGTATTTTTCTAAGAGTCTGATGCTATATTAGAGGATGTATTTTTAAACAATTAAGTCCGTGTTTTCATAGATAATCATATTGCCTGTACGGGGAGATATTATTAGAGAGTATTATTTAATGATTATGTTCATCTCATACAATAGTCATTAGAATTTGTAGATTCAATTACATAGTTAGATATTTTCGAGTTGCATGTCAAGTCTATCGTCTTTTCTAAAGGTTTGCTAGGATGCAGGAATATGATATCCCTCCAGTAAGTTTATTGTACATTTGACATTTCAATATTAAAATTGTGTGTGTGTGTGCGTGTGTGTGTGTGTGTGTGTGTAATTATTTAGCCTGAGCAAGGACTTCCGGACTCTCTCTCTAAAGGGTTACAGAAAAGCAAGTTCACATAATTCATAACTAATAAAACATTCAAAAATGCCTCATTATAGAAAAATTGGAAATGCTTAAACATGTCATGATTGAGACGAATGCTAAAACAGCAATGGCTGCCTTATAATAACCAACAAGCAAAAATACATTGCTCAAACGTTGAGAGGTTGTGTTCGAATTATCAAAGTTGAAAAAATAATGCATGGCATGTTAAAAATGGAGGAAACATTAAAAGAACAATGAAAGAATTTTAAAAAAACCCCAAAGTTAGAAAAGATAATGCTCTACAGAATCGTGGAACATCTTAGTCCCATCTTTTTTTGAATGTCGAAAATACTGTCCGTAGATTTTGGTCTGTGACGTGTTTTTAATTGTTCAGTCAGCTGAGATGTTCCTAGAGTTGCAGGAGGAACACAATGGAAATATGCAAAGAAAAGGGTAAATACCAGTGGCAAATTAAACTATCTGAGAACAAGTTTTCCCCCCAGAGGCCCAAATTAGTCAATTCCTTTGATTCAAATATTCTATACTTAAATTCAAGAAGTAGTTTTGGATTGGCCAATTTGTATGGAATCTGCAGATGTCCATTCACTTTTTACTTTTTTTACAATTAATTCATGATGCTAACAGTGGTAGTTTCCCGCCTTTTCCCTGATATTACGCTAATAGCAAAGATATTATTGTCATCTTTTTCCTTCTTCTGGCTAGTATGGATTTACACTGCTTAACTCGTCCCAAGCAGAAAATATATATCTTAAAATATTTTCTTGGGTGTTTTTTTTTTACATGAACCCATTGATTTTTACTTTTTTTGATTATTTACTTTGTACGTTGACTATTCCATGTGTTGTTATTCATACAACCAATATCGGGACTTGCATACTGACAGCACAATGTCCGACTGCGCATTTCATTTCATATTTCAATATATCGAAATAGATAACACAAAAATAGAAAAAATGGGTCAGTATCGAAAGCCCTTGATAATGTCTGAGCACAATGAATCACGCATGAAAGAGCCGTATATGCTGTGTTTCACGAGATAATTCCATCCCTTTGCTGCCTCTATCCCAAAGCACGGGTACTTGACCCTTAACCACTCCTGTTGCTAACTTGTTAATACTTCAAATCAACTTCTGTGGATATTTCTTGAATCTTACACTGTTTGCATAATATCGCAGACGGTTCACAAACTTGATGATGCTTCTTGAAATCCACTAGCAGACAATCGGCCAAAAAGTTTCATTTAAACGATACAAAAATAATGACATCTTTGCTGTTGATGTTAATCTCGGGAGGGGAATTCCATTTTTTCTTTTCATTTGCTTCAATATCTTTTATTGTTCGTCTCACCATTCCTTTTTGTTGCATTTTTTCTTTTATGCTATCGTTTCCCTTTTTTCATCCTTTTTCTCGATCTATTTTTGCTTTTCTCATTTTCTTTTTTCTCTCTTTTCCCTCTTCTAATTGTCTAAAATCATGCTTTATATCATTTTTGTCGTTAATTCTTTCAATCGACGTCCAGTGCCAATCAATTTTCTCGAACGTTTGTGAGCATAAATTGTGTCTTCTTGGAGAAATCCAGGTTTGATTTACCCTGATTCCCGTGTTGAGTCAGATACAGGATTCCAGATGATAATCCAAGATAATCCTAATGAGAATATTGGTTCAAATCAATTGATGCCTGGTTACAAGCTTCAAGAAGGATATGAAGCCTATCATCTTCATCATTGGTTGTTTGAAGATTATATGTCTTTCATCTCTCTTTCTGTTTCTTTAGCTCTCTCTCTCTCTCTCTTTCTCTTTCTCTTTCTCTTTCTCTATTTCTCTGTATCCATTTATCCCTTCCTTTCCTTCCTCCCTCTTTCTCTCTGGTAACACGTATCGATTTTTTCTTCTTTCTCATCTGGTCAGCATGAACTTGTATTGCTACAATAAATGAAAGGCAGACGCAAATAAACTCATTCATCCTATAATTAGAAAAAGGTTGAAATTTTATTTTTTGGGGAAATATTCAAAAAGATGTTTTTTCTGCAATGCAGCTGTTCTTGAGAAGGAATTATATGCGTGGAACTTTTGCTAAGTCCTTGGAATATCCCCAAAGTATGAATGTATTTCGCTAGCAGCCGTTTTTTGACTGGAAATTTTCTCACAGTGGATCGGGGAAATATATATATATATATATATATATATATATATATATATATATATATATATATATATATATATATATATATATATATATATATATATATACATAAAGACAAAGAGAGAAAAAGAGAAAGGGGGAGGAGGAAAGAGAGTGGGAGAAAGAGAGGGGAAACACTTCAAAATATCATTCCCCTTCGCTATACAATAACTGAAAAGTTATCAATAGATATTATTCTTTTTTAAGTTTTTTCATGTACTTTTTTCGCAAAAATCCTCCTCATCTACTTGTTGGGTTGAGTTGGAGACAAATGAGTCCACATAAAATTAAGTAAAAACAATTGCCACAGTTGAACTAATAAAGATGAGTTTCAAACCTTTATTAACACCTGTCACATTTGACAAATTTAAGATTTTTTTAATATGAGTATTCAATTATTGAATCGTGTACTCATATTTATTTCCTCAAAATTTGGTAATATCGTTCCTGAAATAATAATATCTTCTGAAATTATTACATATAACCTTCCTATTAAATGTGTCTAAACACTACTGTGACCCATCTTCCAATCAGTTGATAATAATGGCCTCCCACGTTGATACTTTCTTTTGTTTTTGTGTTTGCACCCAGGCTGCCATTTCTGTGTCTAATTGATCTTGAGCGAGGGATCAGCTTTTATCAGTTTTTTACAGTTGACGCAAGCAGTCATGTGTGCTGTGGATCAGGATATCCTTATAGGTATAGGCGTATATTTATACGTGTGAATATTTGTGTTGGTGCATCCTAGGATTTTCATTGGGAATAGATTATTTGGCTGCACTGACTCACCCATTTGTCAGGGTGAGATTCATATCAACTTCGGCAAACAACTCAGGAGAGTGCAATACGTCGAAGTCTGTCTGAACATGTTATCGCATCCATTTATCATTTTCAGGCCCAAAACATTCATCACTCGGGATAAACCTGCCAATACTTCTAGGCCGGATCCCGCCGTTAATAATTTATTACAAGGAATTTATAATCACAGGAGTTATTTTTCGCAGATATCATATCTCCGATTTATATCTATCAGTGATATGACTCTCAGGCGTCAGATATCCATTGGATATTTTCCTTCAAATTTTTCAACTAAACATAGCATTGTTTTCCGTTGGGACACCGAGAAACTTTTGCATTATTATTATTATTATTATTATTATTATTATTATTATTATTATTATTATTATTATTATTTCGGAATCTCACACCAGTTGCCTGGTGGTAACCGCTGGAGTTTGAGTGACAGCAAGTCTCCTCAAGTCTCCAGCCCTCCTCTCCTAGTACTCATAGGTCGCAGTAATTTTGCGATTTACAGTTTCACACCGGTTGCCCAGTGGTTATCGCTGAAGGCTGAGTGACAATAAGTCTCCTCAGGTCTTCAGCTAACGTCTCCTCTCTCTTTCGCATATCATGACAGAGCTACGATTCGTTGCAGTACTTATATCTCTAGCACCTTCCTCAGTACCCGTGCAGTTCCAAGTAGTGCTGTGGTCTGCACGGTCTCTATCCTCCCCCTAATCCCGATCTCCCCCAGTCTCTCCCTCAGGGTTTTGGGGACAGTTCCTAGTGCTCCCACTATGACCGGTACTACCCTGGTTTTCATGTTCCACATTTTCTTCAACTCCCTTGCTAGGTCCTGGTATTTTTCCCTTTTTTCACCCTCCTTCTTTTTTACTCTATGGTCTGCAGGCACAGCCACGTCTACTATTTGGCAGGCCTTCCTTTTTTTTGTCTACTATTACTAAGTCCGGCCTTCTTGCCTGGATGAGGTGGTCAGTTTGGATGTCAAAGTCCCACAGTAGTTTGTGGTTGTCATTCTCCAAAACTGCCTCTGGCTTGTGCTGATACCACTTTTCCCCATGGTTGAATCCCATTTGTTTACTTAGTTCCCAGTGTATCATCGTTGCTACTCTATCGTGTCTATGCTTATACTCCTTCTGGGCGAGTTGACTACATTCACTAGTTATGTGGTTTACTGTCTCATCTCTTTCACCGCACATGCGGCATTTGCTGTTTGTCTGAGTTCTGTCGATTTTTGCTTTTATGTAGTTTGTCCTTATGCTTTTGTTTTGGGCTGCCATGATGAGCGATTCTGTTTCTCTCTTAAGGTTTCCCTTTCGTAACCACGTCCATGATTTCTCGTCTGCTATATCTTTTATCTGTCTTTTAAACTCGCCGTACAATTTTTTCCCTTCCCACTTTTCTTTTCTAGTTTGCTGTACCGTTCCATTGCTTTCTACTTTGTTTGTTGCACTATCCCTCGCGCTCTTTATGATTTCTTCAATCTATCTAGGACTACTTTAGCTCTCTGGACACAATCTTCTATGCTGATGAGCCCCCTACCACCTTCTTTTCTCTTAACGTATAGTCTATCTGTATCATCCCTAGGGTGTAATGCTTTATGCATCGTCATAAGATTCCTTGTTCGCCTATCCATTGATTGGAGCTCTTCCTTTGTCCATCCTAGGAATGGTCCTGTATACCTAACTACTGACACAGCCCAGGTGTTCATTCCTTTTATTAGATTTCTGCTATTTAATTTGGTTTCTAATATTTTCCTTATCCTTCTAAGGTATTCCCTCTTAATCTTCTCCTTCATCTCTTCCCGTTTTATCGTGTCACATTCAAGGACACCTAGGTACTTGTATCGGTCTTGTGCAGTCAATGCCCTAATCTTGTTGTTGTCCGGAAGTTCAATTTATTATTATTATTATTATTATTATTATTATTATTATTATTATTATTATTATTATTATTATTATTATTATCATTATCATTATTATTATTATTATTATTATTATTATTATTATTATTCGTAGTAGTAGTAGTAGTAGTAGTAGTAGTAGTAGTAGTAATAATAATAATAATAATGATAATAATGATAATAATAATAATAATAATATTCACACTAGTTTTACAGCTGGAAACTGAACGACAGCAAGTCTTTTCAGGCCTCAAGCCCCCTTCTCCATACCCTCTAAGTCCACAGCAATCCTGTATCTTGCAATTTCACACCAAATGCCTGATGGTACTCTAAGGTGTCTGAGTAACAGCAAGTTTTTTTTCTGGTCCTAAGCACTCTTCTCAACACATCCTCAGCTAATGTGGCGGTGTTGTGGCTCGTAGCTTCACCACCATTTGAGTTTTTTTGTTATTTTTTTGGCTTTTGTTTTGTTTTTCAGCCTCTCCCTTCTTAGGTCACTGTTAACGGCTGGAGTCGTAGATCCTATATTTCAAGTACTTCCCTCAATATTGGTTCAGTCCCTGCAGTGCTGTGGTCTGTCCAGTCTTAATCCTTTCTTTAACACAATTTCGTCCAGTTACTCAAAATTAGTCTTTCGGTGCGGTTCGAAGTGCACCTAATATTACTGGCACTACTCTGACTTTCATATTCAACACTTTCTTCAGTTATTTTTGCCAGGTGTTGGCATTTTCCCAGTTTTTCATTCCTTTTCCTATGATTCAGTGATCTGATGCATTTGTTTTGGTCCGACATGATGAGCGATTTTTTTTTTCTCTTCAGGTTTCTCTTTCGTTAACTTGACCATGATCTTTTGTTTGCATTATTATCATTACTACTACTAGTACCACTACTACTACTACCACTACTACTACTACTACTACTGAGAACTGAGTAAACGAGTTGGATTTAACCATACGGATGAGGAGTATCAGCACAAACTGGAGACAGCCCTAGGATATTGAAAAATTACTCTCGGACTTTGACATGCAAACTGACCATTCCGTCCAATCGAAACCAACAGACCAAGTGATTGTGGACCAGAAGAGGAAAAAATGCCAAATAATAGACGTGGCTGTACCTGCAGAGTATATAGGAAAGAGAGTAAAAACTGGGAAAAACCATTATCTTGCTAGTTATTTTCTATAATATTTCAGACTGCATTATATAGAGTGCTGTCAGAATATAGATATTCAATTTACTATTTCCTTTAGGTTTTAGACTCTTCAGAGCAGGGCTATCTTTTGAAGAGCGTCAATGTTGATATTTCCTTGGATACGGTTGTTGAATTTAGGTAACTAGAGCTATGTGTTATACTGGTTTTCATACTTTACATCCTGTTAATTTCAATGTCCAAGTATTTGTATTTGGATAGATTCTCGGTAACATTCACCGATGTGTTTCTCTCAAATGATCTTGCTCTGTTGATGAGAATGCTCTTTTTCTTTTCATGGTCTCGATAAGAAGGTCTGTTTAATTTCTTTTTATTTTTCTGTCGATGTGAACTGGTATGTCCTAGAGGACGTTGACATTTTCCGTCGATACTCATTCAATCTTCAGATGATTCGATTCTGTTTTTGCTTATTGTACCATAAGATGCATTTGGTGTTTGCCAAATTTGGACTTAAACAATTCCTTGTATTGACCTCAGATCCTACTTTGTTCAATTTTTGATCATGCAATGGTGATAGAATCTGGTTGCAAGATTTTCCCCTTTATATTGAATATTGTCAATATTGTTTTAGGAAATAATCTGGAAAAAAAAAACCTTTCAAATTTTGTCAATTCCAAGAATTAACCTTGTTCCCGAACAGTAACAATATTATTTCATAAAATAACTTTCAATAATACATATGACACAATGACGTGTACATGAACTCAGGACAAGATTGCTTAGTTATTGAAGACAAGATTCGTTAGTTTCTCGAAAACAACAGCAAAATGGCAGTGTCAGATTTCTTCAATACATCGTTTGTGCATATCTATGACTAGGTAAGAAAATTGAACGATTTATGAAAATGCTGATTAATCGAAACTGTTCTCCCCCCCAAGTATTTCATTATCTTTTTTCTAAAAACGAAACTAGGATGAAAGTGAATAATATTTCATTTTTAAAGTGAGGGAGCTTTTTTGTTTTAAAGTTAAAGAATTATTTGAAGAACAACAAAAATACGGTTTTTAGATTATGACTTAACATGAAAAGGACTGTATTCTAAAGTAAAATCTTTGGATATATTTCAAGGTGTTTGACTTATGGGCAAATCATAGTTCAATTCTGTGGTTATAGTTCGGAAAATAAGTAGGTTCCATATTTTAGGGACTGGTTTCATAGATAGAAACCGTTTGTATTTGCATCCGTTGAGTAGAAAAATAAAAGCAATAATTTCTTCAGATATCAACTTAGTAAAAGTTCTCAAAATAAGATACACATTTAAAATTCCATTGTTCAGATTCCAGGAATTTTACATTGTTTTTCCCTGTAACAAACAACAAAATACCCTTACCAAAATTGAAAATATAAACAAATGTGTAAATTTCACGTTTCTCTGCTGTCTGGACATCACAGCCAACAACATGGATTCCTAGAGATAATATGCAAGCTAGCAGTCGGCAGAAAATTCAAAAAGTGCTGGCTCTCTAAATCCAATGATAGATGAGTTCTGCGTGCCCTCGAGGAAAAATATGTCCAACGACGGCCGCTAAAAGAATATTGATGATTGTTTTAGTGGTTATCTCGCTATTAACTCGTTGTTCATGTGTATGTGTTAGCTTTTGAGTTTGCTATTTTTTGCTTGTTTGTTTTTTTAACAAGTTTTAATAGGTAGCGTAAATATATATAAAATGAACCCAAACGTTTTTTCAATTTCAATAAGTATATAAAGATGGATTAATTCACATTATACATTTTCTTCATTTACTATGCATACAATACTAAAGTTGAAATAGAGCTGGTGTGAAATTTAATTTTACATTGCTTTATTAAAAAACTTCCCTTACGAGTGATTCAAATAATGAATACATAAAGTTTTGTAGAAAAGGCAATTTTTAACTTACATCATCTTGGTAAAAACCTACAAGAGTGGGTGGTCAATTATGATCAGTAAAGACGGGCAAAATTACACAAGCATTTAATCGTTACCTTGACTTCTTCAGTGTGAAAAATTGATTCTTTAAGACACGAAATCAGTTTAAAACTAGATTAGAATTTGGAACATTACCAGAAATCACATGATTGATGGCGTCGTCAGAAGGGGCCAGCATCTTCATTACATTGTTGATATCTTCCGACGTATAAAATATATAACCATAAACAATTTGCATATCTAGACAATTGAACAAATCAAAAGGTAACATTTTGAAAAATTAGTGGAAGTCACATAGTCAATTATGCCTTCAAAAGTGCCTGACTTCTCTTTGGAATGTTAATATCTTCGGTCATATTAGTCACAATTAGATGAAAATTGCTTTTTGAAATGGAGTGACAAAAGACCTATCAATTTATTTGTATTTTGTCCGAATGAGGTAGAATATAAATTCAAAAAGTATGACGCAATCATATTTTTAGTTGTTTTTTTTTCATCAGTCGTACAACCTAAAGTTAGTTGTAGCATATTTATTATGGTCACTTTTCAAATACCATCTCCGTCGTCAGTTTCATTTTTTCCTCACATATCAATTGATTGAGATCCTTCCTATCTTTAAGAGACTTCCATAACATCATAATTTATCATTGAGGCATGGAAAATAGGACAAGCGTCAAATTGATTGCATATGCGAAGCATGAAAGTGTCCTTACTGAACATGTTGTAGATATATATATAGCCGTGACAATATTTGTGTGATGCTGTATGCTCATATTTCCTGATGTTCCAATATACTTGGCAATGGGCTTTTTATGGACTCAGAAACTTATGATCAAATTTGGCTTTGCAACATATGCTAAAGAATCCTGTATCCCTGATTATTGCTCCTGGTTGTCTACTTTTTATCTTCATTTTATTTTTTTTTTTGCATGTGTCTCTCTGATGAACCTTATCTGGGTTGCCTTTGACTTCTTTGGTGGGGTAACAGACTGTACAAAACTGTCCAACCACTCCCGTTTTGGTCACATGAAGAGTAACACAATCAGACCAGCAGAGAACTATGAGAAGTTGTTTGGCCTCTCTTCACAAATTCAGCCAGTTTTATTGGGTATCAAATGTCCGTTCATAACTGAGAGATTTTGGTATGATTAGATAAAGTACTTGTAAAACAGATATTGTTTTTCATTGTTTTTTGTTTTTTTACCATGCCATTTTTTAGTTTCATCATATCGATCGGCATGAAGATCATGTTGTTGACCAAGGTCTAAAACGGGTAATTTCAAGTAGCTATAATATCAAACATATATCTTTTTACATAATATTCGGTCTCTTCATCGGTAGAAAAAATTTTGGTTAAATTGTGTCAGAGGGACACCCAACAATTTTCACAATGTCTAGTTGCATTTACTTCTTTGTACAAAGAAGTAAAAGCAAGTAGACACTGTGGAAATAAAATCATCCTCTAGTTAGTAGCTGAAACAAAATATTCATTATATCGTGAGTAGTATCTTTCATTTTTTGTTGCCTTTTACTTTATTTATCTTGAGTACAAAGCATACGAACGACATGAAAGGGACTATTTTCTAACTATGTAAGGTTTTGTGCTCTGCGTTGATATAACGTGGTTGGATTTGTGCAGCATATTTCTGCCCTCTTTGCTGCAAATCTTTATAACGTAGAATTCTGCTACATGAAAATTCATGTAGCAAGACATGATAAAACGAATAAATGCCACATAATTCGTTTGCATGTTGTCAAACTATGCATTATTGATAGGTCTTAGTATGCTTCGTATACATAAATAATTTTATTTGGCTGCGGTGATGTGTTTGTAGATACTATCATTTCTTCTGGTAATTTAAAAAAAATGTTTTCTGATCTTAAATTGATCCCCATTTTATCTTTAAGAAAGTACGTTAACCAGTCCAGTAGATCAGATGATTGGGATTTTCACACTGTTTAATATAACCCAGTTGAAAATTGCTCGTCGGCCATATATATATATATATATATATATATATATATATATATATATATATATATATATATATATATATATATATATATATATATATATATATATATATATGCTACACAAACTAGCTCATGTTTCTGCCATCTTCGGAATCATTCGCCTAATGAGGCCCAAAGAGGATAGAAACATGAGGTATTTCGTGCACTGAGTCCACAATCTACTATTTTCTTCCCAGCTCTACTCTAAAACAACCTAACTTCATGAGTTAAATGTTGTATGTATCGAACACTCTATGAAAAAAAATCCATTGCATTTCAGAATTGGCTTTATACTATTGATGTATTATTATATTATGTTAAACTGCTAGCCTGATTTGTACCAGATATACTGTGTGTGAATATATATATATATATATATATATATATATATATATATATATATATATATATATATATATATATATATATAAAAGTTTCTGTGCTCATGTGCGTATGTGTGTGTGAGTGTGTGTATGTGTGTGTGTGTATTTATGCATGTATTTATGTTTTTATGTGCGGACATTTATGCACATGTATGCCTCTCTTTGCATGCACACGTTTATGTTCATATTTTGTGTATGCATGAGAGAGCCGCTACTCAAACTAACAAGCACCAGTTCCTCATTTATGTCTTTCAGTATAAATATATGTGCGCGTGTGTGTGTGTGCATCTTCACGTGTGTGAGTGAGTGTGCACTTGTGTGTGTGCCCAGAGAAATCAATATATGACCACACACATGTACTTTTGTATCATACAAAGTTAGGGAGTAAGCATACGGTTGCTTTATTTTTTAGACAAACATAAGTATTGGAATATTTAATTTTGTAAATTATATCCTCTGTAATCCCGGGGGTACATTGCAATTGAATCTCCTTGATGAAGAATGCACATATCCAAGCACTCATGGAATTGGAGAATAAACATCAAGGCGCATACTCATCAGAAGACAAACTTGATACAATGTCCATAGCCAGATGGCACTGCCGTGGGTCTAGGAAAATCAATCAAGCAGATATGAATTAACTTGATCTACACATGATCTAGAATTTCAGATTGAATATATGACTGCAAATATACATTCCAGAAAATCACATTCACTCATCAAGCCAACCTCTATACTTCAATGATACAAGACCATACCGTCAAAACTACCCTGCGTTTCTTTTGTAGTTTAGAGAATCATTCTTGCGAGACATTCATGCTCTATCTTGGTATGCTAAGGTTTTCTTTATACTGCATTGATAACATTTCTAGCATCCTTCGTAAATTACATTCTGTGGTTTGCTACAAGATTGCAGTATCAAAGCTCAGCTTGAGATTTAAACTTATTTATAGACACGTCTCATCTAGAGTCATACCAGTGGATCTCCTTGACTGACAGTTAAGATGTGTTCATCAATTTATATCGAGATCACATTCATACACATTCAAAATTAACACACGTAGACGGAATGAAAATTATCCATCTAATATTAGAATCATGTGCTTGTAAAAGTACATAAATGCATAATTCAAATGTATAATGATGATTACTTTGGTGTAAATACTAGCATCTTTGAATATATTTGATTGTTCAAGAATAATTTAGCAAGTTTACGACTCAAGGCTAATTACGTAACTAAAATCACATTTCGCCCCTGAGTAAGAATCTTCACCAGAGATATCATGAGATATCAAGAGGAGAGAGAGAGAGAGAGAGAGAGAGAGAGAGAGAGAGAGAGAGAGAGAGAGAGAGAGAGAGAGAGGGGGGTTCAGACTGCTTATTTTCACTCATTTGTGAGAGCTATGACATCACTTAATCTAATATTGAAAACTTGCAAAGACTAACTGTTCAGCAGCACCAAGTGAAGAAGAATTACCTCATGTATATTGATGATACCACACCATATGGTAAGAACGAAAAATGCAATTGTTGATCAGAATCATCAAAAACAATAGCGATGATATTGAAATGTTATTCTAGAATGAGAAATGCTTGTGAAGACAGATAGAATCAATATATATTCAGCGGCTGACAAGAATTGCAATAAACTCATTATATGCATGCATTGATACATATATTTTGCGACAACGTTAACTTATGTTCAGCACTTGTAGCTGATCCATGGTATGATAACAACGATCTGTGATCAGTGAAATGTGTCTTGAAATAAGCATAGATTAGAATGAATCCAAGATGATTAGACTCACACGGTTAGGGATTGTTAATATCATGACATGATATGAATTCATTGAAAAAACTCACACGAATGCTTCAGAATCTAGATTACTTTTTACCCGATTTTGGCAATCCCTTAAATACTATTTTGTTTGAAAGTGAGAAATGCTTTATTTTTATAGGTGTACTTTCTCAGTACCTTTTTTACACTCATATTCTTCCTGTAGGTTTGTCTTCGGTGTTATACATTTAGGCCGATATATTCTTTGCTTTTTGTCCAATGTATGAATTTATTTGCGCCGGTGATACATTACTCCTCTTTTCAAAAACAAAGAAAAGCGCATGACAATAACTTTTTATGAGCAGTGGTGTCCGTAGAGTTTCAAAATCTACACACGTTTTGGTTACATATACACTTTTTGAAACCAAATTTCTTGTGATTTAAGAACGTTTAGTTTTGGTACACAATAGATTGATTTGATTGAGTAAGCTGGGGATGATCTTTCCAGAAATAATTCGCCATAACTGGATTAATTTCGCTCATCATCCTGTTCAAGATGATCGAATTATCAAGTGGAAAAAATCTATAGCTATCTTACTGCTTTTGAACTAGTATGGAAGCAACGGGTTTGGGCGTGAAGAATATGGAAGGTAAGTGCACAACTGCAGTTGATGACTTGTGGGAGAATCATTTTCAGAGCCGTGCCGATGATGATGCTGCTACTGCTGCTGATGATAGTGGTGTTGGTGGTACCACTACTACTACGACTACGACTCCTCCTCTTCCCCTCCTACTACTACTAATGATAATTTTGTGAAACAGCGATGATGATGATGGTGGGAAACTATAATCCTCAGTACTGGTATGGACCATGATAGTATCAAGAGATTTATGGAGACTTGTTGTCATTCATTTTCCAGCAGTTACCAGCAGGAAACTTGTAGGAAGAGGCAAAATAATTGTAACAGATGTACACGACTGAAAACCAATACCATGGAACTAGATAGAAAAACAATAATAGAAGAACTAGACCCAGAAGAGTGATATAAGTATTAGAAATTATAGAAAAAAGTGAGATCCTATATGCCAGTAGGAGAAAGAAAGTAAGGACAGACTGCATCAGAAGAGAGCATGTACTATTGAGTAAAAGAAATCAGTACACATGAATATTTTATATAATTGACTGAAAGATTAGAAGGAATAAACACACATAGATAAAAAAGCTACCACAGAATGTATTGCCATAAATCTTATCGTCGTTAATTGCCAAAATCAACAGGGAATGGTGCAAATCGAATTGTCTTACGAAACTGTAGCGATAAAATTATGCAAGTACATCGAAATCGCCTAAACCAGTTAACGATCATTAACTCCCCAAATGCACACGATACTAGAAAAAAGTGAAAATTTCATGAGAGAAATAGATATAAACTTGAACAGTGGAGAGCATTGACAGAATATAGTTGTGAAAAGGATTTGGGAAAATGCAAATGAGCGGGGCCATAAAGAGCTTGAGACAAAAAACTCACTGAAAACTAGATCAGAGGAGCTGGAGATGATAGCAAAGACTGCTATTATCAAGAATACAGCTCTACTTTTGTCTGCACAAATACTGAAGAAAATATTGAAAATGTGAGTTTTACAACCTCTAGTTATCATCAATGACCTAACCGCCAGGATGAAAAAAGCATTGGGGGGATGGTACAAACCACGGCACTACGTCGATTACAAGAGTGTTAGAGATCCTATGAGACTTACCGTCAATCTGCCTGTATCAACAACCAGCAGGCAACTTGTTAAAACCTCAAACCACAGCACTGCTCAAACAATGAAAGCGATGAGAAGGGAGGTTTGGGACTTGCTGTAACTTGACCTGGTATGAGGACGCAAATAATGATAACGATAAGAATAATAATATGATAATATTGATTATGATTACAGGAGAGAAAAAAAACAAATGATGCAAATGCCTTAACAAAAGGGAACAAAAAAGAGGGAAGGACTCAAATTTTGTTCCCAAAATTGAACAGCACAATGGCGACTGCTATCAAACTCGTGAAGTAAACGCTTTTATTCAACTAATTTGACTAATGAGGTGTTATTGAATGTACTTTAATAAAACATGTAGAAATCCAAGATTGAAAAGAGAATGGCATTTGGAATTGGGACATACATTAAGTAAGGAATAGATATTTTGATAACAAGAATAATCACATGGGCAGTATGATACACAGTCTATTCCTTGGATGGACAAAGGATTCATTTCAGTTAATGGGGCGTTGAACAGGGGAAGGTATTGCAATGTGCAACGCTCTACACCTCCGAAGTGACACACAGAGACAGTGTATGGAGAGAAATGCAGATGATTGAGGATTCATCAGCATATAATAATTTTTAGATGCCAAAACGAGATGAAAAGTATACGCTAGCAAACAGTGACGATATCATATAGAGCACTGGAAGTGGTGTGACAAACAGAAAACAAGTAGCAAACAATGGACTAGCAAAAAATCAACAAAGAAGATGAATGAGAAACTACAAGGGTAATTCAAAAAAGGAATAGGAACCATCACAGACAAGCAATAATGAACATGACTACGCAAATGAAATTTGAAGAGAGGAACGGAATCGCTCATCATAGCAGCCAAAATCAAATGCATCAGGACAAGCTATATCAAAGCAAAGATCGGCAAACCCCAAACAAATAGCGAATGCTGTCAATGTGAACCACATAACCAGTTTATGTAGTAAACTGGTTCACAAGGTTCGATAACTGGTATCATAGGGTAGCAACTGTTATACACTGGGGACTATCCAATCGACTGGGTCTCCAACCTGTGTACAGATACTACCAGCACAGACAAAAGATCTGGAAAGTACAAGTCACAATCACTGTGAAACTCCTAAATTCCACTGACAACCAAATCTAAGTATAATGGACTTGGCAATCATAGCAAAGGAAAGAGTACTTGCAGATCAAAGAATAGCCTGTAAAACGTGACTCATGCACTCGACACAGTTGAGCCAACGTCAGTTTTTCAGCATTCTGGAACAATATTTTATCACATACTTTTGTTTTTGTTTGGTTTTGTTTTCCTTTCCGATTCTGTTCATATCCAATTGTACCAATATCCAACGAAGACTGAGCAGAAATAAACACCCCAATGGATTTCTCATTCTATGAGTTTGGAAATCGACGAATGTCAAATTTTTTTTTTAAAGTTTGCTCATCTGGTCTTTGAAGGTCTTTAACTTACCAAAAACATTGGAATTATGAACAATGAGATCAAATCATAAGAAAATGTTGAACTTATAGTGTAGAAACATGAGATAACAAAGAAATCGACATCCCTTCATCGCACTATAAAGTGGATGGCAGAGGTACAATTGCACGAGAAATTAACAAATAAAATATAAAATTGCGAAATTCAAAGAACTCAGCTTTAAAAAAAAACAGTAGAAAAATTGTTATCTTGAACAAATAAAACAAAAAAGCAAATACCATGATAAGTATCAGCTTATGAGAAATACACACATCACAGAGAAAAGATCCAGACCCACTGAATGACTTTTTTCACATTGTAGAACTTGGTAGGGTTGTTAGTATGGCAGTAAGAGAGATTTAGACAAATATTTAAATTGAAAGAATGTCTGTCATGCTATTCTGACGTTAAAAAACGATGAATAAAGGATATCATAGCAAGAATGCCACCTGTTTTGGCTTTATCTCAGGGATCTGTAGATCCACCAACAACGGAATGTGGGATTGTTTGCAAAAGAATTTCACTCAGAAAATGAATTATGGTTCAATATGCAGGGATAAAACTCGGAGGGAAAATGCGATGCTACACCCAGCTTGAGAAAGATGGAAAGGTTTTATACATTTGTTCAAAATTATAAAAAACAGGATAAAGACATAACGAATTGAAAGAAACTATTTCTTCAACCCAGTATTGCTCAGCTTCTCGACTCTCCAAGATAGCAGCTTTATTGACGAAATGGAAATGACGAGTTTCGTAAATTTTAATTACATGGAAATGTCAATCATCACAAAAGGAGCATAAATTGCTATATAGCGACGGATAAATTACAATTGAAACCCTGGAAACTAGTTTGTGGAGAAAGTGAATCGGGTGTGACAAATAGCATCATCAAATCCCCATGATTCGATCCAAATCTTGCTCTTCCCTCATCAAGCGCAGAATGTGATTAAAAAAAAAAATTCTCTGAGATTGAACGTATCAAGTCAGAAAAACAATCTCTATTTAAACTAGAAACATTGGACGATTTACTTATGCTTTGTATGAACTCAAATAATCATTTGTTCTATCCAATTCGAAAAAAAAGCTTTATTAAAGTTCACCCTCTAAAATAATGGACACAAATCAGAGATCAAATCTGGAACAAATAGTGAGAGTCAATTTGATGATAGTAATATATCATGCTGAATCTGTGATTAAATTTCATCGGGCTACAGTTATGCATTAAGTGTTATTGATTTAATTTTTGTTTTCTGAATCACTATGTCAGATAGGATTATTTATTTTTTAGGGAGAAAACTCGGTCAAAATATATAATTCTATATGAAACGGAGTGGGCAGCTAGGGTAATACCAGGATTGTGCAAAGGAGCTGGAAAATATGTGGAACGTGTAGGCCAGGGAGGTAATGATTATAGTAACAGCTCACTTGGAACTGTGCCAGAGAAATTGAAAACAAGATTGAATAAATTGAAAATATGGGGGGCAATTGACAGTATGAAGATCACAGTGCTACTGACGGCTGCACGTATACTGGAGAGATAATCGTCAACAATGGCATAAAATCTATGATGAAGTAGGCTTGTGCAGATGATGGTCATAGTGGTTGTTACGGCATAAACAATTATTTAAGGATGTTGGAGACCTAGGGGAAGTTGCTGCCACCCAGCCCCCAAAGATAACCAACAGGCAGCTTGTTATAAAGTGCAAACTGCAACACTACTGTGAACTGCTAGAATGCTGAGGATTTTGAAGAGACTTGCTGCCGCTCAGTCTTCAACCATGATCACCATAAATCTACTGTGTGTATGCACCATTACCTTACTAATTCTACAACTACCACCAGTAGTAGAAGTAGTTATGTAGATAGTAATATTAATAATGATAATAATAAGAATAATAATAATAGTAGTAGTAGTAGTAGTAAGTGCCTAAATCAGCGTAATGAACAACATAAAAGAGAAAAACAATGGTGCAATACAGCAAATATTGAAAGGAGAATGGAACATAAGAATCTATACGATGAATTTAAAAGAAAGATACAGGATGTCGCAAGCAACAGATCATGGTCATGGCTACGAATAAGAAACCAGAAGAGTGAAACAGAATCGCTCATCATGGTGGCCAACACAAATGCATTAGAACGAACTATATCCAAATAAAAATCATCAAAAAACAGACCAACAGCAAGTGCCGCTAATGTGGGGATGAGACAGGACCGTAAACGATATAACCAGTGGGTGCAATAAATTACCCCGAAGGAGTAAGAAAGAAAAAAAAAAAAAAAATAAAAACAAAAAACAGACATGATAGGGCAAGAACAGTGATACACTCGAAACTAAGTGATTGAATCAGATTTAACCATGCAGGAGAGTGGTACTAGCTAAAATGGGAGACAGCCCTGGAGAACGGGAACCGTTATTTATTCTGGGACTTTTACATCCGAACAGACCATCCTTCCCAAGCGAGAATACCGGACGTAGTCATTGTGACGAGCGAAGCCTGCCAAATGATAGAGATGGCTTTGGCTACAGACCATTGAGTAAAGAGGAAAGAGAGTAAAAAACTGGAAAAATATCAGTATTTGGCAAGGTGTAGAACGTGAGAGTCAGAGTAGTACCATTATTAATTGGTGCACTTGGGACTGCGACAAAGACACTGAAAGCAAGATTGGGGGGATGAAAGGAAGGATCGAGACTGTGTAGACTACAACACTGCCAGGAACTGTACGCATACTGAGCATAGTGCTAAAAATATGAGATTTATGACCCCAGCTGTTAGCAGTCGCCTAACGGAGGAGGGTGGAAACACAATGCAAATGATGGACTATGAGAGTGTAAAGAGGGGGGGGCTGGAGGCTTGGAGAGAATTATTGTCACTCAACGTCCAGCAGTAACGACCTGGCAGCTTGAACCGAGGAAACCACACATCCAACATCAAAGTCACGTCTTCAACGGAGAAACAAGTTTGGAAACAAAAGATTATGCTACCAGCACTAATCATCGAATTATTGAGAACGTGAAACTTCAAAGATGCATCACTTTTGACTCTATTACTTTTAGCCAATATCAGTTTTGTCAAGAGAACGGAGCATTGACCACTCATCTAAAAAAAAACATTCGTCAAATGAATCTGAGTACGATTATACCTTTGTTGAAATTTATATCAGTGTAAAACCAATAACCATTACCATGTTTTTAGTGGTGGAGGTAATAATCGACATGATGGGAGTTGCAGGTTTCGAATTGGCCAATAAAATCAATCAAAAAAGAATATTAGGTTTTATACACAGTACAAATCATCTGATGTACTTGAAGTTTTAATGGGTTACAAATGACCATTCGAGAATTGAATGTAATTTTATTTTTATTTCAAACAATTTCAATATAATTCCTGTTTTGAGTTGTTTTTCTTTCATGATTTTTCCACACTCTCTCACTCAATAGTAAAAGTGGAGCAATAATTTTGTGCATCATTTTTTACTTCGACTCGACCAGTGTAGTGGGTGCTGCAGAATTTTACAATTTACAATTCGGATCGCTTTCCTTACGTTAGCCCCTTTTCTTTGACAGAAGGAGGGATGCACAGTTTAACTTGATTATTACAAATGACATTACTTGGTATGTGGCAACACAGAAAAATTAAATGCAAAACGTTAATATAGCAAAAATAATATTCATAGAACAACTTGGAAAAAAATCAATATGTTTCTTCTGGATCATCTTCTAAAGTATTTCATAATGATTATTATCTAATATATTAGAAAGAATTGTAGGAAATGTGAAGGGTGAAATATTATCCATGCATGGAATGTAGAAAAATGTATATTTTGAGGGATGAATCCTAAGTTTCAATAAAAAACTAATTAAAATGTAATTCATTTCATAATCCATAAAGATATGAGATGTACACATAATAGATATGGAGGAGGTACAAAATTTTTGCAAACCCCAACCTACATCCAAACTTTTGAACCTCATTGTTCTTTTTCTCAACAGCAAACAATCACTCACATATTCACTTTCATAAGCGACAAGCATTTCAGTATAGATCAGGGACTGACCTAGGATTTTTTTTACACTTTAGACATTTTATTTGATTTTTTTTCACTTTAAAGGTTTCTTAATGATTATTTTGGATTATTATATTCAGATTTGCAAAATTGAATGGATATTTAAGACAACATTCTTCTCTTCTCTTTATTTCTCAAGAAGTCAGCATGAAATTAATGAATACTACCCAAATCCTCAATCAACAGCGAAATTAGATCAACAGTTGAACATTTCTTGGAGAATCATCCTATCATATATATATATATATATATATATATATATATATATATATATATATATATATATATATATATATATATATATATATATATATGTATGTATATATATATATATATATATATATATATATATATATATATATATATATATATATATATATATATATATATATATGTTGTGTCATCGACAGACAGCTGTTTTCGTGTAACACAACCCCTCAGCGTGGCTATAGATTATCCATTACCCAATCCTCACCCCATTTTCTGGCGTTTTCGGGAGGATCGAACGCGCATCTGGGGGCCTTTGGACTTGTTCTTGGGCTTTCCTATAATTACTCAGCCCAACTGCAGGGGATCTGTTGCACTGGCAGCACTGCTCCATAGCACTTAACAGAGCAGATCAAGAATATCCTGATGCTTTTGTAGTGGAGGTTGTTTTAGCTTCTACGGTTGCTTGTCAAAGTCGCGTCGGTTGGAGCCAATTTTGGATGGAGGACTCCTATTTACCCTACGTTATCCTTGACCTTGTGTCACATTTTGTCGTGGTGGGACAGCAAATAAAAAACTCCTCGGAGCGGCACTGCAACAATTGCACTTGATAGAGCAGGTCGGGATTGCTCTGACTCTTTTGTTGCAGACGTTGTTTTAGCTTCTTCGGTCGCTTGGCAACCAGAGTCGTGTCTGCTGGAGCCATTTTTTGACAGATGGTTCCTATTCTTACCACGTTGAGCTTGACCTTGTGTCACATTTTGCCATGGTGGGACATTGAATAAATACGCTGTCTAGTACAAGGAAGTGGGAACAAAACCTTTGCTTTAGACCAAGACGGTAGCATCCTTCCTCCGCTCCACAGAAAAGTCGGTAAAGTTGAATTTAAGCAATATATATTCAGTCATGCATATATTTCCCGTCCACCAGAGTGCTTTATATCCTGAAAGATATTTCTTAAACGAGTACAAGATAAGTTTGAAGCCAATTGCTTTTTAGTACTGCCTGTAACAACAAACTCCTACACTCTGATTGATTGGAATCTTAAAGTGGAGAAGAGAATGAAAAGAAAAATCTCCAAACCATGTATATTGTATCATCTTAAAGCAGATTTACATCGCCTGTACCTGCCTCGGACAGAGGGTAGTAGAGGGCTAATTCTAAAGGTCATATATAAAACAACAACCATCGTGTCTTTGAGACATTCAAAGTTGTCAAATTATGAATCAAGTAAAAACGTGATCTCAAAAACAGAAAAAAAAGAATTTTTGACACATTATCCCAAAATAATCAAGTATGGAAATACCATTACTTTGGGGGATATACCAACACTATGACCTACCCTTCACCCTAACCCGTTGCTATGAGACTCCATTATACAATCTTACTGAATTACCTAAGCCAATGGACCAGATGTAGAAATAAAATAAAAAATCAGGCGTCATAGATGCAATCTTTTAGATATGACCAACCAACCTGATCAAAACTTCTAGAACCCGAAATTCTGGAAATAAAACTATAAGAATGGGGCATTTAAACATGACCTCTATCCATCTGGTGCCAAGGCACTGAGAACAATCGAGAAAAACTCTGAGGCACATCTTAACAATGCAAGGAATTCAATCCTCATCTGTGATGAGCATAGCTTGCATCATCATCAAACTTTGAACGTCAGTCGTTGGGCATAAATCTCCCCAGGATTCGCCACACTTCTCTATCATTGGCGTCATTGAACCAGCACTCACTCGATCTGTCCAGCTTGTCGCTCCTTCAAATAATCTGCCGGCCTTGGTTACGCATGTGATCTCAGGGGATCCATGTCGTGAGCCGCATTGACTGCCATTCTTGCAACATAGCCAGCTCCCGGCCATTTGAGATTTCCAATGGATTCGATGATGTCCCTGACTCTTGTCTTTTCATGGATGTACTGTGCTGTCTTGGGGTCTCTCCATGTGAGGCCCAGCATAATTCTCTCATATGCATGTTGCATGGTTCCAGATTTGCAGATCCGTCTCTCCGTCAGGTGCCATGTTTCTGCTCCATAAAGGACTCCTTGGAGGATGCATTGGTTATACACCCTTCTCTTTAGGATAATTTGGATCTTCTTATTTTTTAATGGTTGAGCTTGCTCTGCAAAAGGCTAGCAACCCTAGGGTGATTCTTCGCTTGATTTCTTCTTCTTTTGAGGGTTTCATGGATATTTGTTGTCCTAGGTAGATGTCGTCGTGTACTTTCTCCCGTTATGTGTCCTCGATTTTGACCTTAGTGTTTTAATCTCTGATTTGGTTGTTGCACATGATCTCCGTTTTACTGAAGTTTATGTGTAAGCTGATATTCTTGCTCACTCCATTTAATTCATCTATCATTAGTTGGAGGTCGTGTAGGATCTCTGCGAAAAGGGCGAGATTGCTCAGATACTCGCCGTGTAGTTTAATTCCTTTACTCCCCCAGTCTAGTCTTTCCGATCATCTCAAGGCAGGCTGTGAAGTGTTTAGGTGAGCTGGTATCATCTTGTCTTACTCTTTTTTGGAGCTGAAAAGGGTCCAAGTCTTCATGTAACCTAATAAAGGAGCTGCTGTGATTGTATTCATGTTTCAGCACAATACTGGATTTACACTTTGTCGAGGGATGGCCTCCATGACCTCAGAGATTTCTACTGAGTCGAACGCCTTTTTGAAGTCGATGAATGCTACGGCGAGTGATAGTTTACAATCTGCTGCTTTTTCTTTCAGCTGATTAATCAAATGCAGGTGGTCAATGGTCGAGTAGCTTCTTCTAAAGCCAGCTTGCTCTAGTGGTTGGTTTTCATCGAGTTTTTTTTGTGATTTGGTTGGAAATGATCCTTGTGGAAAGTTTGTATACGCAGTCTAGTCTTATAGGCCTGTAAATGTTGAGATCTTTCGGATTTTCTTTTTTATATAACACCATCATGATGGCAGTATTGTCTGGGACTTTACTGTGTTTTAGACACAAGTTGAAAAAGATAGCCAGTATCTTAGTGATAATTTTATCTACTTTTTGGAGTAGGTCGATGGTGATATTGTCTGGTCTAGGGGCTGTTCATTCGTCGGTCTGTTTTATGGCTTGTTTCACTTCCCACGGGGTTACTTCTTTGGGAAGTATTCGAATTGATTGCTCACGTCTTGCGAATCCTTTTCATTGTTTTGGTAGAATTCTTCGGCAAGTTCGACAATCCTGTTTCAGTCTGTTGTTAGGTTTCTATTTTCCTCGAGTATGCTAGTTTTTTTGATTTTGTTCTGCGTTGAGGCTTTTGTTTATAGCTTTAAAGGCCCGAACTCTTCCAAGAGTTGATTTGATGGCTGCCGTCGCGTATTTTGCTCTGTCTTCCTTTCTTTTTGGAAAACTGATTTCCTTGTTTCTGTTTGACACTGAAATAACACCTGATATTCCTCTGATGACTTCAAACGCAACAAAGTCGATGAAACGTTGAAATTGTTTGAATTAAGTTTATTTGTACAACACAGGGTTTTCTAAAATTTTCATGTTTGCCTAATATATATATATATATATATATATATATATATATATATATATATATATATATATATATATATATATATGCATAAACGTATAATAAATGACACATGGTTATACTTTAATGTCCATAAAACAATGCTTTTAAAACATCTAATTTTCCACTCGGAGATTTCATGGTCCATGGTTTGGGGTATTTTTATCAGGAAATTTTCTTGCTGTTAGTGACAGAGTCCAGTGTTCCAGACATAATCTTCTTGAATGTCACATTTTTATTTCATGAATATTAACATGGCATCAATTAGTATCAGTTCATATGTATTCAACGATCTGATTCGGGTTGATCCCACCAAAAAAGGCCATGGACATTACCTTGTTGTTCTTTGCTTTACAAAGTGCATCTCGACCTTTTTTCGGTTGATATGCATAGTTTGTTATCAAATCATCAGCAGAAGGAGATTCAATGATAATTCAACTGATCGACAAAGGACAGCAACATTACTCTGATGATGATTGCTACATGACATGCCTCCAGATCAAGCTTATTTCATATCAATATGCAAGTAGAGCATCAGATTATCGATAGAGGGAGTTCCAATGCAGCCTGAACTAATCCATAAAAGAATGCATAATTACGTTGCCAAACTGTTTTTGTTATTATATTTTTTTAACTAAAAGTACAAGACCATGAGACCAAGTTGTTTAGTCCGCTGATTCTCTCAATGCAATATGTGTGTTGATTCATTTAATTAGATATGCTCCTTAATTTCATTGTCTTACTGCATTCACTGTCCCACAAACACCTGTTGCTAAGCTTCTTGCTGTTGTTACTTTGTCTCACTATGTCCCTGTCCATCTCCATTTTTATTACTCAGTTACTTATACGATATGCTTATTTCTGAACCGGATCCATGTCAATCTTATTTAATTGGTGCAGTTTTTTCCCTAACAATGCATATTCCATACCATGCGTTGCAACTTTCGAGTGGTTCAGTACGTCCTTATTTATACAAAATGCTTTTTTCGTAATAATCTATTTCTTTTCTGTATTTTTTTCCAGAATTTATCGGCAAATGTTTTTCTCATTTTCTTCTAAAGATTCTGTCCATATTTTTTTCGGGACTTCATCTTCGATCATTAATTTCATTTTTTTTCCATATCTAAGCCTATTTTGCGACTTCCTCTAAGTATACCAGCTAATGTTGTCTTTATACTCCACCGTTTCTGATATAAATGCATTATGATCACAGTACATCCAAATGTTTGAATATTTTCTGTCGATATTCTCTCCGGAATCTCCCAAATCTTTCGAGGAAAGGTATAAACATCCATGGAAATATTTTATTCCCTGATCTTACTCCTTTTCCAATCTCTATATCGTGTGTTACATTGAGTTAAAGGTTTTCCACAGACCAATGCTAAACAAAATGATTTTTAGTTTTATGAAGTATTTTGTATCAGCTGGGTCCATGTGTGTGTGTGGTTGCGGTCTATTGATGAATAGCCACCTCTATAGCCTACCTGATCGTGCGATTGGTATTCCTATGATTTATTCATTTTATTTTATTCTATTTTAACAATTTTCGATATTGCTCCGTGAATGTTGGGTATTAAAGTATTCCGGCAGTAATTTTGAAGTTATCCACTGCCTTCTTACTTTTGTTGCTAGAATCATTAGTTTAGGGTCATTTTCTTTTTTTCTCATAGATATTGGGTGAATTATTGCATTAGTCTGTCTTTACAGATCTCTCGTGCACCTCCAATCGCTATGCAATCTCTACCTGAAGCTTCTCCAGCTTTCATATTTCGTACCGCAAGGAATCGCACGCTGTTATGTCAAGAAGATCGCAAGTTTTTTTATTATATGCCAAACGACTTTTTGAAGTACAGAAGCTCTCCTAATATTTTTCAGTATTCTTCACTTAATTCCGATATCTTGTCCCTGCCTTTGTTAATATCATTTTTTTCTGTCTCTAGCCACAATCACTAGTTAAAAGTGGTCCGCTTTTAGGGTGTGTTTCTGCCATTTCCCGATTGTGATAGCTTCTGCTATTCATGTTCATGTTCTCTGTTGTCTTTTGTCGCATTCTTTATATGTTCAGTCGGCTATGCTGTCACATTTTGTCTTCTTAAGTCTTTATTACCATATTTCTTCTCTTTTCAATTCGTGCAAAACTAGTTTGTAGGTATTTCCTGAGCTTTTTCTTTAATTTAATTCACCTACCATCTCCACCGATTATTTTTGCAAAGTTTTCGCGTTTCTTTTATGCTACTTTTGTCTGTTCACAAGTTTTCGGATCTGTTTATAGATATTTACTTCAATCGGTTGTTTTCTCTGTTTCACGAGTGCTTTTCTTAAAAACCATGTTTTCCTATCTACTTTGAAGTCAAATATAATTATGTTTGCTACTATTCTGTACTGCACTGTTAGAACTTCCTTTATTGTTAACATTAACATCGTTGCCATTTTTCATTCTATCGGTTATTATGAAATCAATTTTGTTTTGTTTTGGGTTGTTTTTTTTTTTTGTTGTTCGATTTAAACTTTCTGAAGTTCATGTGCACCTTTATCATTTATTGAGAAGAGTATTTATTATCTCCATTCTGTGTTCCTGAGTCTTTTACTTGATCCTTATTCTTCTCCTAACATTCTCCTACACTCCATTCCCATTTTTAACTTATCTATCTTTGCAATCAAAACGTAAAACATTACCTTCGATCGCTACAAACGTACACACCTGCACGTATATTGATAGGTAGTAGATAGGAAGATTTACAACAAAAAATTGGACACAACATCCCTATACATGTACATCATTGCAGTAGGACAAAACTATTGTTGGCATGGAGTCGATGAAATAAACCAGGGTTGATTTTGTTTACTCTCTCTCATAACTGACCAGGCTGTCAAGTTATATATATATATATATATATATATATATATATATATATATATATATATATGTGTGTGTGTGTGTGTGTGTGTGTGTAGCGCATTTACAATTTGATTACTATTGCGTTAAATATATAAATTGGCATTTTGATGAACTTTATGGGAAGACAAAATAGCAATATTTTTCGAATATTTTATTTATTGATATCCATTTTCATACCCTTTTTGGTTTCCTCCTTTTATTCCTAGTATTAGTTAAAGATCTAAAATCATTGTTTGAAATATTATTTAATAAAGTAGTTTTTCAATGTGCTTGAAAGCCAAAATGTGCTTGTTAGCCTAAATGTGCTTGTTAGCCAAAATGTCCTTGTTAGCCAAAATGTGCTTGTTAGCCAAAATGTTCTTGTTAGCCAATATGTGCTTGTTAGCCAAAATATGCTTGTTAGCCAAAATGTGCTTGTTAGCCAAAATGTCTTGTTAGCCAAAACGTGCTTGTTAGCCAAAATGTTCTTGATAGCCAAAATGTGCTCGTTAGCCAAAATATGCTTGTTAGCCAAAACGTGCTTGTTAGCCAAAATGTGCTTGTTAGCTAAAATGTGCTCGTTACCCCCTAAAAATTAATGATGAGCAAAAACTTCAATTCAACAAAGGTAAAGAACGATGTAAAAGTAGAGGAAACAAGTCAATAAGGACGGATCCAGGGAACTGAATATTGATTTTTGTAATATTACTTCCATTCACTTACTTGCTGTAAGCACATGGACTCACATGTGTCATTTATCAAATCTGATAATGTTTGTTTTTTCGCATTGCCAGTTCTATTTCAAACGTTTTTTAAATATTGAAGTCTTTTTGTTCTATTCTTATCATTATTCTCAATCGTTGTTCATTATCATTATTATTATCATTCTCATCATAATTATTATTGTTATTATTGTTATTATTATTATCATTGTTATTATTATTATTTTTATTGTTATCATTATTTTTCTCATTATAATTATTATTATTATTATTATTATTTTTTGCAATCTCACACCAGTTGACTGGTGGTATCCGCTGAAGTTTGAATGACAGCAAGTCTATTCAAGTCTCAAGCCCTTCTCTCCTAGTGCTCATAGGTCACAGTAATACTGTGGTTTACAGTTTCACACCGGCTGCCTAGGGGTCATTGTTGAAGGCTGGGTGACAAATTTAACAGTTGCGCTGAGTAAATTAAAATCTGATATCCGTAGGTGTGAATGCAGTTTTTATCGATACCCACTAACTTCACCGCTACTACATTACTCTCCCTCCTCAGTTTTTCTCATTTCCTGCATCATCAAGCAATGTATCACTTGCAATACGGAAGCAAATTTAATGTTCAGGCATCAGATTACCGTATTTTCACTTCAAAATTATTTGCAATTTTCGCAAATTTTGCCATATTTACATTCAGAAATTTTGTTATTACTAGATGATTGAGAATTTGATTTTAGTATTGTACAATCAAAATTTCAATCATGCCCAAACGATGTATGATGCAACACGTGTATCGTTGATTCCATTACTTTTTCTAAAAGTTTCTTCTTTGTTAATAATGCCATGTCTTTATTCATTCATTGAGAGATTAGGCTAAATTTTCCGAACCTTTAAAAGCTCTGCCTGATAAAGATGAATGTTCATGAAGATATAACTATTGTGCATGACTAGTTCAATGCAGAAATGACAATTTTACAAACAGCCTGCCAATTCAATACAAATTCAGTGAGAAATCATCCAAATGATGTTCTGAAGAACAATCATTACATGCCAATAGTCACAGAAACAAAAACTTTGAAATATGAGATCAGGAAGAATGGTTTTCATTTCTTACCGTCTGCACGTCACATTGGCTTTTAAAACTATTTTCACGAGGTGGATATGAAACATAAACAAAACATTTTATTTAGAAAGAAAGAAATTGGAATGAAACATCACACTTCCATATATTTTAGTATTTTCACTTTTACAAAGAACTTCTTGCAACAGTAATCCACATCGACATATTTAATCTTTTTTCACACAGAAAACAAATATATAAGTTTCTATTCTCACTTTTCTCAAATTCATGGAATACGAAAGAACTACGAATCCGTCTCTAGTATGTCATTATCGTTCATTCTGAATTTTTTTTATCACTTTGAATTTCATGGTTTGACTAGAACTGTAAAACATATTCTTTATAATTATATATTCATTTTGCCAATCAAAATACGCAGGCTTCCTTTCAAGGTCACAAAGCAATTTTGCCATACCTGATTGGAAAAAAACATTATGAAGATGGTAATTGTTTCAGGAAATTGATTTATCAGTATTGTAAACGGAAGAGCTTTCTGCAAAACCAGTTATGAGAGATGTAGAGATAAGCCTGTATAAGTTCCATCCGTCACCGAATCTTAATTCCCAATTTTTGAAAGGGAACCGTCACTCTAAATTGGAATTTGGATTTATGACCACAGCAATGGTAGACAATACTAGAAGTACAACCTGAGGCCTATCTAAGTGGATGACCTTTCACAGTTATTACCCACGGTACAAAATCTGCATGGAGATAGATATAGAATTGAAAAAAAAATCATGGAATTCAATGCAATACAAAGTGATCCCTGTTTTGAAGTGTGACAATGCAAATGATAATTGACTCTAATAGGAAATATTACATCAGACTGACATTCAACAGTAAATTTTACGATTTCAGAAAAAAATTGAAAATGGATGTAGCTGTCTCAAGTTTGACAACTAGCGACTTGGCTTCTAGCAAGCAAGTGTTCTTTGTAATAATACGACCGAAAATATCTGTGGCTTATTTCTTCCCTGGTTCATCACCAAGCCTATTCTCAGACTAGCATCTATCATGATTAACTGAAAACCACGAATAGCATATCTACGTAAATGGGATTAGCAGCAGCATATTTGTACAATATATAGAGTGGATGAAAATCAGTGTGGAATCACATAAGAAAAGAGTGGTTAGATGAAACCCAGGTAAAAGTGATTGGATTACCAGCTTGGAACTGAGATAGACTTTATATTCTAGTGATTGAAGGACTCTCAAAATCTTGTGATATTGAGCTTCTCAGTAAAATAAACTGATGGCTAGAGTTCAGAGTTCTATTTAATCCTGGATAAGTGGATCCTAAGAAAGTATACGTTCTGTGAAATCTGATTGGTCAGAAAATGTATTTCATGTAAAGCATTGATTTTCTTGAGAGATGCTGGGCAAGCATACACTACATTGCAGAGTGTCATCTACAGCCTCTTCTACAAACGAAATAACCACTATAATACAGACTTTCCAACCCAAATAATGTTGTCTTTCTCTTGAAATCTTGATCATATAATCAATAATCTTGACTTCAACAATTACTCTCGAACTGAATTTGGATTTTGGGAACAATTTCAAGTGAATATTTTTTTTTTATATACACCCATATATGCTGGTTATCGTAAGCAGTTTGCTTGATGCCCTCCTATCAGCTTAGTGGCTCACCCAAGACGTTTGCAGTTTGCTGAAACATCACACAAATTGGCAACGTACATATGAGACATGCTCCAGAGAAAAACAGGAACTGGCAATACCCAAACTTTTGGGTGAAAGCCATATGAGACTAGTAGTAAACTTCCAATCCCAGAACAAGGCGTGCATGTTGCTTACAGACACCTATTTCGACTGCAATGCATGGAAGATTTATCCTTGCATATTGTTGCATTCATGAGAAATTAATATACACAAATAAGAATTAAGCAGTTAATTTCACTCCACTTTAAATGAGATAAGATAATTCTTCTCCCATTTGAAACATTTGATTCTCTGTGGTGATGAGCAAACCAAAGAAAAGATCAAATGCAAGTCGGACTGGAAAAGTTCAAAACGGAACCAAAAACATAGAACAGTGAATGAGATGCATTTTAAATATCTACCATGCTCAACCTCTTTGGCTGCACGGTCACATAAATTTAAAAAAAAGATTATAATGCATCAATTTAACAAATGGGCAAGATTTCATGGCTCTTAATATTTGCCTTTAATACGCTAATGTTAATTGAATGGGGAAAAATCATTGTAAACTACAAATATGCTAAAATCAATTGTTTGATTGGCTTAGTAGGGATGCACGTACAGCTACATCACTTATAACTGATTTTGCAAAAAACTACCCCGTCTAAAATGATGGAAAATCAATTTCCCAAAAGAATATTGTCAAGTAAAACTATAGTAACACAAAAGGCACTGACTTCTAATTTATAAAACAAGCACATGATTAAATAAGTTATGCATATTGATTGTAGCTGCAAAGAACATTTCAAGGCAAACGTTTTTTTATTCTCCTGAAAATTGACACCAGGTACCACACTTACTTCTATATCAATATTAATGTATTTAATATGTATACAAGTGACCGTTGAAAAACGCACGAAAACTATTTGTGCTATGAAAAACAGACCAACTAGAATGTTAAAATATGTTCGTCTACGTGTCTTTTCCATATCATTCAACATTGATTTTTTCAGTCTAAAACTTCAAACAGATTCCCTCTTCTATTGGCAACTTCCCTTTGATTCCAATGGTCATCAAATACTTTGGCCTTCTGTAGACACAAAAAGGAACGAACTTATCTTCATCGACATCACGAAATGTCTGTTTTGCAAGAAACATAAGCGAGACATATTTCAAAAAAAGAAAAAAACCCAATATTGCCTCATAAGTATATATCCATTTCGTCTCGGAAAATCCGAATCATTTTCAAAATCAAGTGGAACAAGAAAAGTATTATCGAAAAAAACAAACAAGAAAAACGATGTAGCTCATATGGTAAAAATTGCCTTCTCCAACATTCGTTTGCCGAAAACACACGCACACACACATCCACGCACGCACGCACGCATATTGCACACACTTTGTCCAAAAGTGTGCATGTCAATTTCGATTAACTTCCCTGTGTCATCATTTCAAATTTAATTTCCGTAAATCGTTTTGTTCTGAAATTCTCATTCTTTCCTCCAGGTAAAACGATCCTCATTCAATCATAGATTTATGTTCGTGCCTCAAACCAACAATATCTGAGAAAATCACGAGTCAGTTTTGCCTAAAAGCAACACTTGAAATCGCCTTCGCTGTAAATCATCGGTCACTTGCAATATCCTTGGTGACGTCGGCGTACAAACATTTTTGAATCTCTATATTCCATAAACCTTGGATGAGATGCACATAAAAAAAGCAGACTACGTCTGCAAAAGGGAAAAATCGGACCACAATGATATTACATACGAGGAAATACGTCCAATGAACAATACATACAACGAAAAACGTTCATTTTTCTTGCATTGCCTCGAAAAATCAAATCAAATCAATACACAATACAAAAGTAAAGTCTGTTCATACTTAATTCCAATCAGTTATGAGTTGGCTACATATCTACCCCCCTCTCTCTCTCTCTCTCTCTCTCTCTCTCTCTCTCTCTCTCTCTCTCTCTCTCTCTTTTATTTATCCATTATTTTCAACTTTTGCAACTGGTGTGATCAATAATAATAATAATAATAATAATAATAATAATAATAATAATAATGATAATAATAAGGATAATGATAATAATAATAATAATAATAATAATAATACAACACCCTAGAGATGATACAGATAGACTATACGTGAAGAGAAATGAAGGTAGAAGGGGGCTCATCAGCATAGAAGACTGTGTCCAGAGAGCTAAAGTAGTCCTAGAAAGGTATGTACAAACGAATAGTGAAGAAATCATAAAGAGATTTATGCATCGTTTTACATAAAAAAATACATAGAAACACATACACACACACACACACACACATACACACATATCTATACAGATAGTAATCAATATATATATATATATACTACGTAGTAGAGTTGAAATAAAGGTAAAATATCTTGCAATCCAAAAAAGATGCCTATTTATTGGCAAGTGTAGCTATCAACTTAAAATCGATATACTGGCCATGTACGCTATCTTTTTTGTATGACATTTATGTTTTTTGATGCATTCATCTGTTTCTGCTCTTTTTTTTACAGGTGCAATACTTTTCTGTAGTGTTTTTGCTGGGGTTTTTTTTCTGAGTTTTATTATCATTCTGTATACTATGACTGAATCACTAAAGTATAAGGCTATACTTGCCAACTATCAAGCCTCTTCTACTGTGGAACATTGCTTTAAGATGATAGAACTATCGATCACTTATTAAATGTTGGTAGGCGATACAAAAACTTTTATCAACTGGAGGTTAGTGAAAAACGGCAAAATATATACATGTGATGCGAATTGTATATAGAACAAAATGTCAGGATGGTGACGTATTAGATTAAAAATAAGATATTAAGCTGTAGAACGAACTCTGGTATTTAAAGTAGACATAGAAGAGGGTTCTTGCTGGAAAAAAAGGAATTCATATCGTGGTAAATTAAATCCTGGTTGTGGGGAGCTAAATTTCGACTCATAAACTCACAACAATGGCACAAATGTTGATGAGGTAGTATATTTACATTTCTTTACCTGTTCGACCCACCCAAAGTTTGATCTGAATCACTAACCTTACACTTAGTATCTAAATAGGAAAAGCCAAGTATCCATTCAGTGAATCAAACTTGAACTTCTACAAACAGGTCATCAGAGTTACAGGGAGGGAGGGAAGGTAAGAATTAACCAAATCATACGGGGAAATATATGAGCAATTTTAAAGTAAAGAATTTTAACCTTACACTTGGTATCTAAATGGGAAAAAGTAAGTGTGCATTCAGTGACCCAAACCAATACTGATCCAAACTAATGAAAAAATCAATACAACAACAAAGATGAATACAAAACAGACCCATTCACAGGGTAAACTAAACGAAAATAAACTACACAGAAAAGATAGAAAAATTAAAAGACAATCATTATTGCAAAACAAATCGCCAAACCTTGCTCTACTCCCCACCCCCTGATCCCACAGCTTGCATTTAGAGCTAAGCTTACAATCCAGATCAGCCCCTTGAATAAGTGGGCTTGGTTGATTCATATTCGAATGAGCGTCGATATTCTCTGATTTTTGGTTTTTTTTTTTTTTTAAGTTTCATTACAGATTCTTCTCTGTATCATGTATTTCTATGAAGAGTCATCCTGTTTTTCATAACAGGGTCAAGAATTGATGATTCTCATTTCGAGTCTATTTTATTCCCCTAGCGTATGCTGTAACTTCGTTTTAAAATACTCTGTTTATTATTTTAATTTGTTTTCACTTCAATCGCAATGAAGGTCAGACTCACAGCAAGCCCTACTCAACATCAGCTGATGTTAGCGGTTCAAATAAGATGAGTTTTGCAGTTTATTTTAAAAACATTTAGTGGATTATAATAATGAATTTTTCCTCTCCATTTGTTGCAAAATTCAAATGATCTCAACACTGGATAGTGTTTGAAATCGGAGTCATGTTTATTTGTTTAAAAATCATTCTCCCATGGGCTTAGATCTAGCGAGGAAACCAGCAACATAAAAACTTTAAGATAAAAAGAAGCTGTATAAAAATGCTGATCAGAACAGAATGATTTTTAAAAAAGACAGTAAGCTGCAATAGCAATAATTATTCAATGTGATGGTGTCTAACGGAAGAGATCTGAATGCTGTCCGTGATTCAATTTGAATTTAATTCATTTTTTTTTCAATTGAAAAGACTTTCATTGCTGATGATTATCTTGTCAAAAAGTTTTTTTTTTCTGTATCCAGCAGAGAAAAATGAGAGAAGTGTTTGTAAAGGGATTGAAGTCCATTCCCTCAAGTTCATGTGGATCATAATTTCCCATGGAATCGTAATTTGTCTCCTCCATTTTTCATGTATATTCAGAACTTTCTAAAGTATATTCCCAGCAGAAGTTACCGGAACTTCAGAAATGGAACTAAGAGTTCCTAAAAATCCTTAAAATTGTACAGGGAACTCATGCAGGTGCGCACAAGCATAAAATTATATATATATATATATATATATATATATATATATATATATATATATATATATATATATATATATATATATATATATATATATTTATACATATATATATATATATATATATATATATATATATATATATATATATTTATACATATATATACATAAATACATATATATATATGTATGTATGTATGTATATATATGTATAAATATATATATATATATGTATATATATATATATACATATATATATATATATATTTATACATATATATATATATATATATATATATATATATATATATTTATACATATATATACATAAATACATATATATATATGTATGTATGTATGTATATATATGTATAAATATATATATATATATATGTATATATATATATATATACATATATATATATTTATACATATATATACATACATACATATATATATAAGTATATATATATATATATATATATATATATATATATATATATATATATATATGTATGTATATATATATATATATATGTATATATATGTATAAATATATATATATATCACAGAGGTTAATAGTTCTTTAATCATAGTTTACAAAATTCTTTCATTCATTTTAATTCATGTATTATTTTTGTAAATAGTTGAAGAATGAAACACATACATGACATTACACGTTCACATATATATTTCTGATCATTGCTATTGTTTCGCTCACTATGTTGAAGAATATGGTTAGAGTGAAATTTAGTTCCTAAAACTGTCTTTCCTTATTTACATGTATAAATATCCTCTCCTTTGAAGAAGATTCATTATTGTTGTAATTTATTTCCTTTCAATTTCACTTTTTGTGAATCACTTATTATGAGTGAACCATTTAAAACTCTGCTTTCAAACAGGTTGGGAGTTATCGATTGTCTAAACACATTTCTTCAGGAATGTTGTCTGCATTTTCGATCTTTTTTCTCCATAAAAGGATTTTTAAGATACAAATACGATTGGAAAGATAATATGTTGTCTCAAATTTCTAATAGATATATGCAGAAGAAGTCCCTTATTATCAATGCATGCATACTCTCTCGAAATATGTGCAACCCCAGCTTATACAGGATAATTCTAATCCAAATATGAGTACAGATAAAGTGTTGGATACGGAAATAATGTCATTTCTTTTGCCTTCGTTTAAAAAATTCTTGGAAGACATATATTTATCTCGGAAGATGAGAGAATCTCTTGCAATAGCTCGAAAATTATATTCAAATAGAGGTAAGAAGAATCTCCAGGATAGAAATTCATAGCAGACAGAGTTCACTCCTAGAGTCTTCTCACCCTAAATACGAAATTCAAATCCGACTAGCCCAAAGTAGGAGTGGCCGATTGACACAGGCTCTGCATTATATACTTTTACAGGTTCCAGATTTTATTAACTTTTTTTTCTTTTACCTTTGAGGAGGAAAGCTTTTATTAAACTAAGAGGGGCAGGGGGACAGAAAAAGAGGGGAGAAACAGAGAGAGGGAGAGAGAGCAACAATATTGGATATACGTTTTCATTTTATGTGAAAGATCGACTGTTGACAAATGCCGGTGCTAATGTTCCCATCGATGACATGTAAACTTCATTATTGATACATTCCTGTCCAAGATTTTGAATACAGATCTGTATTGCAACGTCGAGTATATCACTTCAGCAATCATTAATGACGCTGTTTTCGAGTTTTATTGTATGACGCCACACACAAGAATATTTATTCAATTTGTGCAGCATAGCAAATGTAGAAATTGAAAGAATTTGACAAAAACGCCCCAGTATCTAATGAACTAAACTCTTATACTGAAGTTAATAAGTAGCTGGGTTGTTAATTGAAGCCATTTAAATATAACTATGGTCAGCTGCTGTCTGCACACCAATGCACATGTGTATGAATATACATGTGCGTTTCTGTATACACATGAAATAGGTCAGCACAGACCCTGTGCGTATGGAAAAATTGAAACAGATACAGTAATTAGCATTAACAGCCAACGTGACTTATTGAGGAAGGATAAGTCTGCCATGGGCAAGCTTATCTGATACCTATTCATTGTTTGAGTTGGTCAAGTGTTTGGAGGTCTTCACATGGTTTCTGCTGTTTTCAAGTCACTCACCGTGTGTTTGTGTGTGTGTGTGTGTATGTGTGTGTATTTGTGTGTTTGTGTACATGTGCACATGCATGTGTAAATACGTACATGTTATTCCCAAACCAGACAACTAGGTAAAACATTTATCGAATTAAAAGAAATTTCCAGATTTCCAGATTTTTTCAATACAGAATAATAATAATAATAATAATAATAATAATAATAATAATAATAATAATAATAATAATAATAATAATAATAATAATAATAGGGGCAGTAGTAATATTTGGACTGTAGCCCCCCCCCCTGAATGTACCCTGTGATTATTTTCGAATATTTAAAAGATATTTTACTTTGGGCTTTAAGAATGATCATTCTTGATAATTTGATGATACTTTTTTACTTCTGAGGTGGTTTTCTTTGTGATTCTGAAAAAGTTTCACCTTGATGAATTGACCACTGCCAAATTCTGCTAAGTTGAAAAAGTTGAAAAAGTAGTCGAGTTGTCCGATAGAAAAGTAATGCCTAGCTACCCTCGTGTATGAATGAATGAAGCCTGTCTAACCCCCACCCTTAAGTAGAAATAGATTGGCATGGCGAAATCCACCATTGGAAAAAAAAAAACACAACAGATACCGAGACTAAGTCAAGACTTGAAAGATCTAAGGGAGACGTATGATCTTGAAGGCTTTTAATTTCAGCTAAACGAAGCTTAGTGGGGTTTTTTTACGTCTAAAGTTAGGAGGTGATTGTCATACCACCAAATAGATATGTATGTGCAGCGGAATGGCTTGTCCTTGTAAGGTTATACCTTGGGTGGTAAGAGCCGGTGGGGCTCTGAGGTTATCTCTGAATCACATCGGTCTTAACCAACCCATCAAGGTCTGGCGCTACCTTAAAGAACCAAAAACCCCAATCATAACAGTAGAACAATACCATTTTACCACAAAAAACGCGGCACAGATCCAAGATTTGTGTGTCGTAACCGGCAGGTGTTCCCTTGTTAGCCACCAGGAGGGACCTGGTCGTCATCCTGTGTCTGCTGGCCAAAACTCCGGGTTGTGCACCCTCAATGGCCTTCAGGAGGGACACAGTTGTCACACAGCTACTGTTGGCCAAAACTCATATACCTCTAATGACAACCAGGGAAGGCGCTGTCCTCACCGAGTGACTGCTATAAAGAACAAGAGAAAGAAATGGTCAAGAGAGGAGAATAAACTAGCTATGTATTGTTACTTTAAAAGCAAACCTTCAGTGCGATCTTATCGGGAGCGTATGCTCCAAAATGGAGGGAAAAATCTGCTGTGGAAGTATCGAACCAACGCCCTGCTGAAAAAGTAAAACAAATCCAAAAGAAGAAATGGCTGTCTGGGACTGAACTACTAGAGATTCGCAGTAACGTAGAGAGAGATTCAGGTGACACACCTGAAGAATACACCTCCAGCACAACTAGTACCAACAACAAAACTGGAAGAATTCCCCATGAGATCCCCACAGTAAACTATGAACCAGAGGGTGACGACGAGGCACCAACGGAAGGAGAGAAAACCAAAATACAAGCTTCGAAAGAAATCATGCAAGGAGAGAAAACAACACTCCCCTCCCTAGGAGACAAAACGGAAAGAAAGTCGGAGAAGTGACCAAACAGGTCAACTGCCTCTTACAGCACATAGAAACGAACAACCTCCTAGAATTCAACAACTTAATTTACGCTGGGGCAAAAATGGTAGCACAAAGCATCACCACACAAGATAGGACCCCGAGCAATAATAGGGAAGAGAAACCCAACTGGGAAAGAAGATTACAAAGGCAGATCTCCCAACTACGGAGAGATGAAGTACTGCTTAGAAATACACCACACACAGACAGAGTAAGACTTTGGAACAAATACAAGGTAACGCAAAAAGGCATCGCAACTGTAGTCGAAGAGTTACACCAGAAGAGATTAGCCAAAGAGGCACGACTGCAAAGATACAGACTAAGAACGGCCCAAAACACACAAAACCGCACATTCCAAAACAATGAGAAAAACGTTTTACCAAGATTTAAACGGAGAAAGAAGTCAGGACATAAAACCAGATGCCACAGACACCAAGAACTATTGGAATAGACTATGGGGGCACCCAAAACGACCCAACGTAACACTGCAATGGTTAGGAATCATGAGAAAAGAACTAGGAGATATAGACAAGGTAGAACCAATAGTACTGAATGAAACCACATTGAAACATACTCTTAGGAAAATAGCCAACTGGAAAGCACCGGGTCCCGACGGGATCCATGGGTATTGGTACAAGAAATTGATCTTGTTACACGGTAGACTCACCCACCTACTCCAAAGTTGTCTAAACGAAGGCAAGGCACTAGAATGGATGACCAAAGGCAGAACCACCCTCATCCAAAAAGACCCAGAAAAGGGGAACATAGCAAGCAACTATAGACGAATCACGTGCTTACCACTTATGTGGAAAATCCTGACCGGGCAAATAGCTGAGAGAATATACATGTCAATGGATAGAAGGGGACTACTACCAGAAGAAAAGAAAGGGTGTAGGATAGGAACCAAAGGGGCAAACGATTTACTCTACATAGACCAGATGATCTTAAGAGAAGTGAGGAAAAGGAGAAAGAATATCGCAATGGGATGGATGGATTACAAAAAAGCCTACGATATGGTTCCACATAGCTGGATGCTCGAATGCCTTAGAATGTTCAAAATTAGCGAACCGGTGGTTAAATTCATTGGTAATTCGATGGAAGATTTGACAGCCGCAGGGGACAAACTAGCAGAGGTAAGGATAAAAAGGGAATCTTCCAAGGAGACTCGTTGTCCCCACTATTATTTGTTCTAACAATGATACCGCTCAACAGAATCCTGAAAAATAGCAAAGGATACCATTTCTCTAAAACAAAAGGAAAGGTCAACCACCTAATGTACATGGACGATATAAAATTGTTCGCAAAAAACAGGGAAGAGCTTGAGACTCTGTTCAACGAAGTAAAGGAATATAGTGAGGACATTGGAATGGAATTTGGAATAGAAAAATGCGCAATCGTTGTGATGCACAAAGGAAGGCTTTCAATGACTGAAGGAATCGAACTCCTGGACAACAGCAAGATTAGGGCATTGACCGCTCAAGACCGATACAAGTACCTAGGCGTCTTTGAATGTGACACGATAAAATGGGAAGAGATGAAAAAGAAAAAAGAAAATAAAGAGAGGGTACCTTAGAAGGATAAGGAAAATATTAGAGACCAAATTAAACAGCAGAAATCTAATAAAAGGAATGAACACCTGGGCTGTGTCAGTAGTTAGGTATACAGGACCATTCCTAGGATGGACGAAGGAAGGGCTCCAATAAATGGATAGGCGAAAAAGGAAACTTATGACAATGCATAAAACATTACACCCTAGAAATGATACAGATAGACTATACGTTAAGAGAAAAGAAGGTGGCAGGGGGCTCATCAGTATAGAAGATTGTGTCCAGAGAGCTAAAGTAGTCCTAGAAAGATATGTGCAAACAAATAGTGAAGAAATCATAAAGAGCGTGAGGGATAGTGCAACAAACAATAAAGTAGAAAACAATGGAACAGTAAAGCAAACAAGAAAAGAAAGATGGATAGAAAAAATTGTACGGCGTGTTTAAAAGACAGATACAAGATGTAGCAGACGAGAAATCATGGACGTGGTTACGAAAAGGGAAACCTTAAGAGAAAAACGGAATTGCTCATCATGGCAGCCCAAAACAAAAGCATAAGGAAAAACTACATAAAAACAAAATTCGACAGAACACAGACAGACAGCTAATGCCTCATGTGCGGTGAAAGAGATGAGATAGTAAACCACATAACAAGTGAATGTACTCAAATCGCCCAGAAGAAGTATAAGCATAGACACGATAGAGTAGCAACGATGATACACTGGGAACTAAGCAAACAAATGGGATTCAGCCGTGTCGAAAAGTGGTATCAGCACAAGCCAGAGGCTGTTTTGGAGAATGACAACCACAAATTACTCTGGGACTTTGACATCGAAACTGACCACCTCATCCAGGCAAGAAGACCGGACTTAGTAATAGTAGACAAAAAAAGGAAGGCCTGCCAAATAGTGGACGTTGCTGTCCCTGCAGACCATAGAGTAAAAAAGAAGGAGGGTGAAAAGAGGGAAAAATACCAGGACCTACGAAGAGAGTTAAGGAAGATGTGGAACATGAAAACCGGGGTAGTACCGGTCATAGTGGGCGCACTAGGAACAGTCCCAAAAACGCTGAGGGTGAGACTGGAGGAGATCAGGATTCGGGGAAGGATTGAGACCGTACAGACCACAGCACTACTGGGAACTGCACGGATACTGAGGAAGGTGTTGGAGATAAAAGTACTGCAACGAATTGTAGCTCTGTCATGATATGCAAAAGAGAGAGGAGACGTTAGCTGAAGACCTGAGGAGACTTATTGTCACTCAGCCTTCAGCGATAACCACTGGGCAACCGGTGTGAATCTGTAAATCGTAGAATTACTGCGACCTATGAGTACTAGGAGGAGAGGGCAGGAGACTTGAGGAGACTTGCTGTCACTCAAACTCCAGCGGTTACCACCAGTCAACTGGTGTGAGATTCCAAATAATAATAATAATATATATATATATATATATATATATATATATATATATATATATATATATATATATATATATATTAGTTTCACGTAGAATCACGTAATTACAATGGAAATAATTTATTTATCATCACCAGAAATGTTACTGAGGATTCAACTACAGCCCTTTTTTTGCTACAGAGTCGTTCAAAGTGAAAATCAGCTGCGTAGTATCACTTTAGTCATACCGTTTGGCGAAGAGTCGGAGAAAAAATCTATGTGTCGGTATGTTTACACCTGATTACCTCTACATTAGCACGGTGGTGAGTGTTAAATATTTTTTTGATGTATTTGTCTGTACATCAAAGTAATAAATCAAATGGTGACTTTAGCTACACTCAGAGTAGTGAGTGACTGCATGAAGAAATGTGCATTTACCCTTACAGTTATACAAGTGTTATGATGTTCTTTCACGCATCTACTGCCTGTAATGAACGTAGGTTATAATTTCAGATATGTTTAACGCATGAAGACTCTAGCTGACTTGTTGATAATTCCTGGGTGAGGATACAGAGTTCTCTTCATCAGCACATTGGTTACAAATAAATATGTAGTGTATTTTACATTTTCAGAGTGAAACTTCATACATATTTTATAAGCACCTAATCATACAGGTCCAGAGTACATAATACTTGTATTAGGTCAAAGTTGAATTTGATATCAGAATGTTCAATGTAATACACATGTGTTGTTATGCCATAGCTATGTGACTTTACTTCAATAGTTATTGTTTGAAAGAATGATTCAAATCAAATTGATTTGTCAAAGATCAGTCCGAGTCAGTTTTTCAACATTGAGAATATATCTGGGAGACTATTTTGCCAAGCTTAGGTCTGAAATAGCAATTTGACGTCTACAATTGGCACAATCACAATTTAATCATCAGATTATCCGATACCATAATAAATATATCCAATGGGCATCGATAAAAAAAATCTCTCGACGAATATCATGTTCGAATAGAATTTACATTCAAACACGACTGTGTAGATGGTTGAAGCTTCATGCATACCTCAAGAATATTGTATATCACTGTATAGTTAATCCATAAAGTGATTGAATATTTTACGATGATAAATGTTACAGTACATAGCATGGATCTCATAATCATAGTTTTGCAACGTAAGAGCGACCCACGTATGCAAAAATCTTACATTATATGAATAAACCACCATCATTAAATACACTTTCCTCACATTACACTTATTTCAGAGTAACTCAATGGTACCTGACTTAGAATCACATCAGCTTATTTGACTTTATCTATTATATTAAGTTGCCTTCTATAAGCATTAAAGACTGTACAGTTGCATGCAGATACATTATCATACTAATACTGAATCATAAGCATTTAATCCTGGAATTACTCCAAAAGAAATATTATTACCTCATTGAGGTGAAACTTATGAGCTGTACGAATCCAAAGAGTGTAAGGAGATTAATTAATAATTAAAGCCTTTCGATATGATAGGACGTTTACAACAGAAGATATGCGGACGTCCGAATAGAAATGAGAGTGATTCAATACTCAGGTTACAATTTTTTTTGTAATGCATATATACTGCAAAGCTCTCATAAAGATGTGTCTATGCACATATTGTAATTGAAACCACTCAGCTTATTCAAATACGTACTGTCTCATGCTTCCTCCATCAAAAACATTGTTAGTCTTGAAACAAGTTTCCAAATTAGCCTCTTGAAATATCTCGGACACTTCACTATGTACATTTTTTCTTATCAATTTGGTTATCGACCAAAATATTTAAAAGTATTGCTGTGCTTGTTATGTCTCGACGATGTAAGACATCAAGCCTTAAAAAACCCAAATTATTCAACATATTTTAAAGCCAATGAGGGCGATGGAAAATTCATAATTCTGATTCGGACAATATTGGTCTAATCTGAATTTCATCAGAACTGGTCAGTTGTAGATGACCGACAAAAGATGTGGAAGCAAGCAGTGAATTCTTTCTTGCTCTAACCGTCGTTTGAAGAACATAAAAGGAAGTGTGAAAATTTTTCTCTAGCCACATACTTTTGTTCAAGTATGAATAAACAAATCACTCATATTCGGAGAAATCGCTTAAATCACGATCTTTTGCACTGCATTTTTTTTACATAAATGTAGTATCGATTTGGTCAGCAGATTAGAAGGAGCCTATTATTTTCCAAAATGTTTCCGAATGATTGGTAAAAATTCTGCTAATATGAGATAAACATATAAGTAAATAGATTGAGAAATTTGATAATATTCATAATACAAGCGTTGATAAAATCAAAATTGCTTTCAATAGGGAGAAAATGTATTTCAGATATGATTATCCAGTCATACCACCCCAACTCATTCGTTTATAGAATTAAAAAAAATGTTCATATAACCAGGGCAGAGTAGGCAAATGGATCAATTCATATTTCCAACGTTACCTAACTTTCCGATGAAGATTCCTTGGAGGCAGTAATGATACCATGATATTTTTTTCTCAGACAAATACAGTATAGTATGATATTTTGGTAAATCCATACACCTACGAACACAGCACACGAGAACATTATTTTCACAGTAATACTTGCATACTTATAATGATGTATGTCGTTCAACGTTTATATAAACTAATTTGAGTGGCAAAGTATGCGGTTACATCTTATGAATTGCATAAGCAGCTTATCTTGAAGCCATCCATTCGAAGTGATTCGACGCAAGCAACTTCATTATATAAGCCAAAAGCTTTATCTTCAACTCGTCCGCCGGTATGTCTGTTGATATCATTAATAGTTTTGGCAGAAGTAAGTTCCAAGTTATAAGACATCAGAAGGTCGGAATTATCGGAGGTTTGATGTGGCTTCTGTTCGCAGTGTATAATTCTTATCTTTTTCTATATTCAATACATGTAACATAGCCAGGACAATAAAGCATGTGTTCCCAATTGAAAGAGCAGAAATTAAAGTTCACTGTTTATTGAAAGTTTACTCTTGATTTGATCAGGGACATATAAATAATTTGCTTTTACAATTATCCCAATTAAAATGGCTATTGGTACATAATATCAACACATATTCTATATATATATATGTGTGTGTGTGTATATATATATATACATATACATATGTATATATATATGTATATATATACATATATATTTATATATATATATATATATATATATATATTTATATATATATGTGTGTGTGTGTGTGTGTCTGTGTGTCTTTGTGTGTGTTTGTGAGTGTAAGTGTGTGCCTGTGCATGTTTATGAAACAATCTCACATTGTAAGAGTGAAAAAGTGTGTCAAATCTCTAATTTTTTGCTGATGCTTACAACAGTATTTACAATAGCACTTAACAATGTTGGAAACTGTAGCAAAAATGGTAGCTGTTTACATCTTGTGGTGTAATATTGAACTGGAGGAAAATTGGCTTTGGATTTTTTGGAGGAGAATAGGGGGGAAAGTTTTCATTGTATTCGTAAGATCACACAATCAATGAATGGGTACCCATTATCCTTCTTATCAATCTTTTATATCCATCCCTACATTTCCTTCAAGCAAAATCATACCGTTTCCACCCCCCCCCATATCATCCTTGCTTTGATTAAAGTGAATCCTGATGATGTCCCCAAACAATATGGCAGCTGAGAAATTAATGAGGTACAGGATGTAAGGATACTGTTAGTGATTCGGAGAAATATCTGCTGATATTTTTTTGTAGTCAACTAATTGTTGCTTTTTTCCATGATGTAGAAATATTAACTGGTTCATGTCTTTTCACTTTTTTGTTTACTTTTCTTCAGGGTTCTATCTCAATGTGCGCTTGTTTGTTAGTGGATAATTTACTTCATGTTTAACGTAGTATTGGTGCTCCTAATATTATTAATCGGACAATGTCTGTGATCGGACAGACATCGTATTCACGTAGATTCAGATGTTGCTGAATGTGCCCGAACACAAACAAATACAACCTATCCTATGTCCATGCTGCTTCCAATGTACAGAAATATGGAACCAATAGAGTTCAGCAATCCAAAATTGTCCAATTTTTTTTTTTTACCTGACATTGAATTAACCTTTAAAGTCCATCAGTAGTCAGAGCATCGAATCCTATGTTTTCACATTGAGCCAAGTTTTAGGCTGTGTGACACAACTGACTCTCAGATTTGATTTGAACCTGATCTTACCTTCAAGTTCAATAGTGGTCAGCATTGCGCATCATATGTTCATCATGGGGTCGAATTGAACTAAACCACTTACAGATCGTGGAGTCTGGCTGTCGCTCATTTGAAATGCCTACTACAATTAACGTGACCTTAAAATGACCTTTGGAAGTCCCAAATGGTCAGCATCCACTATCCTACGCTAAGTTCGTGGTGGAATTTCCCTTGTACACAAATTTTCAACCATGTCTTGTTTTTTCGTTTTTTTTTTCATATAGAGTGTAGGTTTTCACTTTTTTTTATTTGTATGTTCCCTTCTTGGGCACGTAATCAAAATAAGTTAACGGTCTGATTTTAAACGTTTTGACAATGTTGGCATTCGTTGGATACACACATGCTTTTTGTTACACGCAAAATGATTAACTAGGAAATAAAGAGAAAACATATTGTCTGCAGTCTTAAATCAAACTTGCCACGAAATAATGCCCTATGTGTACATTTGTTCCCTTCATTTTCTTTCTCTATCTATTTATCATGCAATATATATGTGTGTGTGTGTTTGTGTGTGTATTACCCCCTTTTCTTTAAGCTAAGAATTAAATACAAAAACCCTGAAAAGGTTTACGTACCTCAGAAAAGCAACTAACTTTACCCGAATTTTGCATTTACTTTGTGTAAATGCAAAATAGAGAAGATAGAGTTATAGATGCTGAAAATCTCTCGGTGACTTTTCATCTCTTTATACCATCAAATGGGTGATATAAAATAGGACATTGGCTCTTTTCATTATCAGTCATTTTTACTCCGGAACAGGATACACCTCTTCACTGATACATCATTTTCTTTTCTGCAGATTCTTTACCATATTTCCCAGCGACCAGATTTGAACACGAACGGAACTTTTCATCCACGATGTCAGAACAAAAATGATATGCATACAATGAAGAACAACGAAACCTATACTTGGAAACATTGCAACCGGACCTTTTATGGAAAGATTCAGACAAAAAGCATCCCGCCATTGTCCTTACATTTATCCAACGTCACCACAGAAAACAGTAAGTTAGCCAAAATTATTTCACCAGTAAACCCTTCAAAGCCATCCAGTTTGAATCACTAGATAACTTTCTCTGGGGAATAGTTCAACTTATTTGACCCCTTAAGGCTTAATACTCCACCCAGTTTCCTTAGCCTTGTAGAACAAAAACAGGAACATACACCGACACAATTTAACTGGTGTCTATCCTTCTGATGCTTAAAACGACTTGCCCAATGCATCACATATGCATCCCATTCTAGCTGTTGCAACTAATATCCACATGACAAAGATTTTTGATGTTTTTCTATAAATTCAGACCAATGAAATTCGAACATATGGGATAATTAGACACGCGCGCGCACACACACATATGCATATATACGGAGAGAGAAGGAGATACATAGATGTTATTGCTGCATGTGGCTACCCATCAGATAAGCTGACAATGAGAAAAAGTATTCACTAACTTTTATTTCCAACAGTCTCCATCAGAGTAGCCATCGAGGACAAGTATATAGCATATTTCAAAGACAATCCAAAGGAAAGAAATAACATTTCTGGGTTCGCATTTGAGTGCACAATCTGCAACGTATCGAAAGTGATGACCATGAAAAATATTTCCAAGAGCAGCTATAGTTTGCTAAGCCACAGAATAACTCCAAACCTGCTCTGTTGAGTGCAATGAAGCAATGCTGCCACAGGCAACGGATCCCTCGCAGCTGGGAAGGTTCCCAACGTGCGTAGTATCAATGAAACCTCATTTGCTGACGCACTGAACCACTGCACTCGGTCTTGACACCACAGAAAACCCAATTTATCGCCCACTCGACGAGCAGGTGTGAGTACCTGCGCCTCGGTCTATGCCGTGGAACAGAAACTACATTTTAATCCTGTCAGAAAGGCCAGAAAAAAGGGCAGGATTGGAAGGGATGTTTATTTGCTGTCCCACTACAGCAAATATAGCACAAGGTCGATCTTAACTTTGGGAAGATAGGAGTCACCCTGGAAAAATAGCTCCAGCCGACGCAGTTTTGGTTTGCCAAGCAAACAAAGCAACCGCTGCCACAATAGTGTCAGGACAAGTCCCAAGCTGCTCTGTCAAATGCAATGGAGCATTGCTGCCCTGGGGCGCTATATATTCGCTGTCCCACCACGGCAAAACGGGACACAAGGTCGAGCCTAACGTAGGGAAAATAGGAGCTCTCTATGCAAAAAAAGTTCCAGCCGACGCAGCATTGTTTAGCTAAGCAACCAAAGCAACCTCCACCACAAAATCGTCAGGACCAGTCATGACCTGCTCTGCTAAGTGCAATAAAGCAGTGCTGCAACAGTGCAATGGATCACCGAAAGCAAAGCCAGTAAATAAAGACGATTATAATGACGGAAAAGTTACGAAGAACATTAAAAGAGAGGTATATGAACTTACCAAGCACGCTTAACATTTCACAATTATATTTTCCTTTATTTAGTAATATTTTGATACAAATATCCCCCACATCACATCATTCCCCCTGGTTGAGGTAAAGAAAAGAGGAAATTTCGTTCTACGTTTGTTTTGAATCCAGCTTTTATGGAAGCAGCACGAAGCATTGTCCTCTCTTTCATACATCATTCTCCTGTTCATACCACTGTACCTATCACTACCCGCACCTGTAACACGTCTTACCTTCCATACAGAGAGGCAACATCTTTATAAAAAATGAAAGTTTTCCATTTGTACTTTTTTTTTGAAAATGGTATATACATATATAAAAGTTCTCCTTTTTTCGAGTTTAGCGAGATTTTGATCAAAACCATGAAAACTTTACTATTTTTCTTTGATTTAGTTAACATGAACAGAAATTAGAATATGTACTCACTTACAGCTAAAAGCTCATCATTCCCAATTAATTTGCATGAATCGTATATTTGGACACAATTATTTAAATGATGCAGTTTAATTTGCTTTGAATATTATACAAACGAGGAACTGAATACTGCAGAAGAATGGATAAGTGAATATTCCGTGAACATCACGTTCTCTACGGATTTGGCAACAAAAAATGCATTTGTTTTTTCTTCCAATTTAAATTTACGAAATAGAAAAGCAATACTGGAAAAGATCAGAGGGAGAGCAAGAACACAGGAAAATGTTCCGTACAAAACAGCAACCGATTACCGTACAAAATGAGCGCCCCTGATCATTGAAGCTTGAGCTGAATATCAGACATGAGCTCCCCATCAAACCAAAAGAAAATATCAACGAGCTCAACACAAAAATGACGACCTTCCAAAACGAAGCCACCAATACGTTCAAGCCAAAAAGCAAGCAAAGCAACGGTAAATCCTCAGACGAGTTCAAAAATCTCATAGAGGAATGCAGACATATTGGGCCATCGATAACAAGAAAATGGAAGATTGAAGCAACCAGAACAAATGAAACCATCCAAGAAAAACAGACACAGCTGTCACTGATTGCATTCTTGATAAAAGTTGAGGGTTTAAAAGAAACAAACAAACAGATAACCAGTGTTTGAAGAAAATGTAGATTTTACAACGGATAGAGACCAAATTGTCAAATGCACTCAATGATTCGACAAAAACCTCAACTTCTCCAAACGATGGACACAAGATGACAAAAAAGATATACTAGCTACGAGTAATCAGTTTACAGATGTAACATAGTGGGAAGGGGAATAAACTATCGAATAACAAAAAAAACCTAGACCCTTGAAAAGATAACACTACCATCGACTCATAAAATCTGGAAAGGTCATTACCAGAAAACTAACTATCCTTTTCAACTCTTGCCTAAGTTGATGGAAAGCCTCTGAAAATTTTAGCACTGCAATTATAATGCCATTACATAAGAAAGGGAACACAAAGATTGAAACAACCACAGGACGATGAGCCTACAGAACTGCATCTTTGTGGGTATAAAAAAAAACGGTCGATATTACCACAAATAAGAGAAAAATGATCCTAATCATCATCAGTCTTTCAACGTGCGTCGTTGGTCATAAACTTTCCCCAGGATTCACCACACTTCTTTATCATAGGCGGCGTGGAGCCAGTATTTTCTATATTTGTCTAGTATGTCTCTCGCCTCGGTTGTGCATGGGATCTTGCGGAATCCATGTCGTGAGTTGTGATGTCCAACGGTCGTCTACCATTCTTGCAACATGGCCAGCCTACTGCCATTTGAGATTTTTAATTGATTCTATGATGTCCCTGACTCTTGTCTTTTCTCAGATGTGCTGTGCTGTGTTGTGGTCTCTTCATGTGAGACTCAGCATAATTCTTTCGTGTGCCGGTTGCATGGTTCTCAATTTGCGGATCTGTCTCCTGGTTAGGTTCTGTTTTTCAGCTCGATAAGTGACTATTGGGAGGATATATTGGTTATACACCCTTCTCTCTAGGAATAATGGGATCTTTTTATTTTTGGAGATTGAACTCGCTCTGCCAAGGGTTGCCATCCTAGTGTGATTCTTTGCTTGATTTCTTTTTCTTTCGAGGGTTTTATGGATATTCGTTGTCCTAGGTAGATTTAGTGATGTACTTTCTCCAGTTCTATGTCCTCGATTTTGATTCCAGTGTTCCTATCTCCGATGTGGTTGTTGATCATAATCTTCATTTTGCTGAAGTTCCTGTGTAGGCCAACTTTCTTGTTCTCTTCATTTAGTTCATCTATCATCAGTTGGTTGTCGTAAAGGTTCTCTGCGAAAAGGGCAATGTCGTCTAAAAATCTGAGGTTGCTCAGATACTCACTGTTTATCTTAATTCCTTTACTTTCCAAGTGTAGTCTCCTGAAGATCATCTTGAGGCAGGCTGTGAAGAGTTTGGGTTAGATGATATCACCTTGTCTTACCCTTTCTGGAGCTGAAAGGGCTTTGAGTCTTCATGTAGCCTGATAAAGGAGCTGCTGTGATTGTGTACATGTTTTTGTACTCCGTCATACACTATCTACACCTTTCCAGTCGATGACATAGGGGATTTCTACTGTGTCGAACATCTTTTTGAAGTCGATGAATGCTGCGGCAAGTAGTAGTTCAATCATACACCATCTCAATTCATTAAATCAATTAAAAGAGGAAGCAGCAGAATATAAAATGCTACTTGTCGTAGCATTTGTCGATTCAAAAAGGCTTGTAGCACCAAGGTCACTAATGCTATCATAGAACTAGGTGTAAACCCTCTATATATCGAAGTGTTGCAACATTTACCGACACAACGGTTAATTTATTAGGCTGCATTACGACTCGAAGTCATGTCAGCTCATAAAGAATGAGACAAGGTGATAATTGCGTATCTAAACTGCCTAAGTAACTTTTCATTTGCTGGTGATGCGGTCTTTTCTGCAAGAAATTTCACTGTCAACATATGATACTAAATGAACTGAACAGAAAAAAAAAGGAGAACATTGAACTTCATATGAATTCCACGGAGAGCCTTTTCACATATATTGATGGTTTTTTATGCTTCAATCATTTTCGAATCATACTTAGATTCTCATTACTAAAGACCTGGTAATATCGATTGAAAACAAAAGTTCACTAACAAAAAATGCATTAATATTGGATAATGAATTTTTATTAATGTTATTTCCCAAAATATCAGTCCCTATGATGCATCCAAATAAAGATTTCAACTTTCATAAACACCACCACCAAGCGTGATAAGGTCAGGTTGGGGATCAATCCCCGCCACTCAAACCTTGAGACCCAGTAAAACCTGCCACTGGATACTTGGAATGGTGATGGATACTGCCAAGTAGCACCAACTAGGACGATCCTTTCCAAACAGGCCATGGGCCAGCATGGCATGATATGGTCTAATATTGCTCGTGGTTTGCAAGATCAAATATATGCCAAACCTCCCTGCTGAGTCATCGCATCCAATGCAGCCAAGCCACATCACTTGCTATGGATGGGTTGATGTACTCCAAAAGTGACTACCAGAACACAACATCAAAGACATCTCTAGGAAAACAGCCGGTCTTGCTGGGCCAATGATATCGAAATGCCCAGCCACATTATTTACTTTTGACGAGGTAATGTATCTCAATTGTGACTACCAAAACACAACCTTGAGAACATCATCAAGAAAACAACAAATACACTGGAACCTACAGCATCAGAGTACTCTTCACTGATATGCACCCAATCGTTCAGGAAAATTAAATGAAAAACATCATATGGGAAATTATTGCTATTCGTGAACTGAAAAGACTCGGATAATTTATTGAATGGAACTGCAAGCATATTCTATACATGTACGGGAAGGAAAAACGAACAAAAATCGGAGTTGGCTTCCTCATTCATAAAAAAACCCTTAAAAACAATGCTGTAGCTTTCAATACTATCTAAAACAATTCAGCCATTATCACTGTTCAGTTTTCAAAGAAGTACAAGCTGACTATCAACCTTCAACTCCACAGTCAACTAATAAGGAGATAGAAAATATCCATGTCCACTTGAATTCAATACTCCAAGAAATTGAAAATATTTAACATCATTATAGAAGACTTCAACAACCGAGTTGAACAGCATAAATGAAAAATATGTCGGATACAAAATACAGAACTTGAGGAATGGAGATATTGTAGTTTTTGCAACAGCAAACAGTATTAGAATAATGAACACATTCTTTAAAGAGAATGCAAATAGAGTGTGGAATTTGATGATCCATTATAACAAAACCAAAAACGAAATAAACTACATCTTAGTGGACAAAAGTGACCACATCAGAGATATTTTGGTCTTAAACAAAGTCAATGTAGGAATCAACCACAGAATGATGAGATTCAAATTCATATTGACATCAATATGGAAGGTAGAAAAATGTACAAGATCAAACTGCAATCACTTGGTGTGCAGAAATGCCAACTCGATCATTCAAGTTGACACTGGATAAAAGATAAAAACTCCTCAACGAAGATAAATGAACTCAGCAACGATATATCTGCTTCTTTAATTGATGTCGCCAGTATGTTTAAGCTAAAGAGCATACGGACTATAAGCTAACTCTTCGAAGAAACCAAGGATCTCATCAGAAAACATGGAAACCTCAAGCCACTAACAACAATGAAAAAGATAAAGTCAACGGAAATGAATAAAATCATCCAAAAATCAAATGAAATATAAAAGGAAAAATATGACAACGATCACTTTCAGAAGAAAAGTAGAGGCTCCAAAAGTATTGAAAATTATCTCAGTACAGGAAGAGAACAAGTAGCAAGTGACATTGAAGCAAATGTAGATATCATAACAGATAGGAACTGAATATGCCCAGAAATATTACAACAACAACTATCCCATCAAACAAAGGATTCAGAAAAAGTGGACGGACAACACAAGCCTATACAAAGACTTCCAAAAAGTTAGTCCACAGGAGCCATCAAACAAATAAACAAAGGAAAGACCACTGAATTTGATACCATCACCATCAACGTACTCAGAAATAAAACTCAGAAAGTGATCTCTATGATTGGAAAAACAACAATCATAATTTTGTTATAGAAAAGAAGAAACAACAAAGACCTAAACAACGACAGACCAATAATCCTACCCAACTTTTCAACCAAATGATCAACTTCCAAATCATCAAAATGCTTGACGGAAAACCAAATATGTGAACAAACTGGCTTCAAAAAAATGTTACTCAACCATGAAACATCTCCATTCAGTAAACCAACTGGAAAAAAGTGACAAAATATAAAAGGCCACACACCATATGTCGATATCAATAGGGGTTTTGACATGGAAATTCCTGAATTTATTTACAAAATAATACAAGATGTAGACTAGATTGGTTTCGGTGAACTGCCACATAATTACCAACAGCGATTCATTTGTTGGTCTACAGGAACACTCTGAGCCCTTCCAACAAGAGAAAAGGAGTGAGACAACGTAAAACCGGCTCATCCAAATACTTCACAGCCTGTTTTGAGATAATCTTGTAAAGATTAAGTTGGTGTTACAAAGGGATGAGATTAAACGGCAAATAACTAAATCTTCCCAAAAAATTAAGCACGCAAGAAAGTTGACCTCCACGGGAAAACACATGTTATGTACAGCCAATATGTTGAGGACAGAAATACAGCGATCGAAATCGAAAACGCAAAGCTAGAGACAGTAGACAACTACATCCATCGAGGGCAACAAACCTCCATGAATTCCCTTAGAAAAAGGGAAAAAAGCAAAGAATCACATGCATCCATTATTACTGGTATCCCCCTGACTTTTTCAGTTCCCTCGCTGAATCTTGGAAATTCCCCAGCTGTTTACTCTTTTTTTGTATCCACTCTGTGGTCTGCAAGCTTCGTCACTTGTATTTATTTGTTAGGTTCTTCATCCCTTGTCCCTTGTCCACAATATCCTGGTTCTGTTTTCGTGCTTTCATTATCATTATTTCAATAGAAAAGGGAAAGAAGTTTGTTCTTCAGATAATTATATAACGAACATGATGAAAAAAATAAAACATGAAAGTTTCTTATATATTGTGTATTCACTTAAAAAAAATAAAACAAAGTAGAAAACGTTAAAGATTTGTTCTGCAAAGGAAAACAGTATAAAATTTGACCACCATGCATCGAAGTGGCCATCATTTTATTTCGATAAAAAAGACATTTTTTTTTTCAACACCCTTTTCCATTTGAAATATAAACTCGGACCAATCACGTATTGACCTCGTCGATCACTCTCGTTATAGTCAGGCTATTTTAGATTGGCCTCAGAGGGATAAAACTACTGTGAAAAGATGTAGCAACGATGAAGGCAAATCATTTTGAGGCTGAACAGGGAAACTTGATTTTTGAACGTAAAACGTTGTACATATCAATTAATCCCTTGTCCTTCTGAGTCTACAATTAAAAGAAAAGTGGGTAATGTGTCTAGATATAGCCCTCATCAAAATTGCAAGTCGGACCAAATGGCCCCAATGGTTTCAGAGCCTTGTTCAAATGACTATAATCATTCGTATAGTAGCGAGCAGAGATGATCAATGATGTCTTCTAACAGAAGGATTGCTTCTGGGATAGTCAAACGTCCTATTAACATCTAAGTTGCATACAATTCGCTCAGGATTTCTATGAACTCAAAACACTGTCAATCATTCTACTTGAAAACGAAGAATTCCAATTGAATTTGAAGATTCAAATGAAAGAATAATGAAAGAAGTAAATAAACCAATATAAAATATCGTATAAAAACGATTTCCTTGTTCTAGCTAATTAGTAGATAATAAGAATTCCTTCAATTTTTTTTTTCATTTTGAACTTGTTACAAAGCAATTTTGAATTTTCTCCTTCTTTGCTTCCATCTTCAATTTTTTTTAATTCAGCAGACTTTACATCACAAAACATTAATTTGTCAGCAAGAATAAAAAAGAAACAAGCATTCTTAATGAGTTGTGTTGACGTTTAACAAAAAAAAGCAATATAAGGTAACGAGTGAACTCGTATTTAGTGAATGATAGTTGCTGTGTGTGTGTATTCTAATTAAAATCTATCCTAAATTGATTTGTATCCACATCTTATTCAATTTCATAAACGAAGATAATGCAGAAGAGAAACAAATCCGAATTGCTTACCCTGCCTACTGTATGCTAGCAAGTAAAGCTATAATAATTATTTCCTCGGATATCGTAGGAAATCTATAATTATGAGTAGTGATCTAACATTTACATTCCTATATAAATACGTATATGCCAAAACACAAACGCATACGATTACACATTCTTTCTCTCTCTCTCATTCTCTCCTGTCACTCTTTCTCTCTCTCTCTCTCTCTCTCTCTCTCTCTATATATATATATATATATATATATATATATAGAGAGAGAGAGAGAGAGAGAGAGGAAAAGAGAGACGGACAGACAGAGAGGGAGTAAATGAGTGAGTGCAATATGTATCCAATATATTTCCAAAAGTTCGTTTGAACATATGGAATATTTTGTTTCATTCTATACATGCTTAATTAGACAGAGAAAAATGGTAATCAAGTACCAGAAATCTTTTTCCCCAAACTTATTAGGGAAATATTTCATTATTTCTTTCTCTGTTTGTAATGCACATAAGGTGAGTCAGAAGGAACAATTCAACTGCTTTTGAGAATACTCCACTAGAATCAATGTCTGATACCGCGCTGGTCGTTTTGTGAAATGATGCATCTCTTTTTTTTTCGACGAAGTGATCTTTTGTTTTCATTTTTCACCGACTGCTGCTTCATCAGATACTTTTTCATACCATTTCATTTTACCAGCTGTCAAAAGATGAGGAGATAGTAGTTTCTGAAAAGTAATTAAGGACATTGGGCGAACAGGATGATAGGAGATATAAGATAATATTTGCAAAGGATCATAGGAATAATCCAGCAGACATCGACACCCTACTCTAAATACAGAATCATAATTGGAACCCTAGTTCTGGAGTTTTTTGTAAGGGGTGGGGGTAGAACTAATCTCAAGTTGATAATCTGAATACTGAAAGGTACAACCGTTGATTGTAGCAAAATATCTTTGTAAAACTTTATTGATGAAACTTGATTGAAATTAACATAATTCAATGATCAGTTACTGAAGATCAGATTAATTCTTATGTTGAAGCCAGACAAAAGGTAAATGACGAAGGATTTTATACTATTTGTCTTTATCTCGAAAATACATTTTATAAAGTAAAATTCTAAAATCAATAGTATGCTGACAAAATACATAAAAAGATATTTCTGCTTTTCATATGACAAACATTAATTGTAGTCAGGTTTGATTCCGTTCACAATACTAAAATGATACGTCATAGGTATATAAATGTAAAAATAAAAAAACACAAAAAATCATTTGATGTTACACATTAAACGATATTTTTTGTGAGAAATGAACCTGGATAAAGTAGCAAAAATGTACATCATCACGAGAACTTGATTGGAATATCATGACAGAACAAATAAGACAAGGGTGATGTTAATGTAATTTTAATGTACGTGATTTAGTATTCCAGACTAAATAAAATGAATAGTACACTACATGAAAAAGGTTATTGCAATAAAGCCGTCAGTGTCTGAGTATATATCAGATTATCTCTCTGTATTTTTAAGAAGTACAAAAATGATCTAAAATGTAGACACACCTTTTATGATTATCAATATTATCTCATTTTATCTATATGTGGAGCATATCCCTTCGGATGTCAATTAATTGAACTGATATTCATATTGCATTCGGACATTGAAAAGTTGCAGATCACACTAACACACACACACACAAATATATATATATATATATATATATATATATATATATATATATATATATACATAAATATATTTATGTGTGTGTGTGTGTATATACATATATACATGATATTTATGTACATATATATATATACATAAATACATCATATATATATGTGTGTGTGTGTGTGTGTGTGTGTGTGCACGCATCGTTGTACGTATAGAAACTCATATATTGGTATTTGAAAATGATTGACTGAAGTGACAGATTCTAGATGAAATATTTTTTCCAAATATATTCAATGTTTAAGGCTGTTAAACTTTTTAGTCTCTGCCCCATTCCATTTCACTCTCTCTCCCTCCTTCATATCTCTTCAGCTGCTTCAATGTCTCTTGCTTCCTCCTTCTCTTTTCCTCTCTCCTTATATATATGTGTATATAAATGTGTATATATAAATATATATATATATATATATATATATTTATATATACACATATATATGTATATATAAATATATATATATATATATATATATATATATATATATATATATATATATATATATATATATATATTCATATATACACATATATATTTATATATACACATTTATATACACATATATATAAGGAGAGAGGAAAAGATAGGGAGGAAGCAAGAGACATTGAACATGTATAGATAGATAGATAGATAGATGGATAGATGTATACACATATGTATATATATATATATAAATATATATAAATATATATACATATATATATATACATATATATATGTTTGTGTGTCTGTGCGTGTGTGTGTGCGTGTGTGTGTTTGTGTGTGCGTGTGCGTGTGTGTGTAAGAAGTCGGGCTGAACCGGAGCATAACTCGAAAAATGAATCAAACAGCAACTTTTTACATATCTGTGAACGTGTGTGAGTGTGCGGCATATTGGTGTGTTTGGTTGCGTCTAAACAAGGATACACATAATGCAAAGGACCTGCTAATCATTGGCTCATGCAAGTGGTAGTATTTGTCATTGCAGCTGTAAATTTTAGAAATTTAAGTTGTCATTTATCAAGTGTAGCGATATGAAATGAAGTCCATGCTATTGCCAAATTTTTGTCTGAACAAAGGACCCTCATTTTATATTTGTGTCACGTTCATCAATGCACATTTAATCTCTTAAGCTGAAAACTCGTATTCATGTACGTAACAACACATGCTTCTACATATAATTATATACAAGATTGTACACATGGACAACGTTCCTAAATACTTTTGTTAAAGAATGCATCAGTGTTTGTTTCAGATTCAAACCATCTTTTTTATTATCCTTTAACAAATATTCTATGATATCCTTTATGCCTTTGCTGAACTTATATTTTTCAATAGGCTATTTTGTTGAATTTTAACGATGAGAAAGTATGTTACAATGTAGATATTCAAAGAATAAAACCACAAATTTGTATTTGGGCTTGTTAAAAAATTCCCCCGGTTTTGTGGTTATATAAAGATGTCTGGGCGTGCTCTTTAATATATCCCTTTAGAACAGGGGGAAAGCATGTTCTGTTTGCGAATGATTTAAACAATTAATCCTCTATTAAAAACAGATTCGATATAAAACAGACTCACGTCAGAACCTCCTATTTCTAAATGCTTCAGATATTCCTTACATTGGGAATTGATGTCATTTAATATCGCCTGAATAAACTGCATTTTCGAGAAGAACAAATTCAGTGCATGAGCTGATATGAGCTGAGGTTATTTCATTATTTTTTCCTGTTAAGTATTGTCAAAATTATCTTATATAAAGAATAATTTTAAAAAATTGCAAATCATCATAAGACATTTCTACCATTATACAATACACATTTTTTTCCTAATACCAACACAAATTTTCAATTTTTGTATTTTTCAATATTTATGAGCTGTGGATTGATAATCCTGTATATAAATGCATAGTGATTACACAGGCTGATATATTGATACCGGTAGCGAACAATGTCAAATAATGGCAAGTAATAACGGAAGACACTTTTAAAGACCATCTGTATATAAGAACAAATTTCAACTTTAATAAGGACTCACAATTAATAAATAACTTAATAATATAAATAAATTATTGTAGAGTAATTTCACCAATCTAATTTAAAACGAAAAAGAGAAGCAGAATGATTTGGAAAAAAACTTTCGGACAAATGAGAAGAAGTAAAGTTGATGAAGTGAATTATTAAAATATGAAGAGGACGAGAAGAAAAAGAATCAAAGGTGACAAAGAAGAAGATAAGGGAGAAGAAACTGAAGCGAAAGAGTAGGAAAAAACAGAGACACAGATGGGAGCAAATGAAGAAAAAATAAAAGATTATGCACACGAACAAGAAAAAGCTGGAATGAAAAGGAATGATGAAAAGATGAGAATAGGAAGATTTACGAAGAAATGAAGAAAAGTAACGAAACTCTGAATGTTCACTGGCAGCTTCTTTCGAGAAGCTGTGAAAACTGCAATTGCTGGGAATGACATTCTCGGGGACTACCAATTCTAAAGAGTAACGTCCCGGTAAACCTATCAGCATGTATATAGAATTAAGACAAGAGCCGTATTCTTCAATTTTTGTTGTCAAATAGAAGCATGGTTGACTAAGAGAATGTTCGTTATACTTGCCTATTTTGTCATAAAAGATGCTGGAAAAAAAGTATCGTGCTCTATAATAACACTGATTCTCGAAATAAAACATATGTACATAATTTGATTCAATCAAGCATAACACAACTTTATACTTCAGTTGTTATGAATTGATTATATATATATATATATATATATAATTTAATTACAAAAACGCATATATATTGAGATGAAATGAAGGATGATCAGTGGTGCAACATATGGTTTCCATGAAGATTAGACTCACTAAATTTGCACTAGACTGCAAGACTCTGAAACAACGGGGGATTATTTGATAATTGAGCTCATCACATCAGCAAATAGGTCTGCATAATTTTTTGGTAATGCTAACAGCCTCAACTCATTCACTTCATAGCTTAGCCATATGACAAGTTCACAACCAAGTTCAAATCAAGGTTTAGTTGTTTTGCTATCACACAAACCACAATGCAATATATATAAGTGCATTTATGTGCTCAGTGTGTGTGTGTGTGTGTGTGCGTGCGTGTGTGTGTGTGTGTGTGTAGTTCTGTCTGCTTGTATCTTAGCATTTGAGTACTACCACAGATTTCGGATAAATGATAACAATGTTAATGCAACGTTGTGGAACTTACAACCATAGGGCATAAAGGGAAATATCCGTACCTATAGGCAATACGCATTAGTACGTCAAAACAATGAGATCTTTTTGGTTTGATACTCATTAGTGTATATTTTTCTTGATTGGAGCCTTTCATGAATGGAAATATAATCGGTGTAAATATAGAAAATCCGTCGGATTTTAGGAACAAATTTTGAGTATTTTTCCAAGTGAAAGATGAAGTGAATTATTTTACATTCTATTATACATTACGTTTTCTGTTTATTTTCTCCATGTTTTGTTTTATATCCATCTTAGATCAACAAAGTACTGTCTCGGCCACGTTAACGTTATTTTTTTTCCAAACATAAGAAGTCATAACAACAAATTTTGAATGCATGTCGGCCAAGTCTTAGGACCAGAAGTCACGCATTGCTTAATCGCTCATTTTACCTCAATTGCATGAATGCATCTAACTCTATTCTCTTTTTCTGACTTCCTATGATCGGTACTTTTTGTTCCTTTTCAAAATACATAGTGTCAGTGGGATATTAGTAATTCAGCTTTTCTGTTACGTTCATCCCTGATTTCAGCAATGAATGTTCTGATCAGCTGGAGTGCAGTACTCTCACTCCCGACAGAAAAGAGTATTCCAATGATTTTTTTCTTTTATTTTATTTTTGAAATATGTACTAAACTCAGGTTGTTGTTTTTGTTTACATAAGTTCATTTTTTCTCACTGATTTTGTTGACATTGCTCTTACTTATTAGTTTTCCTAATATCATTTACAAATATATTTAAATAAACCCTAATCCTGAAATACTGAAACACAATACTCGCCAAGTTACTCATTTTTGTAGTGTTTAAGGAGTTGCTGTTGGGGCACTTCCCCCTCACCCGAAGTGAGTGATGTGGATAGGCCTTTTGAGACCAAAAACCCATCAGGAACGGCCGTTATACGTTTAATTGTGCGGATCATGGGGAGTATCAGGTCATCTCCTGTCATGGTGGCCCATGGCGAGTTGAAGGGGGTCTGGTGGAGTGGTCACAGCTGGTGATGTTTGGAGTGACCATCGAGCGTCAGCTGCTCATAGCACCCATTCTATCAGCTGTTGGTGAGTAGCGAACAGGCCTGGGTATGTGCAACGCTTTAGAGGGAAAAAAGGAGGGAAAAGAATGACAGTACAGGAAGTACATTTATTTATTTATTTATTTAATCATCTGATTTTATTTTGTTTTATTTCATATTATTTTTTCCCTGAGGAAGGTCTGTGTCCAACGATGGACGTTAAAAGACTGATGATGGTTGGATGATGGAATTTTTTTTTACAGATTTTGGGAATCTGCTAATGTCTATTTTAACATCTACACATTCTATTAAATTAACTATCTACCTTTGCAGGTGTTTACGAGTTTTTAAAACCTACAAAATAAGTAGGAACATCATTTCATTGAATCAGACTTATTTCTGTCTCCATATGCATATTTTTGTAGTGGAATGAGCTTCCTCATGATTCATTATCATTTGATGCCTATAACAAAATCCACATCTCTTGAATAATATCATGTCTCTAACAGTGAGTCATAACTTTCTTAAATTTCTCCCTTTTTTTGATGTTATAATCACAAAGCTCCACTTATTCATTATCAAAACAACTTCAGCAACACATAGATAACAAAAGTTTGAATATTACCGAACTTTAAGTAATGACATCTAACAATCAGTTGCAATTATCAAAAGCTAGTTCTTGCTTTACATTTCAAAGAAATATTCCTCAAAATACTATATCTTATAAACAGTAGAAATCACATATAGACTGACACATCGAACCAGATTCCATGAGAAATAGAGATGAATGTATTTTACATATCCGGTTGTAACAAATATATACATTTATAATGACCGAATCTGTTAATAATGCCAAGCCATCCAGTGATATTTCAATGTTAGATTCGGAAAAGCCTTGTATGACTCAAGATTTGAATAAAAATGTCGGATGAGAGACATTACTTAGATGTTTACGATTGCAGCTGGCCATATTTCGCAATTGGTGTAAACCACAAGCGAGCAGCTGGCTCATAAATGTCTTTACAAAAGAAATATTAATTCCTTTCATTCGTCGCACATATCATGAAGAAATAAAACCACAATAATAATGGCTCCAGCGATCATTTATCTTAGTGATAGGGACCGAGAAACATGCAAAAGTTGATTCATACCATCTCAAGCAAAGAACTGTCATTTATGCCTTTATCTGTGATTGTCACACACCGAAGATTCCACCAAGTCTGTCTCTTGGACATTTACATTCATTAACCATATCATATAAACATGCATGTCCATCGGAGCCATTTGTTTGAATGTGTCCATTACTTAATTTAATAAAAGATACTTAAATTCATGATGAATACAAAATATATTTCAGAATAGATACGCTTGCATTCAAGCAAACAATGAATATATGGTATTTCTTTTTGTAATAACTATCTATCTACCACTTTTCCCCTTTATACAAACCCGAGGCAAAAATAAATAGTGATCATAATTCCGCCCTAATCTGAAGTTTATTTAAGGTTTGGTCGTTGATAATTACTTATTCCAAAATGTAACGAAACAACTACTGAATAATTTTACTTCAAGCACAGAAAATATCAGATCCCAGGTTCCAGACAATTTAAAATCAAGTTTCATTGAATATCGAAATCTTAAAATCAATTTTTAAATGTGATTTGCTAGAGGGTAGTGATGAGAGAGAAAGCTACCTAATTAAGATGGGATAAAAATAGTGGTTTCGTAGAGTTATGTCCAGAAATCCAATCAAAAATGGCTATACAGCATCTTCATATCAGATCAGACTGGAGATGATCATTTCTTATATGCTTCTGCATTAAATGAGCAATGAGAAAGATGAGGACTGAAGACATTTGTATGGAGTTCAGCTGCAAAAGAGCTGTTTAGATGACACTTCTTATCTAATCTTTTGAAACGACCAGCTGTTAAACCATCCTCTTTCCTTGGATCTCCCTCTATTCATTTCTCTCTCTCTCTCTCTCTCTCTCTCTCTCTGTTTCTCACTCACTCTGTCTCTCTCTCTCATATATATATATATAAATACATAAACAGTGTTCATGTGAGGTGATCCGAAACAATGTTGGTAAGATGACGATTTGAAAACAAAGAAAAATTTAGGATAGAAACAGGCGTTTTATATTCAATCATCCCATTGACATGTTTTGGTGCATCTCAATGGTTGTGGAACTTACAGTTATTGTAAAAAAAAAAACAAAACTGTATGTTTACATATTTGTAGTGATAAGATTTCTGCGTCGAGTTGATTCAATAGGACTGGGAAGGAGGGCATTTGTATCTTTGTACGCGAGGGAAAAAACAACACAAAATTGTCTGAGATAAAAATGAAAAAGAGATAAGTAAGGATAGGGGTCAGGATTATGATGGTCAGTTTTTCGGTTATTTGTTGTGGTTGTGTTTTTATTATAATGGAGATCATTTGATGGATAGACATTGACATGTATGGGGTAGGATGGAAAGAGTGGGGTACGTTTTTAATTTTTCAGTTGATGGTGGGTAAGACTTCTAATTCAATTCCTAAAGGTTGGTATGTGTGTGGTAATACTGAGCTTTAGAGTACAAAAAACGGGTAATACACAGCAGGCCCTCTAGGAACCAGTATGTGCACAGATATACCACCTATTTGAGAAAGAGAAGAACACATGGAAAAACCTACATTTCAATTCCTTCCCGCTTCATGTATGCCAACATCAATCCATTTGATTTTAGACACCACAACTCTATTAGAAAAAAATAAAACAAAATAAATATTCCTGAATATTCCTGAAAACTGACCATTTTCATACCCATGTGGACAAATTGAAACCTCTCCAACTTATACAAAACAAGGCTGAACATAGGGTATGTCTGTTTGCAACAAGTCCACATCCTCAGTCCCCACGACGGTAGTGCTTTCCGCAATTTTCCACACAGGTCACAAGGACAATCCAGCTGTTTGCAACTTCAAACACAAACATTTGTTAAATGTGTGCTGACTGTGGTTGTCTTCTAAGCCCTCAGAGTAGCGAAACGATATCATATACCAGGTTCCAGTCGAGTTCTTGAGAGTCAATTAAAATCGTGTCTCACTAAGTATCGACATAAAGTACATATATATATATATATATATATATATATATATATATATATATATATATATATGTATATATATATATATTTAAATATATATACATATATATAATTATATATATATATATATATGTATATATATATATATGTATATATATATATATATATATATATAGCGTTTAGAAGATTTTATTTAGAATATAACAATAAAGCCAAAATAGAACTTCCATTCCATATACTTTATCTTATTAATTTTGTATATTCATAAATAATTCTTTGGGGAGTATGAAGTGAATGGAAAGCCATCATTTACGTGTTCAAAATTATAAAATGATTCCTTTTACCTCATTGCAAAGGGCCAAAAGGGACGGGGAACTTGTCCCCTTTTTAGGATGCCTCAATGGCCAAAAGACTTTTTTCCATATTTCGGGGAGTCGAATTAGTGGAGGGCTTTTTACCAAATTAAAATCAAATCAAAACGTTTCCAGAGAGAAAGTATTATCAAACGTTCCAGATTAGTGCTCTATCTATAATGAATATCAGACATTTCGAAAAGTAAAGAAGGCATATTATCGCCATCAATGTCCTGATATATTTCAGTTCATCATCCCGCAGAAGCGTCAAAAAATAAGATAAGATCGACAACCCACTTTGTAGATGAAAGATCCAAATGTTAAAATAAATCAATAATTCACTGCATAATCTTTTATCTCATAAGAGATGTATCGATTTATTCTGCAGTTATGTTGTTAAATTTTCATACCTATTATGGAAAAATAAATGTTTACTCAAGAGAAATCACGCTCAATCATTAGAGATAAACGGCAGGAGCAGTTTGCTAATTGGAATCAGGAACAAATCGAAGGAAATATGCCTGAGATCTCGAGAAATAAATAAATGTTTTAATTGAAATTTATTTTTAAAACATCAAAAGATCGTTTGAAGGGCATATGTCATCGTCAAATAGAAAGTTATGCAACACAGGTAGAGACATATGTACACGGGTTTGTGCGTGCAAGATTGTACATCGGAGAACTTTGCCCAGCCATACTATTCGGTAAGACAATGATCAGTGACATGAATAGCGTTTTTAATGAATTGTTCAAGTATCCTCACTTTGAACTTTTTCAAAACCACTGCAACGGCCGATATGTTCTCAAACCCTCCTCATGTATAGATATAATTCAATCGATTACATATTTTACTATTGTAAAATGCTGTCACTTACTTCCATAAACAACTAGAGTTGGATCTGTGAATAGCTCGATTTTGTTGGGTAGTAGGTATTTTATATTCCAGTAACTACTGCTGCATATATCAGAATCCCACCACACGGACCAAAGTCTATAAGAAAAATAATTTTTTATTATTGACGACCAACTATAGACTGATGGTTATCATTGCTGTTTTATCATCTCATTGTATTTTTCAAATATGAGATTCTACAAGTTGGAAGATCTATGTAACTTGAGGAAATCGCTTTTAATGACTATTCGTAAATTTTGTTTCATCATTTATCATCAGTCTTTCAACATCTGTTGTTTGACATAGACCTTCCCGAGAATTCGTCACGCTTCTCTATCATTGGCGTCGCCGAGACATTACTATTCGAATTTGTTTAGCTCGTCTCTCCATCTTATATTCTGCAAGCCACAGTTCTGAATGTGATATCGGGGGATCCATATAGTGAGTCGTGAGGTCCAACGGTCGTCTGCCATTCGTGAAACATGGCCAGCCCTCTTCTATTTGAGCTTTCTAATGGATTCTATGATGTCCTTGACTCCTGTCTTTTCTCAGATGTACTGTGCTGTCTTCTGGTCTCGTCATGCGAGGCGTAGCACACTTTTCTCATGTGCATGTTGCATAATTCTCAATTTGCAGATCTGACTCCTTGTTAGGTTCCATGTTTCAGCTCGGTAAGTGACTATTGGGAGGATGCATTGGTTATACAGAGTTCTGTTTAGGATTAATGGGATCTTCTCATTTTGAAGGTTTAGCTTGCAATCCTAGGGTGATTCTTCGCTTGATTTCTTCTCTTTTTTAAGGTGTCATGGAAATTCGTTATCCAAGGTAGATGTAGTGATCTACTTTCTTCGATTCTGATCTCAGTGTTTTTATCTCTGATGTGGTTGTTGCACTTCGTCTTGCTAAAATTCATGTGTTGGCCGTCTTTCTTGCTCTCTTTGTTTAGTTCATCAATCATTAGTTTGAGGTCGTGCAGGTTCTCTGCAAAAAGAGCAATGTCGTCTGCAAATCTGAGGTTGCTCAGATACTTGCTGTCTATTCAGTTCCCTTTACTCTCACAATCTAGTCTTCTAAAGATCATCTCGAGGCAGGTTGTGAAGAGTTCAGATAAGCTGGTTTCATCTTGTCTTACTCCTTTCTGGAGATGAAAGAGGTCCGAGTCTTTATGTAGCCTGATAAAGGAGCTGCTGTGATTAAACATATGTTTAAGCACTCCAACATATATTGGATCTACACCTTATTGACTGTAGGGATTTATTCTGAGTTGATAAATGCTACAGCGAGAGTAGTTTATATTCTGCTACTTTTTCTTTCAGTTGTTTTATCGAATGTAGGTTTTCGATGGTTGAGCAGCTTCTTTTAAAGCTCTTGTAGTTGGTTTTCATCTAGTGTTTTTGTCCGTTATTTGGTTGATGATTTTTGTGAAAAGTTTTCATACATAGTTGAGTATGCTTATAGGCCAGTAGTTTTTTTTTTAGGTCTTTCGGGTTTACTTATCTATATTTAAAAGCATTATGATAGCTGTGTTCCAACCATCTGGGACTTTCCTGTGTTTTAGACGCAAGTTGAAGAGGACTGCCAGTTTCCTAGTGATTATTTTACCTGCTTTACGGAGTAGGTCGATGGTGATGTTATCTGGTCCAGGGGCCGTTCCTTTCCTTGTTTGTTTAATGGCTCTTTTCAATTCCCACTGGGTTACTTGTGTGAATTCCTCGAGTTGATTGCTCACGTCTTGTGTATCCTGTTCATTGTTTTGTAGCCCTTGTTTGGATGAATAGTTTTTTTGTAAAATCCTTCAACACGTTAAAAAATCCTGTTTTTGTCTGTTGTTAGGTTTCCATTTGCTTCAGTCCTTAGTTGAGGTCTTTGTTTATAGCTTTGAAGCTCCGACCTCTTTCAAGAGTTGATTCGATGACTGCCGTCGTGTATCATCTCCAGTTTTCTCTTCGTTTTTTCTTGGTTAATTCATTTTGTTCGGCCACTTCAATTTCCTCTCTTCTTGTCGTTGGTGGCTTGAGGTTTCTGCATTTTCCCATAGATTTCTGGTTTTGCCAGAGATGTTACTAATGGGTTGTGTTCTCATTGCTTTGAATAAAGTGGTGACTCCAATTATAGATGCTGTCTCTCTGTTGTTTAGTGTGTTGATAGTTGTGTCGTATCGTTCAGTGAGAATTTAAAATCTGTTTTTCAATTTGAGCTTGAAAGATCGAGCGTGCTCTTTTCGTATGTTTAAAGGTTGCAGTTTTATGTGGAACATTTTCCTTCGTTCTTTGTTGATGTTTACTTTTACATCGTACCATTCTGTGGTCGTAGCCTACATTGACTTGATTTGGAAGTTGGATGTCTTTGACGATATCGTTTTTGTCCATTAGGATGTAGTCTATTTCGGTCTTTGTTTCGTGACTGGGGCTCTTCCTAGTCCATTTTCTATTAGGCCCTTCATGATTTTGAATCTGTTAACCGTTGCAAAGTTTACCAGATCTTCTATTTTATTCTTTCTTTCAGAAGTAATACCCCTACGTCTACACGATGTATACATTACTAAGAACGATTATAGTTTTTCTACACAGAAGTTATGTTTTGCAGAAATTATGGTACAACAGCTGTTATGGTAAGGGTGTGATATTCTGGTAAATGTGTAAGTCAATAAACGTGATGAGGTTGAAGTTCGTTACCAGCGAAGAACAACTTCTCCTTCAACCCCAGAGTTCACTTTTGACCAAGTGCCACCGCTTCCTGCATATCTTCAAACATACGAAATATTGATATCCGGATCGTGCATCGGGTATTTTACCTATTCGGTATCAAAATTATCTAATATGATACGATCACCCACGACATTGATTATTGCATACACAATTCAAGTGCTACTTACATCTGCTTCATGAAAAATTCGTTATTGAAACAGTAGAACAACCGATCTGCTACAAAATGGATCGAAATATAATTAATTAGAATATGACAAGATAATATAGACCGAGATTTCTAGTCTGGATATATCTGCTCGTGAAGTAGACCAATAAAACTCAGTCTATCAAACAAATTCAACATAATTAGAATATCCAATAATTATACGATTCTAATTAGGCTAAAATATTTTGATTCAAATTATTCAATAAATAAAACAATGCTTTGTAAATATGACAACTGGCTATAGATACAATACGGGAACATATGATAATTACGACCACGTAAGACGTGATAACAATGAAACATCTTCCCTGTGGCCCAACGATGACGATGATTTGAAAATTGCCGTAGGCAATATACATCCCAAAACACTCAAAAGAGACGTTGGCCAAAAGGTGACGTTCGAAAGGAAACAAATTAACACATCAAACCGAGTAATTCATGGAATGATGAATCTACTCAAATTTAGATGCTTTATGCTGATACAAAAACATGAATATTCAGTGGCTGTTGTAAATTATTGGAAAAAGAATAGCAGATATGCTATCGATAAAACAAGATTGCTATTTTCCAACGCTACAAAGTCCCGAGTTACAACTTATTGTAGATGCTGTTTTTTCCAAGCTTTCGATCATTCATTTTCGAACTGCTGTATTTTATTAGTTCGTCTTGCAAACGCCATGATGTTCGTTTTCTTATTACTAATCTCTGATATATATATAGACACACACATGCACACACACACGCACACACACACACACACACACACACACACACATATATATATATATATATATATATATATATATATATATATATATATTCATTCCAGAGTTATAATAGAAATTATAGATGAACAACAACTACCAGTGACAGCTTCCTGGTATGACAATTATTTTTCTGACATCCACATCAAGCTACAGAAATGTGAACCAAACGAATGAAGATAGATTTTCACGTGGGTTTCTTGAAAGAAGTTTTTTGACAAGGAGGACAGGCCCACTACTTTTAAGAAAGGTCTGTTTAAAACAAAATCTAAGGGCAACGTGTCAGTCGGAGATTTTGTACCCTATATCTTTTCATTCTTCTTATTTTAATGACAACGATATGTAGTGTGATTTGTGATCTAGAATTTAGAAATGCAGATGTAAACCATAGCTATTCCATCTCTACATATAAATTTGAACCATGAATAAAATGTATTTATTCTAATCATAAAACACAGATCCCAATATTTCTAAACGCAAATCTATATTTTTTCGAGTTAAATGATATTTTTAAAAAATTCATAACTACACAACTTGAAACCGGTATGTAGATCTAATTGCTCGTTCATAAAAAAATGAAATAATGATTATTTTAAGAGATATATGATTTATTTAACTCTTGGGCTGATAATGATTTTTAAGGTTATTAGTTTCAGTTCTTCATTCATTCAACCCCGTTGTCTATTTTTAGGAATTGCTGTTGTCTATGATCACTTAATATACCACCATCGGAAAATTCAATATCATCAAAATTCAGCTTTTGCTTATGTCACTTGGAAGATCCTCATGTATCAGCGTTCTATTTACATGATTTACTTTTGCTACCATTCTATGGGCACCACGATATTACCACCCTCTTTTCAATGAGACTATAAATAACTGTGGCGATTTGCACGCGTATATCAAAATTACATAATCAAGACAATATTCCCCACACTTGCTTATGTATCACACGAGGAATCATCATGTTAATCAATTATTTACTGACCTAACAAATAATTAGATTTGCGCTAAATTCTTGTGCATTCATCTAGAAATGCATCCTTGTTCCCAATTCTACTAGTCTACCACATACCCTCAGCTAAAATATTGTTCAAAAGTACCATAAACTAAAGATAATCTTTATCAGTAATAATGCAATACCTGCATGCAAATATAAACTTGAAGATTCAGTCAATACCTGTTAAACATTCGGCCATAGACTTGACAGTTTGTTCCTCGTCAAACTTCCGAAATCAACGTCAATACCAAATAGAAAAGGTTAGAAACATGAAATAACTCGATTCCATCATTGTTTCTTGCTTTTCTCTCGTATATTAATGAGCAGAGTGGCAGCTCTAATACTCTTATGAAACCCGCCAGTTGTTGTGTTACATGGTTTTGAGAATCACAGAAAAATAGAATATGCTGTGTTATTTATGCCGCAGAAACGATTTCATTTTATCCACACGCATATTCCATATCAATGCATCACACTTAATGAAATTCTGTGTTTGAACTCTGTTCTAACTCAAAGCATTATCTGGCAATATCTGGCTCAAACTTTGTTACTACTGAAAAGCTATCGATGTTTACCAAATTCCTGTTAATGAGTGGATAATTTAAGGTTGTTAATCATGCTGATGACTTGAAAATCATTGATAGCTCAGCGTAGCTGCTACTAAGTATATTTTATTAGGCTTTCAATCCGTCAGTCAGTTATTCTGGTGGAAGTGACAGAAAACACTATTATATTGACTGGACCGTTAGCAAAATCACCGTTATCAACACATAGGTGTCAGACATTCCAAGCACTCTTAGAAATAGAAACATTTTTTCAAAATTAAATGATACGTGTTTTGTAAATTCAATTAGATTAACAGAAATAAGCCTACCTGCTTTGTAGCTTAATAACGAGGACATTGATCAAAGTAGAAACATGAAGTTCCACCTAATAGATAGCCCACTATTCTAAAATCCATGAAGTATGCAGCAGTACTGTTGGCTTCCTGACTGTCATTGTTGGTAATCCTTGCTTTAAAAAAATGCAAAATACAGTAGCCGAAGCAAACATAAAAACAACGGTATATTACAGTCATATACAGGAAAGGTTAGGTTATTGTTTTTCAGTAACAGATTAAGATGTCCTGCATGTTTTCGCTAAAAGATAATTGTTACGTAAGTGCTATGATGTAAGACGACCGAGCCATAACGCTCTATATAGTTTTAAGTATTCCTTGTCCGTTTTGAGAGCTCAGGGTCTAATGAAGAATATCTGCACGTATTCACTTGTGCATGCCTGCAAAATATTTCTAAGTTCTCAATGTGCGTCAATGTAATTTTTGGAAGTTGTAAATAACAACCAGATGTGCCAGACTTTAAAAATAAATCAAAGATGAAATATTTCGCAGGCCTTCTTAAGAGGTTAAGCCCTTAATCGATTCGAATAATGATTCTGCTTGATGAGTAAACTGTTTAATCCTTATTTTATTTCATTTATTTATTCATTTTTGTTTTTTGCTACTATCAAAGGGTTTTAATGAAATTTCGTTGAATGAGAAACTGACGGGAGAAATGATCATGTTTTCGAGCAGATTCACCAATTTTCCTCCCCTAAATAGTACTTTTATATCCATACAAACGAATTATCAGAACTTTCTAAACGAACTTTTCTGGCCTCTAACAACGAAATGAAGCTGAAATAATTCACAGCGACTTTTAGCCATAAGCTTCTAGAGCAGTGAATCTGAACGTGGATCACTCAACTCAAAAGGAGACCGTTTGAATATACAGGGGAGATTTTGAATTCCTGTGTGATGAATAGTTCTGTTGCTCCAAGTAAAGCTGTGTTGATACTTAGCTGAGCACTTTCTGATGAGATAATAGTAATAATTCCTGATTATACGATATCATTAATTCATAGCTTCACTCTACAACTGTTTTGTCACATATCCTAAACGCATTATCTTTCTGAGTTTCAAAAGCGTCAGCGTAATTGATTTTAGTAACTAAATTTCACCAAAAAAAAAAAAAAAGAAATTGGTCAAAAATTAAATGCGCGCTGTGAAGTTAATTTATCAGTTTTTGTCTCTTCAACGGTATGTATATCGACTAGAGAAGAATCCTAGTAAAAAAAAACTTCGACGGTATTCAATTCTTTCACCCCTTTGACATATGATTGAAAGTTTTTACTATTTTTTTGAGGGGGGTTTCCAGTGAGGAGGACATCAAGCCATGAAGCATGATTTAGATCGATGCTATATATCCACATAACGCCATAACTTTTAAAAAATCGGGAAAAGTAATTAATTGTTCTTTGAATGGGAGATATTTTTTAAATTCATTTCAGACATTTATGTATTCCCTCGTGTTTGCCCGTATACAATTTCCGTGTGTCATATGCTGGTCAAGGATAATCTTTGGTCTGAACAAGTACTGATTTATTTTCGGAGTGGATCCAGGAGTTTCCGTACTGTTACCTTTTCTCTATTCGAACGATCTCTGAACGGATATTTCTCTGCTTTTTAATTACAATTGACTTGACAGGGTTATACGTATGTTTCCTACAAAACGGAGAGGATCCTAAAAATTCATTTTTCGCGATACTTTACCAAGTACATAACTTATCAAGAAAATGATAAAACAATTTTGTTACCATTCATCATGTCGGCGAAAGGGTATCATGTCACCCGTTATAGCAAGATGTGTTACAAGTTTTTAATACGAATCAACCATCATGCACAGCAGCAAATCTATCAAATGGGACGCATGTAAATGTGTCTTTATTGAATATTTTAATTATGTAAATGAGTATCAAAACGTAGTTCTGCATATAAGTCCAACTCACATTCAAGGCATTTCTATCTGATATCAGGTCGTTATGCATTTTCTAAACGTTCTTCATCCTCTCTGTTTCTGAACTTGCAAACTAATAACATTATTTCTAATCAAGTTCTGTTGGTTGATGACATCATTTTTTTTTTAATATAAAGATATCTTTCTTCGGGTGGGAAGTTAACTGAAACTGATTGAGGAATAAAAGGGCATTTTGTGCCCATTCGCTGTCCAGGGATCAAGGATGAAATTTCTCATACTCTTTTTTTTGTGTGTCCTGGACATGGCACGAGGTATCGACAGTGATTACATAGGACTTTAAATGACTAAATATAACCTTAGTAACAGTAGCATTTTGAAGTTTTTCAGTGATTTGACCGTCGAATTAAAATTCTCACCTCGAAAAATAGTCGATTTCTCACTACACTTTCGTTTTCCCCCATCATTATGGGCTGGTGTTTGTGGTTGACATCTCAACTTTGACTGGACTCAATTACTGAGTAATATAAGTGAGGAAATCGGGCTTTGAAATCAACAAAATCGATGGAGGAATACCAGCCACTGAAACAAAAACTATTATGGGATATTCCCGCACACGGATCTACTTGAAACCACTCTTTGAATACGTTTTTGAGCCTCTAAAAGAAGTTCTCTTTCGTATTTCTACCTTTATTAAAAGAGGTACTAGATTATATGTTTGAAAATTGGGGATTGATACGACCATAACAAATTTGATGGAGAAATACCTTTTTGAATAGGTAGACATAAGCTCTCAACATCTGTCCTGACTGCAGAGATATTTAGTCAAAATGCTTATTGCAAAACGCAAAGTTACTTTTCACGGATGAAATATTGAAAGCACTTGTATTTCGGGAAGCCATGTTAAGGATGGGTTCGTTCCTCGGATTACGTTAAGACATGGTGAAAACATTGAACTGTTAATTCATGCACAAGCAAGTGAGCAGCATGCATGAATAAGGTTTTAGAAAACAACTGAATAAATTTTTCGAGAAAAAGTATTGTATTTTCCCCTTAGTTTGCAATCGAGTAGTGTAACGAAACACGTGCTTGTACATCAAACAAAGAAGAAAATTACTTTTAGTGGTATTGATTGCGAGGATGGGCTGCCCAATCGCAATTTATAGTGGCAGTCGGGGACAGAACACATCCCCCTCGCAGTCGGCTGGTGAAGGTTGGAGAACTAGATGAGTTCATGGAAAGTGTCCATGTGGAATGGAAAATTGATTGACCATTTCTGAACGATTGCAATCTTCTACTCCTGTCTTATATGAAGTTTTCTTTCCGTCCACTGAAATATTGTCAGGCTTTTGTTTTTGCCTCTTGAATTTGCGGAAGCTTTCATGATTAAACAAACCATTTAGTTAACCGTAGCTTCCCATTGAATGTTTGTGTCACATGCAAAAGCGTTGTTCATGTGTTAAAAATGATACTGTTTAATTCGTTTTTGATGAGAGAATGAATAAAACAAGAATTATACATAGAGAGAACTTGGTCATACTGAAATGATTATCTTTTTCGATTGGTAAAACAGAAATAGATTTTTATTTTGACTGTATTGTCATGATTTGAAAATACAACGACTCAAATTCAGGTCACGTTAATTACACCAATATTTGGATCTGTTTTAAAGGTAAATATAGACATACAGTACTTGCACATAGGGCTCGTCATACAACTGAAAAAGGACAGAGGTTGAATGTATATATGTTTAAACCAGCAACTATCGATATCAATATGTTTTGCATTACTATTATTGTTAGTCATACATAGAAGCAAATGTATTCAAATTCTTTGAATTTATACTCAATTGCACACACGTGCACACACGCACACACATACATGCACATACTCACACATGTATATGTATACATATATATACTTTACACAATTCATGCTCACTGCTTGCATATACGTATATGTGTGTACATAATATACCAATATAAAAATATATACTTTTATCCGTATTCATATATATATATGTATGTATGTATGTATATATATATATATATATATATATGTATATATATATATATATATATATATATATATATATATATATATACATATATATATATATATATATATATATATATATATATATATATATATATATATATGTGTGTGTGTGTGTGTGTGTATGTAGAGGCCAAAATCAATATATATACAGAATATTGAAAATGTTCTTGTATATTTGTGTGTGTGGGTATGGATTTACATGTGTGTGTGTTTATACATGTGTGGCTGTCTCATTCTTCCTCTATCCGTCTGTATGTCTGTCCTACTCTCACTGTCTCTCTCTCTCTCTCTCTCTCTCTCTCTCTCTCTCTCTCTCTCTATATATATATATATATATATATATATATATATATATACATACAAACAAACAAACTAACAAACAAATACACGCTCACATATATAATATTAATATTTTCTTGATCATTGATTTCCTTTAGGCACTGATGTTAATCAGGGGGATTGCATCAATCCAAGGATATTCTTGCCATTTCAGTCGGTTTACCAGATTAAGCAGATGCCAAATGCGGAAGGCTTTTGCATAATGATATGTGGAAAGCGAGGTCGATCTCTCTGAAGATATCAGATTAATGCTATTTTCGTGATTTGTTTTTTCTTCAAACCTCTATCAACTTTGATCTGTCATTCTCCATCTGGATTTCCGTTTTGTCTGTATCTTGCGTTCTTTTTCATCTTTGTCTTACATTTTTGCATATATATATATATATATATATATATATATATATATATATATATATATATATATATATATATATATATATTTATATATATATATATATATATATATATATATATATTGAATTTTGTCGATCTCGCATGGCATTTGATATAGTTGCATTCTCCTCACCGGCACTAGTTATTGGTGATTGAAATGAAGAGAAGTAAAGGATTCCAAATGCTGATTTTGTAAGCAATCATCGAAATATATAAACATGCTTTCCAAATTTAAAAATAAAACCTCCCAGAGATATGTGGTCTGCTTCATACACGGACGCTTGTCATTCTTCGAAAGTATGATATCTTAAGTTGGCTGAAGCAATCGATTGACAGTTTTAATCCATTAATATTTACTTTCTAAAAGCATACAGTAACTACAGAATTGAGGAAGAATTTTTGGTATTATTTTGAGTAGTAGACCGAGGCCAGGACGTTTATAACGATAGTTGTATCAGTGTATTATCTGGTTTTAAAACGGTAATAGCGACCATATGCGACAATGATAATTCTACTTGAGTATCATTTGCTTCAAAAGAAATGAAAATTATCATATACATCAAACAATCGAAATTCTATTACAGTATTATTTGGTTTAATCAGCCACCCAGGATAATAGCTATCAAGTGATAGTTCCATAACAGTTTTATTTCATTGGAATGGTTTAAGACTTTTGTTTTGTTTTGAATAACAGAAAATAACCATAATATTCAGACAATACTTATGTGACAGTATTGTTGCTGACCGTAGCAATCGAGGTAGCAATGATAATATTTGATCTTCAGCTGATGATGCATCGATATAACAGTGAATATTAAATGAAAATAAAAATGCTCTTCTTTCAGCTTGAATCAATATTCTTATTTTTGCTTTCATTTATATTCCATGCATTCCAGTTCAGAATTGAAGATCCCACGTGATTTTGTTTCTTTAATTTTGTAAGATATTGTTTTTTCATGCATCATTTTTTTATATAGTCGAATGACAGTGGTTTGAACATTGCCTGTGGCTATACTTATTGTTGTCTTTTTTATGAGCTGACGCTGATCTTCATTATCAATGTCATCAGTTGTCTTTCTTTGTGTTATTAACATGGATTATAAATGATTTGTATTTTCCCTAGTCATGGCTCAGAAATTTGCCTAAGATAAATGCTTTGATTTTTACTGCTGAATTCTTGTTTCCTTCCTTCAAATCCAGTGAAAAATTTCACTTGCTCTTCAAAGTATGTGACATAACAATCACTGCGAAGAGGATATATTGAGAGATGAAATTAGATACAGCAGGTGCAGTAACTGTCTGATCATTTTCATATCACATATCTTTGATGCTTTCACATTTCCTTTGAAGTTCTCGGAAAAAGCAAAATGAATAAACATGAAAAATCATGCAAGCCATAAAGCATCAATGACATTCTGACCTGTGTTGATGTTACTGCTCCATTTAGATGATATCATTTTCATATTGCAAAATGTTTGTATGGGAAATACAAAACTCTTAGAACTTTCCCGATTCCTTATCAGTAACATTGTTATTTGAATTGTGTATCTAGTCCACCAAACTTATTGTCCTTCCTGACAGGATAGGAGTAAATAAAGTAGTTGAAAATTTGTTACACCAATCATCCAAGTTTGTGTGTTTTTTTTCTTGTTTACTATGTGCCTGAAGACTAAATGGACGAAAAAGAATGAAGTGTGCCTAAAGCCAATATTTTCAAGCAGAAGGACTAGTATGCCTACGAAAAAAAAGTATTTGGAATCATGGCTATCAGCCAACCTCTTGCATCGGTTGGGAATCCATGATTCTCTCAGTCACGAAGCAAGCAAATTTAAGCTTGTAACAGTGCAGTACAAAACTAGTCCAAGTAAAGAAAATTACATTAGGTGATCGTTTTATACTCTGTAAGACATTATAGTGACTGCACGGATCTCTTTATCCTCTACGCCCAAGTCTCGACCCATCGTCCAAAGCTCCATCAAATCAGCGTAACACACCATCGACACTTCTTCTGCCTTTGATTTCTAAAAACTTTACACACACACACGAACACACATACGTACACACAGACACAGATGCAGACACGCACACACACATACACACACATACGTATATATATATATATATATATATATATATATATATATATACACACACATATATATATGTGTGTGTGTGTGTGTGTGTGTGTTTGTGTGTGTGAAAATGGGGAAAAGGGAAGGATAACATTATAGTTATTCAGGTGTATTAGATTTTGATGAACATGGACATGTTTTGTACGATCAGAAATAGAATATGAATGAGCTTGTAGACTCCCTGCCAACTATCTTAGTGATTTAGGGTAATTTCATGCCCCTTGTTCATTAATCTTGATTTGTGTTCAAACTCAGTGGAAGTCATAAAATTCAAGTTGTTTGTGAGTTGAAGAGGGAGGAAAAAGAATCAGTCTGTTAAGATCTTGCTAAAACTAATCAATTTTCCAGGGAACTTTCTTCAGCAAATAAACATTAAAAAAAAAAAGGACTAAAACTCACACTTACAACTGCCAATAAAAATAAAACAATCGTTAAATTCAACGAAGTCTTTTGGTGCATTTTTGTCTGCTATGCACGCAAAAGTCGAATGGACTACCATCCCTTACCAATCCCCATTAGCCTTCCCAACTTTTGCACACATACTGACATACTTAAGAATACACCCTAACTTGACTAGAGCTGCTAACACACATTATCAGACTCATTGATATTCTACCTACTTACCTTTCTCATTGAAGGTATCTCCAGCAACATCCCTTCGGTCCTTTCATCTTTAATATTTTCTCAAAAAAAAAACTCTCCAACCCCTGGAATATTATCACACTCATGGAATTTGAACTGAAATCAGTCCTAATGCGTAAATGACAAGAAGATCCCAACACACTAGTGTCTTGGAGTATTGATGCTGGGTACAGTGAATTGATGTTATATCCATCTTTGAAAGACAAAATTCTCCTGTGGCTTTCGATTTCAGCATATCTAAGAAAAGTTACGGATTAAAACATTGTGTGAATGTTGATCGTTGCTGAATATGTGATAAAATCAGTGGAAAACAAGCCTTTTGTCATTGCAAACCGACTTGTGCTGAGACAAAAAAGTGGGGAATAAATTTCGTCTCTGTAGTAAGTGGGTATGGAATAATGTTAGATGAAGTCAGCTCGTACATCTTATTTTATTCAGAAATTCACCCAAAATTATCTGATGCAAGAAATATGTTCTTCTTTTATAAAGAAACATTTTCTGGAGTTCGTTTTAAAATTTGTGCGAAAAAGAATTGTAAAAGCATTGAAAAAAAATCACTTTAAAATCAATTGGGAAATTTTTAGAGCCAAATATAAACTAGTATTTCATTTTGACAATTGAATGAAAATCACCTCTCTAATAAAATGTTATAAGACTTTCCATATTTTTGCATTGATTACAGAAGCAATTTATGCCAACCTTATTGTGTGGAAAGACTACCTACCTTGAGTAGTTACTCCTGATGTATATTCATACATCCATATATATATATATATATATATATATATATATATATATATATATATATATATATATCGAGGTTTGCAGCAAGGCACATAACTCATTGCCGACAGCAAGTAAATTTAAGATTGATCGGAAAAAAAGATTTGTTCTTCATTCACGAAGAGTGTTTATTTGGTTTCATTGAGAAATGGCTCTCCTTAAACAACGTAAATATTGAAATAAGGCATAATACGATCTATTTTGATTGTTTCGTAACATATATTTTGTATGCATATTTCTCCCTAGCAGTTCATGATATGTTAACATGACCTAAATACATGTATCCATAAAGCATTTGCACTTGTTCTCAAACAGCAAACAGTTTAGGAAAGTACATTGATGCAGACAATTTTTAATTCACTTATGGAAACCAGCTGTTCCAAATCTTGATTTTATATGTTAAACCAATATTTTTTTCCAAACAAGAAATAAAAATGTTTATTCGGAAAAAACTGGCACAGTATTAACGAAGTATTCAGTATCTGCCAAATTCCTGATACCTCTGAATGTTGGCAGAACTACATGGACCTATAAGTGAGATTTCAAATCGTATTCTATAGGAAACAGTCTAATAAAACAATTAAACTGCATTGAAAAAAATCATCCAGAGATGATTAAGAATACTCTCTAACTGGGTTAGTGTTGGTGAGACATCACCCTTCAAGATACCTCCAGGTGTGCGGTGATGAAGTAGACTTGACTTTATCCCTAGCGTTTTATCACTTATGAAACTATATCAAAGCAACATATAGTCCCATTGCTAATTCTCATTCGCAAGAAAAACAGCTGCATTCCAGTATGCACTGAATGGCTGTTCATGGAGTTCATGGTGTTAGACTAAGAAATGGTGTTGGAGTAAGGAAATGATGCTGAAGTTGATGCAGTGCTGATGGTTCCCACCAGAAGTGAACTTTTGATATATATCGATGCTGATCACAATGTCACTAATAACAACTTCGATGTACACTAGTCCTTTCCATGAATCAATTCATACTAGAGGCAAACCTTAACAAATCCACTCACACATCTCAATCATAGACTGGAGTTGGTGTAAAGGGCTAAATTATAATGCATGCATGATCAAAAATCAATAACTGGTAATCATCGTATTTCTTCATTTACTATTCAATGTTCTCTTTCACAGTGAATATATAATAGTGAAAAGATGATAGTTTGACGATTCAAAGAGAGAGAACTATTGGAAAAAATTCTGGTCTTGAAATGATAAATCTTAGCCAAGTCCCTGAAAGACACGGTCCCACCATGAAGTCACACAATTATATTTGTTCACTGGATAGTCATGTAAATCTTTAAAGTCGAGAAGAATGCAATAGATGCTGCCATCTATGTTTGTTGGTATTTCATAAATGATGAAAATTAAATCCAAAGTAGGAAAAATTGCTTAAAACTAAGAGTTATTTAGTGCTCTTTGTCACAACATCATATTTACGTTTATCGAAAACTTATCAATCTATTGTAGGATTGCTTAATAAATTATCTAGAATAAATCATACAAATACGTAAGCAAGACTCATTCTTAAAATAAACCGTAAAAGTCATTACGATCTTAACCATTGCTGTTCCTCAACTGAGACGTTATTAGTCATCAATGATCAACCCTGAATAAGAAAGTTTATTTTTTTTAGGTATTTTTCATTCATTACATCCATTGTTCAAAATTTTTCCATCAAATTTCAAGGTGTCCTAATATGATGGTGGCAAATTTCTAACACAATTAAAGTGAATAAATGAATTTTGTAATATTTGGAAATTCGATTCACGTCATTTCTCGATATTCTTGCGATCATTTGAAGAAGCAACAGGCACTATCTTCCTAAACTTTTTTTCAGTGTCCTCTATCCTACAATGCTCAGACCTCTGACGACTGACTCGCTGTAACATCATCACTCGTCATGGTAGTTTTCCAGACAATCATCAATTTACCTGTATAAATTCCCAGTTCACACAGTGTTTAGGTGATCTCTCAGAGTTCTCTTAGCAGTGGAATATGTACTCTTCTGTACCACAACGCATGCAATTAGGTAATAGTGCAACTTGGGTTTTTTGCCTAGGTACCAAGCCACATCTATCGTTGTGAAATATGCATTGTATCTCTTTAAGCCTACTTCACAGCAGCGTAAACGCGATTTTCCCCCAAGGACCAGCAGTTGATACTGAAAAAAAGGTAATGATTTGGGATTTGGAATCCTGGTAATCCAATATAAAGTATTATTTCTATTTGGAAAATTCTAAATTTTTCCTCACTGTAATTGGGCTAAGCTTGTCAAATATGTAGTCTGTCCGGGAAGTATTTAGGCATTTGATAATTACAAACAATAACCAGCAATGTCCCTCCAGACCACATAGTTTTAATCATTTGTGAACTCAAACGCATATTCCAGAGAAATTCTATTTTAAAGGAAAAGTCTCTGCAATACTATCTTCCGGGATCGGTATCATCTGCTATCTTGTATTTTCCTTTCGGTCTACCCATTGCAAACAAATGTTTTGAATGTTCATGCATGCATAAGAAGGTACCCTCTGATCAAATATCAAGCTGTGTAAAATCTGTGCATCAGCTTCTTGCTGGATAGTTTCTGGACATGACATGCATCCATGAAACATCTTGGGGAACAAAAAATCTCAAGCTAGTTCAGTTAACAATTTATCTTTGTTTTAAATGGAACTACTTCAATAAATATAATAAGAATATTGACGCTGTTGCAAAATTTATTAGAATATCTGCACCAGGTATGATTATGCAATGTCCGCCGGAGATTAAATATTATAGATGATTTATAATTACATTAATTAGTGAAGATTAAAACAGTGTTGCCACTTTATGACTCATTATAAATTCCAGTATCCTAATTAGCAGGAAGGAGTTTTTTTTTTTTAACACGGATAATAAGGAGAGTATATTTCACAATTATTATGCAAAGACAATTATCTTTAATATTGACGTGGCACAAAAAGTATTTTCTGACTACTAATTAGTTTAGAAACATAAAACAAAAAGTTCTCAATAATTCACATGTTCATTGCTCTATTTTTAACATACACGCACACACACACACACACACACACACACACACACACACACATATATATATATATATATATATATATATAGATAGATAGATAGATAGATAGATAGATAGATAGATGGATGGATGAAAGATGGATAGATAAATAGATAGATGGATAGATATGTATATTGTTTGTTCTATCGATCTGTTTTATAACAAATCTTCAACATTTTCCTAGGATATACTTCATATCTTCCGTGATATAATTTCTATCCGCTGCTATTCCAGTCTGCGCACGTGACATAGCTATTGAGTGTCATTTGGATCGTTTGTCATCGAATTATAACTCACCCACACCAGTTTTTATTCCCATCCTATCTCAACTGGGCTGTATTTCGGAAAAAAAACTTTATCATTTCCCATTATTCTATTTTCTTAGCAATGATATCCAGACAAGCTCCCTAGTACCTTCGAGTATTTTAACTATTGCAGCTGTTAAGTTCCACAGGTATTTTCCTACATTTCCTGTCACTCTCTAATTGACCAGCTGTATCCCCACTGGAGAGAATTCACATTCTTTCTTAAGGAAACTAAAACCGCTGGAAACATGCTGAAGACTGTTTATGGTCCGTGAACTTAACAATTAGTTACATTACCAAACCTTTTTATCGCACAATTTTAAATAGAATTTTGAAATTTAAGTCATATCTGGTTTATTCTACGAGCGTTAACACTAGTTTTATTTCAGACATGCAATGAGAATAAAATGACGGAAAAGCCTCCAAAAACCTCTGCCGTTTCTATGGAATTATTCCTGATTCGAAATTGGATTTGTACGTTTTTTTTTCCATTCCCAGATACATAACCACGTATTTTTATCGTTGTTCAAACATTTTAGGGGAAATACACAAGCAAGTCCAACGAATTGCGTTTGTGAATTAAGCAGTTCGTTGGAATTACGAGAAGAACCCAAGATGAACATAATGAAATCAACATACGGAAAAAGAAGCAGGAATGTTTGGACAACGGGAAGAAAAAAAGTTAAAATTAGACTGGAGCAGAGGTATTAGAAGGAAATTTCTCTTCCAGGCTGGCCGACGATTGAGCTTGTGACACTTGAGCAGATTGGCAATTGGACGTGAGACAAATAGGCGGAGGACATACTCAATCACACAAAGATGAAATCATAAATTCCACGAAAAAAATACAAAAAAAAAGTGTTCCTCAGTTTCAAGTTATATTTGGAATTTAGTGTCGCTATTGAGCAGATAGTTATTCGTAACGGATACTTTATTCTGATTATGAAAGAGTAAATAATGATCCTATAGATAAGCAGAGTAAGTTAAGAATTTCTGTTTAAAGATATGACAATCACCATTTTCTTTTTAATAGTGCGCGTGTTTTATATGTCACATATCTTAAAATCCCACCCAACTTCTTGAACTGCTAGAAGGTCGATGGGAATGTGATTGCTCCAGTTTATCAGCCCCAACTTAGAAATATGATTCAAATTTTCTGCCGATGATGCTCAGTTGTCCTCGTTTGATGGATCAATCAATGAAAATGAAGTTTTTTAAAAGTTTTACGCTGATCGATTAGGTGGGTCTAAGCTCTATATAAGAGATGACAATTGGCCAGCCCACCCCAAGACAGGTTACCATAAAAACTAAACCCCATTTGTTTGAAGTAATAATTTCAGAACCCCAAATATTTCTATTCGGCTTCTTCAAATTGACTTATGTGTTTTACAATTCCTCTGAATCAGTGACCCTGCTGAATTGCGAGTTTGTTTATGCCATCTATTAGCACAAGTGACAATTGCTCTCTTGATTTGCCGTGTCTATTTCTGATTTTACATGGTTCATTCGGTTACTTTTCTTTTGAAGTATTTGTTTAGTGAGTATGTTTTGTTTTTTTTTCCGCAACGACAGAACGTTGTTTTGTCTGTAATTATTTTTGTTCCTTTTGAATTAATTATTAAGCTACTTTCAGTCTCCAGTTTCTGACTTTTTTTATCCCTCCTCTATTCATATCGTTTTTACTGGGTTCCATCATGGGCATTCTTGCTTCATTCAGCCATCTGTGTTGTCTGCTAATCCTTAGGTAGTTGAGTCAACACTATTTTAAGATCAAAAACATTGTATCCCCCTTTGTCTTCTATACTCAAAATATCTATTAAACTAGCATCAGGTGAATATTTCAAATTTTCTTTTTTCCAATTTTTTTCTGGACTTCCTTCGACTTCAGAAAAGTGGAGATTATCCTATTCTCAGAACTGCCAATGAACTTATATATTCCCGAAGATTTCTATCTACTTAATCATTCTCGAACAACTTTTTCCCCCGCACAATATCAGCTTGGGATTTCTTTCTTTCTTTTTAGAATGTAAGTTTAGAATTCAATGACCAACAGAGTGCCATTTCTTACCAGTCTCTTCCTTATTTCACAAGTTGTCTTTTTGATCATTCTTATTTCCCTCTACGTATTGTTATCCCAGCAAATTATTTACAATTACAAATCTCAAGTTTGATATTTTACTTATTTTCAACTCTTGTACTTGGTTGTTGACTATGACTTCTTTGTTCCCATCGATTCTTACATTTTATATCAGGACTTCTTCTTCCATCGGGTCATAGTTGTCCCCATTTTAGTTTTTTTTATTTGCATTTCGATCAGGTTTTATATTTAGATGTGTTTCTACTCCATCGTTCATGATGTTCAATAGACAAAATACCGGCTGTAACGGGAAGAATGAAATGATGTCCCCAGAAGAAATGAAAAGATAGAGAAACTGAAAACCAGATTGCATTTGATTTTAAAGTTTTCCTGTTAGAAAAATGATCATTTTGACTCCTAAAAGTGAAAGTATTACCGCTCAGACCTAATCCTTACAAGGAAAAACAATTGTTCCCCACATTTTAACTTCCAAAAGTGAAAATAATATAAAAAAGAAAAAAAAAGGTAAAATATTCAACACTGAAGAAAATTAAATTTTACTCAAAATGACTGATATTTGCAGATAAGTATAAGGAATGGGTATGTTTTCAATGAGCTTTTCGGCAAGAAAACGTTCAAGACTATATATATATATATATATATATATATATATATATATATATATATATATATATATATATATATATATATATATATATATGTATATATATATATATACATATATATATATATATATATATATATATATATAGAGAGAGAGAGAGAGAGAGAGAGAGAGAGCAATATATATATGTATATATATATATATATAGTTTTGTTAGGAAAATAAACAAGATTGGCAGATGTAGAGTAGAACACGTATTCATTTTTCTGTCAGATTATTATGCTTGATGCAATTTCTCCTCAATGTTCGATTTCCACAAGGTATATAAAGACAATTAAATGCAATCCAATTTTACGGATGCTTTGTTCGTCATGCCGAGAGAATTCTCCGACAAATGCTTGCATGCCAATATTTGAAATAGAGCTGCCAGGTTGATAAAAGTTGCTTCCATCAAGTTCTTACTATAACTGATTTATTCTGAATTTGTTCTTTTTAATCGTGTTTTGTGTTCACTTTTTGTCTCAGGTCATGAAAAATATTCAGAATAATCGCTTGAAAATTACACTGATCTGTATAGTTGGAAACGCTAAGGAAATTCCAGGGTGCCCAATCATCAGCTTCTGTCAAATTCAATTTTTTTCGTTCAGTTTGATTTATATACGTCTCTCTCTCTCTCCTTCTCTCTCTCTCTCTCTCTCTGTCTCTCTCCTTCTCTCTCTCTCTCTCTGTCTCTCTCCTTCTCTCTCTCTCTCTCTCATATTTTCTAAATGTCGGTATCAAAAATATCGGTCAAAATGTGAATCATTCTGTCCTTGCCTCGGTTGAGTGCCGATCTGTTCGATTCTCAAATGGCATTTACAGTGACGGAAAACAAATATATGGACACTAACGATGTATTCATCAAGATAATTCCGTATAGACCAGACGATCGCCGTAGAATTTCCCAGTTTATGATACAAGTATAATACTAAGCATAGCGATATCTAGGGTGTACTGAACAGATATAAACATTCTGAAATGAAATGAAATTAAATGAATTTCCAAGTGAAATATGACCACATGAAAAATGTGCTTGCACGTGACACAAAACTTACAAAATGATATATTAAATGAAACAGCTCACTCAAGTCACAAGACCAGCTTCCAAAAAAAGAGGAAAAGAAACGCAAACAAGAGGCGGGAACAAAATCAGACAAAGACGATGGCGGAAAGAATAAACGATTCAAATCAGAAAGCAGTAGAAACGTTCAACTGATTTTTTCCAAATAAATTCCTACTTATATTGGTTTGACTTCTCGATCTACTACTTCAAGTGATTTTCTGAACCCCAACAAGACGGTCTTCTGACAAGAGATGTGTTTTCTGGCATCTTTCCGAAACAACTGGAATAATTGAATTCCCTGCCTGTCTGACACTGTCATCACCCGATGAATAGAGAGAAACACTTTCAAGTTGTACACTGATTGGCCCAGCGAGTCAAATGTCCCCATGAAGATGATTGTGGGTGGCCAGTCAATATCACAGCTAATTCCCGCTAAACATAATGGTGTATCTCCGTTGGTCAACATGCTTCACGTGTTTTCCTTCACGAATCTGTTGCAAACAAAGAAAATATGTAAATCCCGTTATTCTCTATCATTTTCAAGACCCTCGGTAAATTATTGAAAAAATCCACCAAATCCACATGACAAGAAGAGAAAACTATCTAACTGACAAAATACAGTTTTATTGGGAGAGGATATACACAATATTATATAATTGGAGGTAGAAATCTTGCTTCACCTGCACTAACTCTCCTACTTCTTTTATTTTAAAACATACATGGCGACATATGGATAAACTGGTAATTTTCGCTTATTTTATGGAGAGAATCTGTTTTTAGATACGTGAGTGATTAAAATCATAGAAAAAATTGAGGCATAAACGATAATTTTCAGTGAAAAAAAAAGCACACGCACATTTTCTAGTAGATTATTCTTCCACTTCTTCAACTACTCACGCTAATGACTGATGTAGAACAGTAAAAAAATTCTGATGACATATATATATATATATATATATATATATATATATATATATATATATACATACATATATATATATATATATATATATATATATATATATATATATATATATATATATATATATAGTCTTGTTGCTCACTGATGACTGATTTAGAACAGTAAAAAAATTCTGATGATATATATATATATATATGTATGTATGTATGTATGTATGTATGTATGTATGTATGTATGTATAATCTTGTTGACAACGATTGAAAATAGTTAAAGCTGCATCTGAAACATGGAAATATTTGAAAAAATAAAAAATAAAAAATGGAAAAAAAAACAGCAGAAATGCTACTGCAGCATAAAAATCAAATTTCTCCAACAATCAAATCATAAGAAAGGAAGCACAATATACATGGTTAGATTCAAAACCTTCGATGAACAGAACAAAACAACTTTATATACGTGGGAGCAGTTAAAGAGCAAAGAAGTGGGAACCACAAAAAGTAAGGATTGCATTCCAACTGTTGTGGTCCGAGGGGAGGCATATAGCCTTTCACCTCTTTGACAAAACTTGGTCAACCTAAAACTGACGAGATTTTTCTTCTATATCTCCCACATTCAGTAAAGTATCTTATAACTCCTGCTTGAACTGAGTAGAGATCACTTGTTCTCTTCTAATTTTCTTCCAGCTTTTCGTTCATTTCTAACGCAAAAAACTTCTGATATTCTTTTATGTCTAGTTTGTATTCACATATTGCCCCTCTTTTTCCAACCAGCCCCATTTAATTTTGATTGTTCCATCTTTTTTTTTAATTATTCGCAAAGTGGCTAGTCCTATAGGACACTGCAGGGTTCAACCCCCATCGATCCTTTTGGCCTGGTGGGTTTGCCAAACCTATCACATAAATATACTCAAAATGTGTCAGGCATTCTCTTAGCGCAAAAAATGTTACATCGATAAGTAATAACGACACCACATCCTTTCTTTTTAACCAGAGTATCATTCGAAAATTTAATAAAATATTTAGTCTAAAATATATTAAACACTTATTCAACCTTACCAACACTCCTCAACACCCTCCAACAACCTCATATCATTACATATGGATTCTTTAATAAAACTCCTCCCGTGATTATGACCACAAATAAAAAATAAAAAAAGAATTTCATCAGTTTTCACTCGCTAAAACTGGAAAAAAGTGAAAAAAATCACCTTAATTTCGAATTTTGATTTTGACCCCTAGGATTGGGAATAGAACCCCTTTATTAAAAACCCTAAAAGAAAAGAATTCATTCGGACTTCAATCCTTGAAGATGAGAACATTGAAGATCCTTATTGATTTTGTTATAAAAATAAAACTTCATTTAAACCCCTATATGAAAGATATAATATGTATTCTACATAACATTCGGTGCTCGAATTCTTTATTTTGAAAAAATATACCATCATTGTACAATTTCAAAACAGATCTATTCAATATAATGATAGATAACTCTTAGACAGTAGACTTTCCTATTGTGATGAGCCTGATGTTCAAATCTAAGTATTGATTTATAATATATTGTGGGAGATGGGTACAAACTGAAAGATTGGATGATGCCATGTCATTTTGCTACCAAGAAAACAAAAGAGGAACGATGAGGAGAAAAAGGAAGAAAGGGGGAAGTAGAAAGATGAAAAGAGAAGAGAAGGAAGAGGAAAAGAGAGGTATAAAAGAGGGGTCCCACTTTTCAGGCATCGATTAAGATGGTTTATGTTACTTTACGGGCAAGGGATCTATTTTCAACTTTCGGAGTTAAAATGGATAGGGGATATTCCCCATGTTCGGGGGTCAAGATGGCAAAAGAATATTTTCTCCTTTTTTGACAGTCATAATGGAAGAGGGGTCTCACATTTCCAAAATATGAAATTGTATGACAACTAGACGAGCACATAAAGTAATGACTCTGCAGCGCCTAGGATGAAGTGATATGACGAATCATTGGGAAGGTTTGAGTCCAATGACCATTTATAAAATGTCGTTGCTAATGATGATGATGATGATGATGATGATGATGATGATGATTATGATGATGATAAGAATGAATGTTTTCAAACACTTGTTAAAATATCTTTCAATTTTCGTTATCACTTCATTATAGTCGAACAGAAAAAAATGTAAAAAATCAAAATATCTTGTCATAGTTTTATTAAATTGTCTGGAAATATTACTGATTTTGCCACTTTGATTGACCTCACCTATGAAAAAGTTTGATATAATATCAATAAAGTCTAGCTAGTGCTTTCCATAAATATTCTCATAATATATTCCCTATACTTATTTCAATAGAAGGTGTGCGTACGATATAAAACGGAAAAGATTCACGTTTCTCAAGCGATTTATAGAAAAACCCTTGATTTTTTATTGTAATATCCAAATCTAGTTGAGTACCTTGCATCCCATTCTGCTCACACATTAAGGCATCAACAAATCATTCAACCAAATAGAATTATCTTAAACAAAGAAACATAGCAAATAGAGTTTGTCGCCCTTCCAGCAGAAAACATCAAATAAAAATAGAGTGAAAGCATGGCCCTCATCATATTACTGAGACAACTTTAATCTATGAATGTTTAATAACAAGTATCATTTGACAGAAAGACCTGGTGTCGAGGTTAGGATTGCAGGATTGGAAATTTGAGATTCAGTTGGATCCATCCAAGGTTTGAATTGACGTTGATGTTGTTTGTGTACATCGTATATGATGTATACCCATAAAATATCCAGTTATCCATTTTTAACGAAAACAGGACTAACATAGAGCTATGGTTTCTTCTGAAGTACACCGCCTTTTAACCTTACACACTTATCCAAGCTCCCTTTACACTTTTCAGAATAGCATGTAAACTCCACTACCTGTATCACCAACAACTTCCTCGTCACGTTCTTGTCAATCACATCCAAGGTCTGAAATCTATCCGGGAAGGCAAAAAATATCAAAGTACTAGATCTAGACAGTGGAGAGTGACAGATCGGATGAGAGGGTGCACTGTTTTACGAGGTGAACACTACTAATAATCGACAAGAGGCAATCGACAAGACAGACCACATATTTTGTTGTTGACTTTTTCTGGCAGATTCTCTTTTCGGTATAATTCTGATATTCTATTTATTTTCAGTCATGCATAGGAACATCAGAGTTAAAAAAAGCATGATTAAATTTAATGCATTATGTCGTCTATGCTTATGCAAGTGTGAGTCAATATCCACATTTTGGTATGATAGTCCATTAGGAATGCAATAGCGCAATTTTTCAATATAATCTCCTTAATTTTTGGTGCACTTAAACAAGTGTTCCATGTATGAGGATATAACCTCAGACCAATGTTTTTGTTGGCCCCACAGCAACAAAATGCATAGCACTCGGGACTGAGTATCAACAAGTCACCTCATCTCTTCAGCCCTTCCCTTCACACCCTAACTGTCCAAAACAATCCTGGATTACAGTTTCATATCTGTTGCCTGAAGAATATCGCTGCAGTGACTGTAAGTCTCCTCAGGTGTCCAGACCTCCTCTCATATCCTCTTGACGCCTTCACCATGTCTTTTTCTTGGCTGTTATGCCATTGCTACCAGTTGATGGTCGTAGGTTTCCTATTTCAAGTACTCTCCAAAATATTCCTTTAGTTTCTAGTTATGCTTTGGGCTATATAGTCTCAAGCCATCCGCTTATCCCCAGTTCATATAATCATGTTTTCAGTGTTATAGGATGGTTCTGAGTGCACCTATCAAAATTGATACCACTCTGATTTTCATGGTCCTCACTATCTCCAGTTCCTTTGCCATATTCTGATATTTTCCTAGTTTTCCAATCCCTTTCCAATTTACTCTGCAGTCTGATGCCACGTCTACATCTGTCATTTATCAGGTTCTCCTATTCTTGACTATGATTACTTGACCCGGTCTCCTTGTTTGGATGGGGTGGATAGTTTAGATGTCAAAGTCCCAGAGTATCCATGGCTTCTTTTTTCCAGGTGTATCTAGTTTGTGCAGATAACTTTTTCAGCGAGGTTCAATACCATTTGTTTACTCCGTTCCAAGTTTGACATCGCCACTACCATATCGTGTGTGTTTTAATACTCCTTCCAGGTTAATTGACTATATTCACTAATGATGTGGTTTACGGTGTCCTCCTTTTGTCCACTTTGGCGGCATTTGCTATTTGTTTTGGTTTTGTTGATTTTGTTGTTGATATTGTTTGTCCTGATGCATTTGCTTTGGACTGTCATAATGATTGATTATGTTTCTCTCTTCAAGTTTCCTTTGCGTAGCCATACCCATTGCTTGTCTGCAACATGCTGTATCTATTTTTTAATTTTCTGTAAAGATATTCATTTTACACCTATTTTATTTTCTTGTTTGCAGTGCTACTCGATCATATCCACCTTTTTCTTATTGTAGTCCGTTGCACTGTTGTGGACGCTGTTTATAATGTCTTCATCATTTTACTCAATGTAAATTACTTGTCCTGTTTCAACCTTCTGTGCACAGTCTGCTGTGATGAGTCTTTCATTGCATTTCGTCTTTTTACTAAGTCAATATGTGTCATTTTTGGAATGTAAAACCTTTCTTGTTCGCTGGTCCGTTGATTGGACTTCCCCCTTTGTCTACATGAAGAATAGCCCTGAATCTTTCACAACCGAAAAAGCCCATGTGTTTATCTGCTTTGATGGTCTCTAATATTTTCCTCAACCTCGTAAAGTATTCTCCTCTGATTTTCTTTTTTATTTATTCCCGTTTTATTGTGTCGTTTTTTCGATAACTCCTGGGTATTGGTATTGTTATATGCGTTCAATGATTTGTTCTTTTTTTTGTTTGTTTGTTTCTAATACTGTCATTACTACTAGCGCACTATTTTTCAATTCCGAACTGAATCCCAATGTAATTACTATATTCATACACTTTGTTGAACAATGTTTCCAGCTCTCCCCTAGTTTTATGTTGTCCCTGTAAATGATGTGGTTGATTTTCCTTTTGTTTTTGAGGATTGGTATCCTTCGCTGTTTTTCAGGATTCTGTTGAGTGGTACCATGGTTAGGGCAAATAGTGGTTGGGATAGAGATACTCCCTCGAAGATACCCTTTTTTTATATTCACCTCTGCTCGGGTTCTCCTGTAGGTGTCAACTCTGCTTTCCAGTTTTTCATAGAATTTACTATGAGGCTCAATATTGGTATGCTGATCTAGAATATTCTGAGGCATTCGACTATACAGCTGTATGGGAACCTGTCGTATACATTTTTCTTTCAGAGAGTATCGATCCCTGTGAAACATTCTTTTTCCCCCCTTTTTTTTTCTTTTTTCTTTTTTACTTATTTTAGAATCATTTGGCCGATGTAGAGCAAATCATTGCCTCTTTGATCCCTCTCTGGCTTATTTTCTATTATTCTGATGATAGTCCTCTTCTTTCCAAACATATATATATATATATATATATATATATATATATATATATATATATATATATATATATATATATATATACCTGATATCTATCCGGTTAGGATTTTCCACATGAGTTATATTACCATTCAAGGGCTTTGTTCTATCTCGTCTGGTGTCCCTATATGATATTCCAGAGAATATTTGCTTTGATGACCTCTAGCTCTTCGTTTTGTTTTCTGTTCTGTTTTTGTTTTTTGTTTCCCGTTCTGGTCCAAGTAAAATCTTTCTTCGTTGTTTCGGAACGAGCAGTACAATGTATATTGGGCAGTCTTTTGTTTACATCACTTTCAAGTCTTGTTCATTCGGCCAATCTTCTTTGGGGTATATATTTTACTGCAGCAAGCACGCCTTTTTGTCTCATGTTGTATTTGTCCGATAGTGTTGCACGTTGTCTGTTCATATATTGCGCATTTTTCAGGAGTCATTAAAGTTGGAAAATCTGTTTCTGTGATCTTATTCACAAAGTGAACCTGTTCCTGTTATTTGAGGTTTATCATTGTGTTGTATAAAGGTATGTTGCATAGTTAATTTCAATACACTAGAAGAGTAAATATACTTTTTTTTATCTTGTCCCGCCCATGTCCTTAAGAGGTGGTGATGTTGTCCTCACTTTTTGTATCATTTCTTTCAAAGTATCAGGAAATCTTTGTCCTCCACTTGTGGTGTAAATGTCGCTTTCTGGTGTATGCTTTTGATCAGAGACCTTTTTGTTCGAATTCCTTCCAATGTTTGCTGTGTTGAGGAGTTCCCCTTCAAGTGAGCCGCTTTTTTTCTTTACCTACTTTAATGCTGATTACATGTAATTCTATCCCCAAATGCCATTTATTTTTCAGAGTTCGTTATACTTACAAAGCCAAATCATGACTCAATGTCTCAAACGTAGATTCCCCCCTTCTTATTTCGAGTATGTGTTTTTTTCAGACAAATAACTTTATTTAATATTTGTATTGGTAATATTCAGCTCTTACTGGTCAATTCGGTTTAAGAACAAAAATTGAATATATAAGTATTTGACCAAAAAGAAAGACAAATATCTATAAATAAAGAGAGAGAGAGATAAAGAGAGAGAGAGATAAAGAAAGAGAGAGAGGGGGAAACACTGAGTGAGAATGAGAGGAATGCTGAAAAAGTGAATGTGCACAAAGAAATGTCGATTTCTCACTCATCAATTGATCTGCTTCGGGGAAAAAATTTGAAATTTTTGAAAGTGTTCTATTATTCTTCCAATTTTGGCCCATTGATCACATTTTGACATACGTGTGTATTGTTCATTTAGTTATTCCAAATTTCAAAAAAATATTTTCATTGAGTGTAATGGTTATTACTTGACCATCGTCATTCAATAAAATTCGTAAAATATTGATAATTTTATAAATTTATGAACAACTTAATTCTTTTAGGTAAAATCCAAATGCAACAAAATGAGCTCCAGATTTCGCAGTGAATCACTATTTAAGAAAATGAAATATTACATATTTTCTTGGAAATGTCTCACAACGGACAGTTTCGATTATTGATATTAGATACTCAACATTTCTTCTGTGTTAAATTTGATGATTTTTGTTTTCAAATTCATCAGATATCATGAGGTAAATTTTTAGAAACTTCATTAAGTACTTTTTCACCAGAAGGACAAGAACTGAATTCGGATAGTGTGTACATGAATAGAATTGAAACTGCCGACATGAGCGTCGGAACTACGAAAAAATAGGTAACACCTGAACACGAAAGCACAAATGTTCGTGGATCACTTGAAAATAAACTACGATTAAGGGGGTACTGAAAGTGAAACATTGGGTGGGAGGAACTACAAAAATGGAAACCATGGATGAGACAGAAACACTGGAAGGGGGACTGCAAAAAAGAGTCCATAGATAGAGAAGCTGCAGATAAGAGGGATAAATGGAAATCAAAACGCTGATAAAGAAGGACTTTTACAGTCGTCTATTCTGTAGATTTTTACGAATAGATTTTTGACATTTTTGTTTTGATATTGCTTCCATTTACTGATAAGAAACGCAATACTAGATATGTTTTGAAATCCAATGCATTGTAGATTGTTTTACAGCTTAAAATTCTGGTTGTTTTTTTGTTTGTTTTTTTTTGTATATAAAATATTGTGATCCCTCTTATTTATCATATAGAACAAATCATGGACAGTCAACAAAAATTGAGAGGGGTCAGGATGATGATGATGATGATGATGATGATGATGATGATGATGATGATGATGATGATATCAGGGAAGTTCCGATAAAGATATGTCTTTTCAATTATCATCATGAGTCACTATAAGTTCAGAGTTGGACGAAGGCCTTTCCAACGTCCATTTATGAGCAATCGTGCTAACCTTTGCCATGTCCTACGGGCAAACATTTCTATCTTATCTCCCAATTTTCTGTCTGATCTTTCCTTTCGTGTTAAATTATGCCACGTCTGATGCAACATTTCCTCGCTAAGTATCCAGCCATAATCATTTGTATTACTCAACTATTTGTAAAATATCCTCCGCTGTAGTCCTCCCTCTGATACATCTTGATATTCCCCTGTCTCGTAGAAATATCGTAGCATTGCTGTAGCCATAATTTTCTGAACAATTCTAAGTTGGCTCTCTGGTCGTTTTGATAATTTTCATGTTTCGCATCAGCAAGTCCCAGCTGGTATCATGCAACCATTGTATACTTTACGCACAAGGGCAAAATTTTCTTCAGTGTGTTTCTATCCATATAAAATGATTTCCAGCCGATTGTCTCCCTCTAACACTATAACCTGTCATGGATAACTTCATTCACCAATCTCTTAAAGATACTCAGCATCATCTTTTTCTTAGGGAGGCGGGTCCCTATCGTTGAACTTACCTTTATCTCTGTTCAAACCTACTTTTTCACTTTCCCGATTTGGATCGCTGTACGTGTTTTCCACTTTTCAATTCTTCCAATGCCATGGAAAAGTCATTAGCAAATTGGCAACATTCTCTGTCTATGTTTACCACCGTTCCTTCCAAGTCAGTTTTCTGAAAGATACTTCCTAGGCCCGCTGTATGTCAATTCTTTTTTGTAAGTTTGATTTTCGTTCGGAAAATTTATTACTATCCATGCAATTGATTTAAATCACGAACTGTTAAAGAGTTACTAGCCTGAGTTTAGTTGCAATAGAAAGCAACCAAAATTAAGAATTGATATAGATAATGGCAAAACCTCATAGATAATAACTGGTACAACTTCATTCAAAAAATAAATCGATGGATTAAATTTCTGATACTGAACCTCCACGTAACAAAAAATGACTGATGACGGAATGAGTATAAGAACTTGATATTCATTTGTAGTTGCCACTGATTCTTCTCATCCGGAATTTACCCATTGGGCTAAGGTATAAGTTCAAGTACTAATTTGCTAATTCCATCCTGTGATTCATCTGTTGAGAATTATTTACTCAATCAAAAATAAATAAAAACTGATTAATGTTTGCTGATTAAAAATCAGATAATTTTTGAGAAAAATGATAATTGCTATTGTCAGCAGTATAATGAACTCTAAAGATGTTGATCTTTTCACAATGTTTTTACATTGTAAAACAGGACCCGGATATTCTGTCCGAGTGTGAAGCACCTGATTAGTTCCCAATATAAATATCATCTAAATTAGACTCTAACTTTCTGTGTGCAGTCATGTTTTCAGGCAGAAAGAGATCTTTACTCATGGAATCTGCATTCAATTTTTTCGAAAAATAAGGGAGAATTATGATGGAGAGATTTTTTCCAGCGCTTTGAACATTCATTCCTAACTTACAAGAACAGATGGGATGGGTGCAAAGAGCCGGTAGAGCTCCTTGGCCATTGACCCACATCAGCAGTAGACAATCCATCAGACTCCCTGCCAACACGTCATCGACCTATCCTTCCTCATGGTTTGCGCATTGAAAATTATACCAGCCGTTCCTGCAGGGTACTCAGTACCAAAAGGCCTAGCCTCATCACTTGCTTTGGATGGGGGTGATGTGCTCAAAGGGCGACTACCCAAACACTACATCAAGAGAGCATCCGTTCCTGCTGGGGCATAGGTCCAAAGAGACTCAGTCAGATCACTTACTTTGGGTGTGGGGTGATGTGCTCCGAGAACAACTACCCAAACCCCTCAACAAGGAAACAGCTGTTCCTACTGAGTCATCAGTCCAATAGCCACCATTCAAATATAGCCCTGAGACTGTCACTAGAATGTTAACATTGTACATAGGCATCTACGGCGTCAGAATACTGTCAACTGCCACGCATCTAACCGATCCAGAAAGTTAATTCAAAAATGTCAAATGGGACATCATAGGCATTAGCGAGGTAAGGAGACCTGGAGAAGAACTAATCAAACAGAAGCCCACATCTTCTTTACAGCTACGAAAAAAAAAGGTGGAGGTGGCTTTCCCATCAATAAGGACCTCAAAGACAATGTAACCGGCTTCAAAGCCGTTTCTGACCAGATAGCCTGCGTCACCATACAACTTTAAAAGAGATACAAACTCATTATAATCCAAGTCTACGCTCCCACTTCGCGATCAACTCAACAGGAAATGGACAACTTCTATGATGGCTTGAACTCCTCACTCCAAGACACCAGAAAACACTTCAATGCTATCATGGGAGACTTCAACGCACAGGTAAGACATGGAAAGGAAGATGGCGTTGGCAAATTTGGATACAAAGTATGGAACAAAAGAGGAGGAGATCTTGTAAACGGCTAATGGATTCAAAATAATGAACAATTTTTCAAGAAATGGACTTGAAAGAGCCCCAATCACGGAACAAAAATGAAATAGACTACATCTTAATGGACAAAAACGATATAATCAAGGATATCCAAGTCTTCAATCAAGTCAATGTAGGTAGTGACCACAGAATGGTACGATGTAAAATGCAAGTAAACATCAACTTTCATATGCAATGACTATAAATAGATCACAAGGACGAACATTTATTAGGTTTTGGAATGTACTTAACCAAACCAGTGTTCTCTCATGGACAGTGATGTTTCGTTTCTGCTTGTGTTTGAAACTATTAAGTCTTACAGTTCAAGTCCTGAAAAGTAGGACTCAAGCAAAATGTAGAGAGGAAAAACAATTACAGAAATCATTGCATGCAAAGAAATTTCATGGTTTTGCTATTGTTGATTTTGCAAAATTTATATTTACTGTCGTCTTTACGCAACTATGTAACCCAACAGCAAACTCCTACTACTGCCCCTTGCCTCGCACACATTTAATCACCCGTGACGACATTATGTCAAGTGAATGTGATTTGCAAACTAAAATATTTCCTGTACTTTTTTGTGAGAGCCTTTTCATATAATATCAAAACCCAAATGTATTTTTCTAATAGTCAAACATTGCACCCTTTTCTGCCATATAACTTTTGCATGTATAAAAATGGTGCATGCAAAGAAAATTTGTAGTTTGGCTCTTTTTAAAAATTCTTTTCTGAGCTTTAGTCTTCGCGCACCTGATTTCTAACTTCTGCCACTGTCCTTTGCCTCAACGCACAAATTGACTTTAAAGACCTAATACGTTATGTCAAGTGAAAATGTTTGGAGCAAAAATACTTCTGTTAACATTTTCTGTGTCCATTTTGTAAAGATTTTCAGTTACATAATGTTTTTTTCCTTTTAGATTCCTGAAAATTGTCTAAAATATTTCTAAAGCCTATATGGGTGATCTCTAAACCTTCAGTCATAGATGCTTACTACTGAACAATCTATACTGCATTCTTACTTATCACAATGACGTCTGTTTCTATGATATTGATCAATCTTTGAAAAGCCAACCAATCACAAGAGAATTTTGAAAGTCATTTTCTTCGCGTGAAAATGCATAACATTTTATTTTCCTTGTATGTTAAATGATTATATAAATATTTGATACAAAACAAAGATTATTTATCATGAATTTGTTAATAGTTCATAGTTTGCAGGAACTGTAAGGAGGGAGATAGGGAAGTTATATAGTTAAGTAAGAGGGCAGGAAAAGTGAGGGAAGAAACAGTTAATTAGTCACTTTAGTAAGAGGATGGGAGGAGGAATATGATGTGAGTGGAATGGATGGGAACAGATCAAATTAAGGGGAAGGTTTCAGGACTACTTTCTTTGGTCATATTGGGGGACAAGGGATTTTCTCCAAATCTGGGCTTTTTTTTTCTTTTTCAATTCGAAGGAATGAAATCAAAAGAGCAATGTGTTTTCATTCATATTGGTTGTGATTCAGCGGAAACATTCTAATCCATTTTAGAGAAATTGAAAGGGAAAATATTTTTTTATGTTTTGGAGTTGGAGGCTTCGGGAAAAATTTTCCCACAATAAATCAAAATCTATTCGATTATTCGAAGTCTAATTCACAATGTAAGTATAATACTATATTGGACGTTCACTTTGTTTCCTTTCATGAATAGGTATTCTGGTATCTACGTTCATGCCTGGACAGTCTCAACGATCTGATTGTCATTCATTTGATTTTGTCCTATTTCCAAGCATAAACAATTATTGTATTTATTACGATTCATTTTAAAATATTGTATATTTTCTTTAGAATAAAAGTGGGGAGAAAACGATTATTTTATTTTAATTCATGTTCCTCATGTACTCCAGTTCTCTTGCTAGATCTTGGGATTTATTTCAGTTTTTCATTCTCTTTCCAACTCTATGGTCCGTAGGCATGGCAACGTCTATAACTTGGCAAGTTTTCATTTTGTTGTCTACGATTACTAAATCAAATTTTTCGCCAAGATAAAATGGTCTGTTTGGATGTCAAACACCCAATGTAATTTTGGCTATCCATTATTGTTATTATTATTGTTGTTGTTGTTGTTGTTATTATTATTATTATTATTATCACTTTTTACACCTGGAGACTGAGTGACAGCAAGTCTCCTTTGGTCTGCAGCCCTCCTCTCTATACTCTTATTGTCCCAAGCAGTACCAGCTTCAGACCAGTTGGCCGGTAGTTATTATTATTATTATTATTATTATTATTATTATTATTATTATTATTTGGAATCTCACACCAGTTGCCTGGTGGTAACCGCTGGAGTTTGAGTGACAGCAAGTCTCCTCAAGTCTCCAGCCCTCCTCTCCTAGTACTAGCAGGTCGCAGTAATTCTGCGATTTACAGTTTCACACCGGTTGCCCAGTGGTTATCGCTGAGGGCTGAGTGACAATAAGTCTCCTCAGGTCTTCAGCTAACGTCTCCTCCCTCTTTCGCATATCATGACAGAGCTACAATTCGTTGCAGTACTTATATCTCTAGCACCTTCCTCAGTACCCGTGCAGTTCCCAGTAGCGCTGTGGTCTGTACGGTCTCTATCCTCCCCCTAATCCCGATCTCCTCCAGTCTCTCCCTCAGCGTTCTGGGGACAGTTCCTAGTGCTCCCACTATGACTGGTACTACCCTGGTTTTCATGTTCCACATTTTCTTTAGCTCCCTTGCTAGGTCCTGGTATTTTTCCCTTTTTTCAGCCTCCTTCTTTTTTACTCTATGGTCTGCAGGCACAGCCACGTCTACTATTTGGCAGGCCTTCCTTTTTTTTGTCTACTATTACTAAGTCCGGCCTTCTTGCCTGGATGAGGTGGTCAGTTTGGATGTCAAAGTCCCACAGTAGTTTGTGGTTGTCATTCTCCAAAACTGCCTCTGGCTTGTGCTGATACCACTTTTCCCCATGGTTGAATCCCATTTGTTTACTTAGTTCCCAGTGTATCATCGTTGCTACTCTATCGTGTCTATGCTTATACTCCTTCTGGGCGAGTTGACTACATTCACTAGTTATGTGGTTTACTGTCTCATCTCTTTCACCGCACATGCGGCATTTGCTGTTTGCCTGTGTTCTGTCGATTTTAGCTTTTATGTAGTTTGTCCTTATGCTTTTGTTTTGGGCTGCCATGATGAGCGATTCTGTTTCTCTCTTAAGGTTTCCCTTTCGTAACCACGTCCATGATTTCTCGTCTGCTATATCTTTTATCTGTCTTTTAAACTCGCCGTACAATTTTTTCCCTTCCCACTTTTCTTTTCTAGTTTGCTGTACCGTTCCATTGCTTTCTACTTTGTTTGTTGCACTATCCCTCGCGCTCTTTATGATTTCTTCACTATTTGTTTGCACATATTTATCTAGGACTACTTTAGCTCTCTGGACACAATCTTCTATGCTGATGAGCCCCCTACCACCTTTTCTCTTAACGTATAGTCTATCTGTATCATCCCTAGGGTGTAATGCTTTATGCATCGTCATAAGTTTCCTTGTTCGCCTATCCATTGATTGGAGCTCTTCCTTTGTCCATCCTAGGAATGGTCCTGTATACCTAACTACTGACACAGCCCAGGTGTTCATTCCTTTTATTAGATTTCTGCTATTTAATTTGGTTTCTAATATTTTCCTTATCCTTCTAAGGTATTCCCTCTTAATTTTCTCCTTCATCTCTTCCCGTTTTATCGTATCACATTCAAGGACACCTAGGTACTTGTATCGGTCTTGTGCAGTCAATGCCCTAATCTTGTTGTTGTCCGGAAGTTCAATTCCCTCAGGCATTGAAAGCCTTCCTTTGTGCATTACCATGATTGCGCATTTTTCTATCCCAAACTCCATTCCTATGTCCTCACTATATTCCCTTACTTCGTTTAACAGAGTCTCAAGCTCTCCCCTGTTTTTCGCAAACAATTTAATATCGTCCATGTACATTAAGTGGTTGACCTTTCCTTTTGTTTTAGAGAAGTGGTATCCTTTGCTGTTTTTCAGGATTCTGTTAAGCGGTATCATTGTTAGAACAAATAATAGTGGGGACAACGAGTCTCCTTGGAAGATTCCCCTTTTTATCCCTATCTCGGCTAGTTTGTCCCCTGCGGCTGTCAAATCTACTTTCCAGTCTTCCATTGAATTACCAATGAATTTAACCACCGGTTCTCTAATTTTGAACATTCTAAGGCATTCGAGTATCCAGCTATGTGGAATCATATCGTATGCCTTTTTGTAATCTATCCATCCCATTGCAATATTCTTTCTCCTTTTCCTTACTTCTTTTAAGATCATCTGGTCTATGTAGAGTAAATCGTTTGCCCCTTTGGTTCCTATCCAACACCCTTTCTGTTCTTCTGGTAGTAGTCCCCTTCTATCCATTGACATGTATATTCTCTCTGCTATTTGCCCGGTCAGGATTTTCCACATAAATGGTAGGCAAGTGATTGGTCTATAGTTGCTTGCTATGTTCCCCTTTCCCGGGTCTTTTTGGATGAGGATGGTTCTGCCTTTAGTCATCCATTCTGGTGCTTTGCCTTCATTCAGACAATTTTGGAGTAGGTGAGTGAGTCTGCCGTGTAACGTGGTAAATTTTTTGAACCAATACCCATGGATCCCGTCGGGACCCGGTGCTTTCCAGTTGGCTACTTTCCTAAGAGTATGTTTCAATGTGGTTTCATTCAGTACTATTGGTTCTCCCTTGTCTATATCTCCTAGTTCTTTTCTCATGTTTCCTAACCATTGCGGTGTTACGTTATGTCTTTTTGGGTGCCCCCATATGCTATTCCAATAGTTCTTGGCCTCTGTGGCATCTGGTTTCATGTCCTGCCTTCTTTCCCCATTTAAATCTCGGTAAAACTTTTTCTCATTGTTTTGGAATGTGCGGTTTTGTGTGTATTGGGCCGTTCTTAGTCTGTATCTTTTTAGTCTTGCCTCTTTGGCTAGTCTTTTCTGGTGTAACTCTTCGACTACAGTTGCGATGCCTTTTTGCGTTACCTTGTATTTGTTATAAAGTCTTACTCGTGGTCTGTCCGTGTGTGGTGTATTTCTAAGCAGTACTTCATCTCTCTGTAGTAGGGAGATCTGCCTTTGTAACCTTCTCTCCCAGTTGGGTTTCCCTTCCCTATTATTGCTCGGGTTCCTATCTTGTGTTGTAAAGCTTTGTGCTACCATTTTCGCCCCTGCGTAAATTAGGTTGTTAAGATCTAGGAGGGTGTTTGTTTCTATGTGCTGTAAGAGGCAGTTGACCTGCTCGGTCACTTCTCCGACTTTCTTTCTGTCTTTGTCTCTTAGGGAGGGGAGTGTTGTTTTCTCTCCTCGCATGATCTCTTTCAAAGCTTGTATTTTGGTGTTCTCTTCTTCCGTTGGTGCCTCGTCATCACCCTCTGATACATAGCTTACTGTGGGGGTCTCATGGGGAGTTATTCTAGTTTTGTTATTGGTACTAATTGTGCTGGGGGGGCATTCTTCAGATGTGTCACCTGAACCTCTCTCTACATTAATGCGAATCTCTAGTAGTTCAGTCTCAGACAGCCATTTCTTCTTTTGAATTTGCTTGACTTGGTCAGCAAGGCGTTGGTTCGATACTTCCACATCAGATTTTTCCCTCCATATTTGGAGCATACGCTCCCTATAAGATCGCACTGAAGGCTTGCTTTTAAAGTAACAATACATAACTAGCCTATTCTCCTCCCTTGTCCATCTCTTTCTCTTGTTTTTTATAGCAGTCACTCCGAGAGGACCGCGCCTTCCCTGGGTGTCGTTAGTGGTATATGAGTCTTGGCCAACAGTAGCTATGTGACGACTGTGTCCCTCCTGAAGGCCATTAAGGGTACACGAGCCGGAGTTTTGGCCAGCAGTCACAGGATGACGACCGGGTCCCTCCTGGTGGCTAACAAGGGAACACCTGCCGGTTACGACACACAAATCTTGAATTTGTGCCCCGTTTTTTGCGGTAAAATGGTTTGGTTGTACTGTCATGATAGGGGTTTTTGGTTCTTTGAGGTAGCGCCAGACCTTGGTGGGTTGGTTAAGACCGATGTGGTTCAGAAATAACCGAAGAGCCCCACCAGCTCTTTTTGGTTCTTTTAAGGTAGCACCAGACCTTGGTGGGTTCGTTGAGGGCAATGAGCTCAGTGGCATTCTCAGAGTTCCACCAGTTCTTACAACCCATGGTACGACCTTACATGGATAGGCCATTCTGCTGCACAGATATATCTATTTGGTGGTATGACCATCCCCTCCTAAATTCAGGCCTAAAAATTAGCACTAAGCTTCGTCTGGGTGAAATTAACAACCTTGGGGATCATACGTCTCCCTTAAATCTTCTAAGTCTTGACTTAGTATAAGTCTCGCAATCTGTGTTCTTCCCCCACGGTGGATTTCCACCTGCTAGCTTATATCTACTGAGGGGTCCTAACGGTCAGTGGTGGACAGACTCCATTCATTCATACTCGGGGGAGGGGTAGCTAGGCATTACTTTCCCATAAGACACCTCTTATCTCGGTGGGGGGGTGGAGAGTTATTAATTTTAAATTATAAATTATAAATTTAATTCCACTTACCCACGTGCAGCTCCAAGAAACAACAGACCACTCTCTCAACTTTTTTTTTTTTTTTTTTGTCTTTTTCATTAGGCAGAATTTGGCAGTGGGCAATTCATCCAGGTGAAAACTTATCGGAATCGCAAAGAAAGCCATCTCAGAAGTAGAAATATCAATATGTCAAGAATAATCATTCTTAAAGCCTAAAGTAAAATATCTTTTGAACCTTCGAAAATCATCAAAATATCAAGAATAATCACTTAAAGCCTAAAGTAAAATATCTTTTGAACCTTCGAAAATCATCAAAATATCAAGAATAATCACTTAAAGCCTAAAGTAAAATATCTTTTGAACCTTCGAAAATCATCACAGGGCTCATTCAGGGTAAGGGCCTGCGGTCCAAATGTTACAACTACCACTTATAATTATAATTAAAATTATTAAAATTATTAAAATTATTATCATTATTATTATTATTATTATTATTATTATTATCATCATTATTGAGACAATATACATATAAGAGTTTGCATATCTTCTCCTCATTGTTCTTGTCCTCGCTTCTCAAAGACGTTAATATTGCCTTGAATATCTCACATCGATTCAACGGATACCAATCTGAAATACAATCTGTTGTACTTTATTTGATTATCTATCTCTAGAAACCGAAGGGTTATTTGCAAATTATAATGTTATTTTCCCAAGGAGATAAATATAAAATTCACGCAGCACGATTCTCTTAGCTTATTTTCTGTGTCATAATTTGATCGCAGGAACACATTGGAAGAAATTATATTCCTTTACATTTTTGAAATCTCACAGGATTCAAAGAAGAGACTCATATTCATCTGATTTGTTTCATATTAAAATACTAGATTATTCATATGATTTCCGGGGGAAAAGAATGAAAATATTCAACGTATGTTTTGTAAAAGGATTTGTTTGCATTTATAGAGTATTGTCTTGATATCGGGATTTGATTCTACATTGAAATTACATGCTTAAACAAAAATGAAAATTTATCAGCATGAGACATCGATAATGCATCAGTTTCAATCAATGTAAACATGTTGTATGTCGGTATTAAATTATTTTTTCTTGTTCATCCTAATATTACAAAGAAAATAAATAGCTGGTCGATAAAAACTGCAAACGTTTTCAGTAATTTCTTGAACCTCCTCTGGGGGTCCAGGACGTGAGTTGTGATGTCCATTGGTTGTCTGATTACTTGCTACATGGCCTACTTATTGCCATTTGTGTTCACTATTGGATTTTATGAGATGTCCACTCCATATATTTCTCTAATAATTTCTGTGTAATAATAACATGTGCTATCTTTTACGTCCTTATGTCATAATCATTACAAACCTCGCACATCGCATGGTTTTTAGTTTATGAGCCGAAGTTTTGAATTAGTTGTACATTGCAGGTTCATAGTTGACCATTGACAGGGGACATTGTTTGTAGATGTTTCTTTTTTATAATAATGGTATATTTTTTGTTTTTGAAGGTTGACCTTACGATAACAAAAGCTTACCAAGCTAGGGTGATTATTGGTTTGATTTCTTTTCGATTTAAGGGTTTCATGGATATTCCTGTAAATGATATTCTTTTCAATAAAAAAAGCGTGTTTTCACTTATAATTCCCTGAAATGAGTGACTTATATAATCATTTTATATTAAAAATAGACCCAGGTTAATTCAATAAAATGATATTGGTTTCAATATGAAATTGAAAACGTTAATGTCCACTCTTTTCATAATTCAACAGATACACTTTCTATCTATGATACCACATGATAATACTATACAAGATTTTAATATCACCCAACAAAAAATCGATTAGGAGAATCTTATCCTAAGGCTAAATCTGAATTTGATTTCTATTCAGAATCCATATTAATAATTTCTTTTTGAAATCACTTGATTATTCAATGTCAGGATTTTGAATCCTCAAGATCTTTTTGTCGATTATCACATTACCAGAATTATCTGTACACAAAATATCGATATCATATCAGCACGGGTGACTACTTTTATTAAAAACCATCAACCACGTCAGTTAACATCGGGATAATTTTTTCAGTTTACAAGTGAGTCTATTCGTCTAACTATTCGGCTATCCGTCACTCGTACTGGTCACACTAATGGGAATATCATATTTCCTTAGTTATGTCCACAGAAAACCTTTTCCGAACCCAGCCCCAGCCAAACAGTTTTTTTGGTGAAGTGTCCAATTTACAAAGTAAACTTTTGCTCAACTCGTCTCTTACTTTCTTTATGGCACTGTTCACACTTGTTTTTTGAAAATTCCACCGTTTTTATTACAATCATCATCACCACCACCACCACCACCACCACCATCATCATCATCATCATCATCATCATCATCATCATCATCAAATAAACACCCCTTATTTTCCTGTCTTTTTATTTTAGTATTTCCTTTTTTTGAGATACCCGTGAACTCTTTCTCCGTAGATTTATCAACTTTTCTGTTTAATTTCCATTTTGCCTCTTCCTCTCTTAATAATTTTTCTTTTTTTTTTTTTGCTAAAAAATGGGAATTTTGTGGGTTTTTTTTTTTATTTTGACATTTCCTGCTTATCTTTATTATTTCTTGGGCCAGTTTTCCTTCTATTCAAACTTGTTTTACTTTACCTGCTTTCCTATTCGATGATCCACCGTTGTTCACAGTCTATTTTGCCACCTCTTCTTATTTCCTCTTTACTGGTCAATTGGTTCTCACTGGCTACAATTTTTGTATCTTTTGACACAGGAGATTTTTTGCAGCCTCCTCAGTACTTCTTTGATACCCCAATTCTGTCAGTTGTTTTTCAACTTCTTCAACTCTAAATCGTCTCAGTGATCTTTTTTAGTCAGCACAATTCAGTCGTTTCCTAATTGTAAAATGCTCAGGAGTTTGTTCTACATCGTTTTTCCTGAATCCTTTTCTATTCTGGAGCTCTCAAGCCATGAAAGATTCCTTGGTCAAAATTGAAGATCTGAATTACTTTTCAAGCTGAATTATTATCATTTTTACTCTTAAATATTTCGTTTTCTCCTCTTCATTTCCATCAAACATTTTGACTCCACACCATATCACAAATCATATTTCGTAATTATCAATTTCTACGTATCTGTATATTGCGTTTCATTGAATAAAACTGTTGGGAAAGACTTTCAATGACAACAGTCCCGGGAACATTGGAAAATAAATTTATGAAAAACATATAGAAATGATCAATCCATGATTTCAAATCCCAATTAATTCTCCTATAATATTTGACATCGGACATTGCATATTTCTCAATGATTATAATTCATTTGCATTTTTGATTGTCATTCCCACACACTTTCGAAGGAATCATTAATAGAATATGACTATGAGTCATATACAATATTCAATTACTGAAATATACATTGGTTGAGTGAAAAAATGTCGACCAGTTTCTTTGCAGATATGTTTATGCTCTTTGCTATGGAACTGTGCAAGTTTTGAAGGCAACATTTGATTTGACTGTCTTTAACACAAATGCATATATATTTATATCTATGGCAGACAGTGCATAGACCATGTCTGTATTTGTATCAATACAAAATGCAAAGGGAAAAGGAAAACTGATTTATCAGCTATTTAAGGCTATTTCTTCGTACTAATCGGTATTAACCCAAATTAATACGAATGTATGAGCAACGTTACAATGCATTAATTGCCAATAAATGTATATGCAAGAGTGTATGTATATACGAAAATTAAATATGTTCTTTAATATTTGTTATATCACACAACATTAATTTGGGATTGCGAGAGAATTAAATTGTTTGAGTGTACTAACTGGCAGATTGTGCAAACAAGTACATGCCCAAACTCACCTAAAAATAGATAATCGTAGTTTGCACAACTTTTCATATGACACTTATTAAGATGTTTGATAGCGATTTTTTGTTCTGTGAACACAAAAAATTGGACCATTATTGGAATTTGTCTATGGATGCACCAAAGGGGGGGATTGAAATGACTCCACTGAAGCGTGTAAATGGATATTTGCGTCAAATATCGATTGTAAATGGTGAAAGTCAACATACTTGATGTTGAAACTGCAGATAAAAGCCTTTTACTGTTTTTAACGCCGAGTGAGTGAGTGTGATAAAAATTCCTGATACAAAAATAGAAGTGAAAAGATCAATTAGATTGTTATTATACTGAATATATACCAGTACAGCAGAATAATATCTCCATTCGTGCATTTTTTGTCGATTTTGATATATATATAAACGCAAATTCCTGCTTTCAAACATTTGATAACAATGATGCAGAAAATGTGTGAACATTGTTGACCTGCTTTGATGGTGTGTGCAGATCTGCAAAGGTATGCCTATGGAGTGTTTGTGACCCTGTCGAACTGTACCAAAAACTACCAAACGGTGGGCGACACTCATACAAAGATTGGACTACCTAATCTGTTTGGAGCTATAATGGCTATCATCAGCCTGCCCACCTGATTATGCTGTGTAAGAATACATTTATCAAAGAACGGTTCCGTCTTTCAATGGACATAGTATATATTATATGTTATAAAAGATGATCTTATACCATCCCAAAGTCGTTAATTTTTTTTCATACTTGGAAAACTAGGAGACAAATCAGCTCATAGGTTGATTTCAGATTCTCCAGTTACATTTGTCCAATAAACTCTGAAGATTTGATACGAAATATAAGCTGAAGATCCTTGTTTATTTACACCAATTTAAGCAGGTAAATCTTGAATATGAACCTGGAGGTTACAGTTGTTGTACCCATCGGTCTTTGTCTGGGGTGTACGGCAGGGACCTATTCAGTGATGTTCTCAAAATGAAATGCAGCGTTTATTCAATCCCTGCTAGTAGACTAAATCTCCACTTCCATTGTATTTGGCTTTAGGAATTTGATATTGCAAATCTATTCTAGAAATTTGGCTTCAGTTTGTTTTTAAGAAGATTTCATTGCCTTACTCAGTGATGAACTGCAACACTTAAGCAATGCTTATATTCAATATATACATGTGTATGTATGTATGTATGTATGTATGTATGTATGAAAAATGCATTAATAGGTAGATCTGAACACACTGAGCTAGATATACGAGTTTTGATAAACATGGATAACATCGTCGTTGATTGTAACAAAAAGATTAAGAGGGCCAGGTTTGGAATTTCAGTTGGGCAGGGAAGTCGAGTGACATATGGCCTTTTATGTTTTTGAATCTTAAGTTTTGTCATTATGTCTGTATGTGACCGACTACCATGAAAACTCTTCAACATAGCTCCGAATTTTCTGTGGATGAACCTGTGAGCCCTTCGAGTGTTCAAAGTTTTTAAATCTACTGCCGAAATGTTTTAAGGGGGTTAATCAATTAACAATAGCAAATCTTTACTGATGCAGACAAAGTTTTTGCGTGGAACAACTTGCAAGTTTCACTGCATCATAGCTTTTCTCATCTAGAGAAAAAAGCGGGGGTTTATTGAGTATCGTTTGCAAAAAAAGATGATGAAGTAAGATAACAAATTATTTTCGATGGATTTTTTACGCTCAAAACATAAATACGTTGCTCGTTTGAAAATGTGTTTCTCCCACTGTCTCATCCTCTAATATATTTATTTCTCACTCACCATCCTTATGAAAAGAGGTGAAGCTGTATTCCTAATTTCTGTTTTCTTGTTCAAAACACAGACATTTTTGCTGTGAATTGACTTTCTTCTTTCAGGAAATAAAACTCTTAGAAATAATTGAATAAATGTAATACAACGGAAAGAATCTTGCGTATATTTTAAGATTACATTCAATTTACAAATTGACCTATAACATTGCCTAATCGCCAATTTTTGTCAACAATATGTTTGGAAATTTGATCTGGAACTTTTTAAAAATCTTACAATATGCGTGAATTATTTTTTCGTATAGCTTATCTCCAAGGAATTTGTCAACATAAAGACTACCAAACTTGAGTGTTATTTGCTCGATTTCTCCAGTTAAGGGTTCCGTAGTGATTTCTTGTCCTATTTAGTGGTAGTGGTTCACTTTTTTCAGGCCTTTGTTTTTGATTCGGATTATTGTGTATTCGTGTACAACATGTTTGTTACGCATGACAATTTTTTTACTTGAGTTCATGTGTTGCCCATCTTTCTTGCTGTTTGTCTAACATTACCTGCAGATCTTGAAAATGATTTGCAAAAAAGATGTCGTCAGCAAATCTAAGCTAACTAATTAATTTGTACTTCTGCAAATTATTGCATGTTTACTTACTCCCCTTTCCTTCACCCGATTGTTTTCTACCATCTGTGCAAAATCATCCACTAGTCACCTTTTGCGTTTTCTCATGGTTTTCACCATCCAACACACCTCTGTATCTTGTTTGTTAACCTAACTGTTATGATCCCTCGATGTGAGGTTGATTATGATGCTGTCCTGTGCATATTGCATGGTTCTCAGTTTGGGGGTCAACCTTTTTTTTTTCTTTCTTTGCTCGATATGCAACTTTTGGTGGGATGCGTGGGTTGCAGACTGATCCCTTGAGGACTCATGGGATTCTTTCGATCTCGAATGTTGAATTAGCTCTACCAAAATCTTACTAAACCTTGTTTGATTCTATCTTTGATTTTGTTCTTGGAAGCTCTTGATGGAGAATCGCTACCCTAAGTAGATGTAGTGGTCTAGTTGCTTCCACAGCGCGTTTTCCATTTAATCAATGTGTCCTTGTTCTCAACATGGTTGTATACAATATTTCATGAAACTTATTATATGCACGTTGTGAGTTGTGATGTTCATCAATTGTTTGATATTTTTGCAATAATTAGGTATTATTTTCTTATCCCCTTAACACACTTAGTGGTTTACATTATATATCTTTACCCACTATGAACGTAAAGGGAATAAACTACAAAAAAATAAAATAAATAACATGCAAAGGCAGATCTAAACGATATTTTACTACTAATAACTATGCAATATATCTCTTGTAACTAATTTCATCCAACTTAATTGTTTTACTTCACCTGCTTCACCGTTCTTTCTACATTTCCGTTGAAACAACACCTGTATTGATAGAACGATGGAATGAAAATCTTCTATTCTAAAACAGGTTTCTAGTATTGTCCTTTTATATCAAGCAAAAATTTCTCGCTCATTTTCTCTCTCTCTCTCTGCCTCTCTCTCTCTCTGCCTCTCTCTCTCTCTTTATATATATATATATATATATATATATATATATATATATATATATTGAGTGTCATTTGGTGGCTTGATTTGAATGGTTAGAAATATCACTTACCGCAAGCCCCAAAACATCAAAGACATGATTAGCAGTAACAATATCATTAATAATGAAGTCGCACAGAAGAATGTCCCTAGAACCACTAAATTGTGTAAACCTTACGACATAAGAAATAGTCTATTTTGCAACCACCTCGAACACACCAACAATTTTACAAGCATTACCACAAAAGTGAGTTACCACAAATACAGCACTAACTGACTTAGTAAAAACATTATATACCTTCTAGAGTGCAATAAATGCAAGTTGCAATGCATAGGCAGGTATGAGTGGCAACTTGATATTAGATCAACAATTAAAGACACAGGATTGAGTCACAAAACAATTGCAGCTCAATTCCCGTAGAACTACACTTTCGCACACCCGGCTACAATTTTGCCACTGACGCTTGATTTACTATCATAGAAAAAATTGGAAAAAGATACACGGATTGAAATGACTAAAGTTCAAGGAAAACATGAAGATATGTGGATCAACAAACTCGAGCCTCTGTATCCTGAGGGATTGAATACTAAACTTGATAACCCCAAACACACAGATCTGTAATTCACAAAACTCCTACTTATATTCGTAAATATTCAAGCACACAGAAACTTTACTTCAAAGTGCTTGGTTTCCAGACTTTGGAAGAGGAATGTTTTGCAAGAAGCAAATTTTTTTGCCAAAACCTTTTTAGTTGAATTCGTAAGACTCTTGATAGCGGAGTCAACTTAACTTTCTGCGTTGATGAGCCCTATTCCTCCTCCCTCTACTTCACATCTATTCACTCTATAACTCTCAAGTATAACGCTTTCTTAATTATCATCCTCATATTATGTAATGTATATTCCACTTTAGAAACAATGGTTGGCCGGCTGAGTTTAATTTCTAATACTTTGTTTTACTAAATGCTTTATTTTACTAGATGCTGTTTCCAACTTTGATCTCATTCAGCTCAATCGATTCTGATCTCAGTATCCTTAGATACATGTAATTCTCTTCGCCATTTGGCGTTCTGATGCGTGACTGGCTGATGTATGTAGTTTCTTTGTTTTTGTCTTTCTTTCAAAAGAGGATATCATCCACTTTTCAACCACTAAACAAGGTCAGCCATCCCACGCTTTGGGCAGAGCTTATCTACGTAAAAGATAGGTAGCAATATATTCATTTGCACTTAGGGTCACTAAAACGCGCAATAAATGGTGCTTGATAACATTTTTCCAACTGTAAAAATACACAGATGGTCTGATAGAGTTCACATGACTGGAATGGATTTGTGCATCACCTTGGTAAGTTCAGATTATTAACATATCTAAGATAGATTTGGCATTTTAGACCTAATTTTCGAAAGACTCAATATATATATATATATATATATATATATATATATATATACATATATATATATATATATATATATATATATATTGAGTCTTTCGAAAATTAGGTCTAAAATGCCAAATCTATCTTAGATATGTTAATAATCTGAACTTACCAAGGTGATATATATATATATGTATATGTATGTATGTATGTATGTATGTATATATATGTATATACATATATATATATATATATATATATATATACATATACATATATATGTATATATATATATTAACATATGTATATGTGTGTGTGTGTGTGTGTGTGTGTGTGTGTGTGTGTATGAGTGGAAAGTAATTGGCAAACCAATGGCAGAGATTTTTCCCTGCTGATATATACGCTGAAAAAAAATTGATGGTTCTAAAGTATTGAATTTTTGAAAAATAGTTTGATGTTTGGTATTTTGTCCTTGTCATAGTGTCATGTACATGATTTTTTACTATGATATAATCGAATGTATAAGATTCTAAATATCCATTTTGAAAGACAAAAGAACCTTGAACGAGTATGATGCGACTTTTAATTTGTTTTGGAAAGACAATATTTCTAAAGGTGAAGTCAAAAGAAATAAACGATCAAACATAAAATTACGAATGTCTTGCAACATTTTCTCTTTATTATCAATTATGCAATCAAACCTTTATCTCGTGTTGTTTCCTCCTTTCTTTATCCTTTTTTTTCGCATTATTTTCACTTTCATTCGCCTTTGTTCTTTTCTCACTTTCTCTATCCTCATTTTTTTCTCTTTTTTTCTCATTCCACGTCCAAACACCTTCCAGACGATAAAATCTAACTCAATCAATTCAGCCCCCTCTTTTTTTTACACTGAGTTCTAACTTTTTCTTTGTCTTTTGCTGTGAATAATTTAGTCAAAGACAATTTTTACCCCTGATTTCTAACAATGTTTAGGATTAGATGAATATGTAGTGAGCCAAGGGTTTAACTTTTTGGCTGTAAAAATCATGTACGTCAAACAAAAAAAAAAGAAAAGGACGTCAGTCTGCTAATTTTTTTGTGTGAAACGTTCGTATCATGAGTATCATCGCTGCAAAGTCCGATGGTTAACGTTCAGACATAGTGGTTACCTGAGTAGCATAAAGAGGTCTTTCACAGGTTGTTTTTATTTCATTCAGAGAAAATTGATTTTTCCCCACGCGTTGAGAGTTTGGTTATACCTGTGTATCTTAATGCTATATACCAACTTAACTTACCAACTTAAGAAAAGTTAGACTCAGTTATTTTATTTTATCTCCAGATAGATTAGAACTGTGTAAACTACCTTTCTCGTCTCAGGTTTCCTACCGGCAGTAGAAGTGTACGTTTCCTATTCATACATACCTAACTCTTTTATCCCACACGTTATATTAACAGGAAATAAGGGCATACTACATGTTTTAAAGGAGACAAAACTCAGTAAAAGTCAAAGTTCATTGGAGTTTATGCCAAGTAACAGGTTCAGAAAGAACTGAAAATTGATGGGAGCATAAACCTGAAAGTGCATTAGAGAACAAAACTCCAAATCATTTCATGACTTCAATAACATCACTGACAAGAAAGTTACAGGATATGGTGACTATTATCGGAGGAAACAAGAGGCTGCATTGATAGATACTGCATGCTATGCATATAGAAATATTGAACAAGGAGAAGAGAGGGTAGTAAAAAGTGTAGAAACCAAATCTAAGTGACAATACTCAATCAAAGATTATTATCTCAATTTGAGTTGCTTTTCATCGCAACTAAACATCGGCTGTGATTGCATAAACTTAAAACATGAACTGCAATCGAGGATAATTTCGAAAAGACAATTAAATCACAACCCTTCATGCTGGAGGGCAGCTTGCTTAATACAACCAATTGGTGTAGGTATCAGTAGCAATCGCAAGTCCAAAACAAACAATCTGTATCGGTATTTATATATATATATATGCATGTGTGTGTGTGTGTGTGTATATATATATATATATATGTCTGTGTGTGTATATATATATATATATATATATATATATATATATATATATATATATATATATATATATATATATATATATATATATGTATATATATATATATGCACAATGCACTGTACATCGTTGGCAATCATTGGGTACCATTTACTTTTTAAAATTTGTTACTTTTCTTCGGAACTAAACTCAGTCTGTGAGTGGAAAACTTAAAATTTAAAATTTTTACAATTAATTAAAAATTATTACAAACTGGAAAGTATGCAAACGACATGTAAACAAATGATAACTGAACAAAGCAGAAAATGTCCTAGAAAGAATCCAGGAATCTGGAAGAATCAAAAATCCGAACTAACCATTGTGGACAAGTGAAAACCGCCTGTCAAACAATTGACGTAGCTCTGACTGTAAGCCTCGAAGTAAATGTACAGGGTGATGTAAAGATGGGAAATACTAGCTTCAGGACTGGGAAAAAGAAAAGGAACATGAAAAATCAATGTAGTTTCAATATTATTTTGCGCACATACGACTATGAAAAAGATACTGAAAACGAGATTGAAGTGTTTTGGAGTGCCTGAAGAGTGTGTGTGTATGAATGGGATGGGGTTCAAAGCTCAATAGATAGATAGATAGATAGATAGATAGACACATACATACATACATACATACATACATACATACATACATACATACATACATACATACATACATACATAGATCGATGGGTAAAATAACAAGAAAATAATCAACTAAAAAAATTTAAAAAGAACATGGTTTCATTGTGTTTATATTGATAAATACACGGGGGTCATATTATATTCTAGGACAGGTGTTACTTGATATAACATAATACAAATGGTCTGTGTCTGTGTCTGTGTCTGTGTGTGATTTGTTCACAGAGCAAAAAAAAAAAAATAGAATCACAAATGTCACGTCAACTAGGGTGTCTCGGAATACTATTTTTTTCTGTGTTTTAGGCTATTAAGTTCATTATAATCTCTGATTATCTTTGGCATTATTACTTTTAGTATTGCTTCTACTTCTGGATTCCATTTAATTCACTTATCTTGACATGCGTTATCATCGTGCCTTCCTTACAAAAAAAAACATTTGGATTATTAATCTTTCCTATTCATAAATTAATTCTTCAATTATCATTTATGAAAATAATCATATTGGCCATCTGAATATTCAATGAAATTCATTTTAGAGCTTTGTTCAACAAGTTTTGACCGCTTAATGTGTTAAAAAGAGCTTACGTTGTGAATGATGTCTCCATCTCTGAGCAACCCTCGGCTATTTTTCAACCATTGAATGAGTTCATATTCCATAAGCAGTGCACAAAATGAATCAATAAGACAAGCCTCTATTTTAATAGTACCATGCTTTTGCATTTTTGTTCCTTTTTAAAAGATTCCTTTCCGTACATCAAGTTTGCTACTACTACTACTACTACTACTACTACTACTACTACTACTACTACTACTACTACTACTACTACTACTACTTTTGCTGTTGCTGCAACTATTACTACTACTGCTGCTGTCGTTACTAGTTTTAGGAACATCAGCAACTTTTTGTTATTTTGAGTATTTTGTTGCTTGTTCACCGATTTAGGGGATTATTCAACGAGTAAAAAGCATTGCTGCCCAATTACTAAAGAATAATCAAAATAAGAGAAAAATATAGAAAGAGAAAGTATTTTTTCTTTTGATTACATGTTGGCATGAAGTTACATTATTTGTGCAGCAATCATGAATTTGAATTGAAAACAAACGGCATCAAAGAAAACGACATGTGAAATGAAGAGGAAGATTTAGGTTGTGAAGAGAAGAAATAAGAGAGAGAGAAAGAAAGACACAGAGAGAGGGGGAGGAGAGAAAGGGGTATTAGTAAAAGCTAAAATAGAAAAAAAAAGATTAAACTGAAAATATTGATATTCGGTTGGGGTTGAAGATTGGAAAAGAATGAAATTGAATCAGAAAATAATTACATTGGCAGAGTATTTCACTTGCAAAGGAACTAAATAATTAATTTGAAGGGAGTATTTTTCTTCAATTTGATAATCAAGGAACTTGTTAAATTTGTGAACTGAGAAATCATGTACATTTATATGAACAATGCATCATTAAATACCCACTGACACATAAAATAACAGAAACAAAAATGTGGTTCATTAATGAGTTAAAAAGAGAGCATTCCAAAAATAATTTTGCAGTTAAATCGTTTCTATGCTTCAATTTCTGAATGCAACACAACTATAATCAGAGTAACTCATACCAAACTAAGGGAAATGTCGACAACAAATTTGCTATTGTTATAAAGACCATGATTAGAATAATCACTGATACTTGGCAAAGATAAAAGTTGTTGGCATGAAATAATGAAAATGACATTCCAGGTCAAAATAGGCAGCGTCTGCGGTTACGTAAACTGAAAGTGTATCTAGTTTTTTCTTTATAACTATTGACATCAGGCAAAACCAAACGCAAATGAATAGTTATGGCTTTTTCTCTGATTTTTTTTTTGGATTTAAAGAATAGATTAATATCGATTGCTCATGTTTATCACTTTTACTGATAATTTTCGGAATGATTTATTCCACTGGGACTCAACTTTGGCTATTTATGGCTGAAGATGGTCGCCTCATGGTTAATCTCATCCCTGTTTCCAGGGACAAAAGCTATAAGCACTGATTCTACCTGTAAACAGATATTCAAATGGTCTGTAAGAAAACATTTAAAAAGGTTAACATTTTCGTAGGAATTCAATTTTATACAACACAGGCTACTTTTTCATTTTCTCAGCACGGTTTATTTTAACTCAAACTGGCTGGTATCTTGTAATCAGTTCCGTGCTCAAAAGTCATAGAATCATCTCTCACCGAATGTTTGCATGCAAATTGCCTCCTTCAGATTTATATGATGAGGTCCAATTGCCAAAGCCACAACAGAAAGCTGAACCAGTGAATAAGAGAAAATTCAAATCATGATCACAAAATCTCTGAGTGATGATATGACGTAGGTATTCATAGATAAATCACATTTTGTCCTGGAAAAGACACACAATACCGCATGCAAATCTTCCACCAAAATTTGCCCGTAGCAGGGAGTGTACATGTTAGACAGCAAAATGTGACAACACACCTTTCATATCATTCATTTAATCTCATCAGGTACTAGGTGTTAGCAAATATGAGGGTCTCTACGGGATCAACATTTTGTTATGGAATCAGTTCAGGTTTTCTGATCTTGTTTCAAACTGCCATTCCTCCTTGTGATATAGATGTAGGAATTTAAATTAAAAAACATAGGGACTGAAGTTATAATTCAACAAAGAATTTGTTTCAAGAAAAAAACAACACAAGATTTGGTGCCATGCATAAGTTGCTGGTAGGGTTCAAAGATTGATTAAACACTCTGCTGTGTTAGTTGCAGTTAGTAAAAAAAATGCTAGAGTAGCTCATGCATGGCAAGACAATTGCAAAAGAAAGGACGAAGCAGCATGTTGTGTGGGAGTAGACATACGTAGTACTGCATGTCTTTTCTGGGAGGTGAATGAAAGCTTTGGTTGGTAAGACGTGTACATTTTGGTACATCGCGTAGTTGAGCAGCACGAGTCAAAATTGGAAGCGAATAAATTATAAACAAAATGGAGCCATTTATCAACAGGATTTTATATGGGATGTAATTTTTTGGAATGAACTTAGTAAATTAAAGCCAGAATTTTCAGCTAAATATCTCATATTTCTGATCAACTAGTTCTTCGAGCCAATTAAAACTGAAGAAAACCTTACAATTTATGACAACCGTCTAACCCATTTTAAGATCGCTGGATCCCATTTTATTTGGAGCGGGATTAAACACGTAGAATTATTATCAACTGCTAGCCTGACGGTCAAATTTGGCACTAAAATTTGGTCTTTATATCTCGACTCATATTTGGATCTGTACTATATACTTGTGATAAGATAAACATCTAATATTTTCTTGTTGAAAAACCAATGAACTCTGAAATGGAATTATTCTGATCATATTCATGCTTTAATGGGTTTTCTTACATGATTTCAAATTTGTTGGTACAGTTGATCGGTCATCGACAGTGATAGCCAGTATATAATACTTTGAAGTTAGCAAAGTGATTTGCTGGTTTTCCATGTCTTAATCAAAAGTTTAGAATCAAAATCCTTAGAGAACTTTGATCGTCATTAATTCCAACATTTACGTCCAATTTAACACGCAGCTTTGCTTTACACATTTTCTTCCGGTTCACTTTCTGTTATTTCCCATTTTATTTGAAATTCACACTGAGTTAGCTTGTATCTATTCCGCACTATTGCCATCAGAAAAGGCAGATGCCCACTTTCTCTCATAGATCAAATCAGAGACTGCTTCCTGTTGTTGATAGCATGTGATCCATTGCTGTGTGAAGCATGATAATTAAACATTTGCCTATGGTAAACAAAAATGATGTTTGTCAGAACAATAAGCAGATAAACGACATTCAGCAAAGGAATACGCAATTATTTTCTTACAAATGCTCCATCCATCTTTTTACTGTCCGCAGACTGCGATTCAAAGAATGATTATGCAAAATTTGAAAGGATTATGATTGACGTCTTTAAGCAGACAATTTGATATATCTTTGATTCCATAGCAGTGGATAGGTATGCACGTTTTGGATTTGCATAAGTTCATCTTTGTCCATCTTTTGTGAGTTTAGGTGTAATGCAAGAAAATTAGGAGAGTACAAGGAGTCATATTGATATATTGACCCTTTAACAGCTTACCAAACGGGTAACCTGACATACGTACAATGAAAAAGAAAACAACAATTTATTCAGCAAAATATCACGCACTTTCCCGACGAACGGTAAAGTAATCCCAATATTTCCAACTATGAAAGGACTCAGAAAATTGCATTCAGTATCTTCGCTTTCAATGGAGGCTCGAATACTGGCTACCGTCAGCGTTGAAAAATACAGACAAACTCTCTGGTTTAAGATGAAATCTGGCCGGGAAGTCTTCAGTTGTTTGATGACAGCGAAAATATTACCTTTATCTTCTACAAAGTAATCTTCTTGAGATCTCATTCTGTTATCCTAGCACCCCTAGCACTTTTCAAAAAAAAAGTATGCAACCTCTCCTTTCGGGATGACCATTAGCTACCCCGTCGTGTCTTCCTTAATTTCGTATATCTCCTCCCTTCAAGTGATAAAAGGCAAAAAGGTGCTGAAAGCTAAATATAATATTATATGAATATGACTATGGGCTTCTTCTGCCACTTTGAAGTGACGGTATTTTTTCCGGTTGGGATTGGGACGAAAGTACATAGGCTCATTTCTCAGAGGCGACCCAGTTACCAGAGAGCTATATCAACATATTTTCATACATTAAGTTTAGGTAATATATTACAATTGTTCAGCGACATCAATCTTTATTGGCAATGAGGTTCAAGCTTTCAACCCTCACTGTTCCAGGTGAGAGGGCCCAAATTACCCACTCCTCCAAGCAAATGTCTATGTGTAAGGAACTAACTGACGCAAGTGATTCGAAATTTTGCAAACAAACCTGTACATGATGTAGAAGATGGGCAGACCTAATCATTGTGGATGTTTTTTTTTTATATGTTCGGACGCTCACTTAATGGAGTCTCACTGCTAAGTAACCCATCACATAAGTGTATTAATTGAGCTGGATCTTATTAAGCATGCGTGAAGGTACATGCGTAGTAAGGTGCAACTGAATTAAACTATGCTAAGTCACACATAAACACACATAAAATACGCACGAACACATATATGAACGTTGCAGCAACAGTAAAAAAAAACAACTCTTAACATAGACATTGATTATTCAAACCAAATTAATTTTTAAAAAAATATACACGTGTAATGCTCATTTGATTTTTTAAAATCAATATCATCAAGCATACTAGCCGGATCTCATCCTTTCTGCAAAGCAAAAAATAACCGAGAGCCATTGTTAATTGTACCTGGGCTGTCAAACCTGAGTGTTGTGACTGTCAACGAAAACTCAGCACCCGACATTGAAAATACAATGGTCACACAGCAGACAAGCTGATTATGGAATTTTCCCAAAGATTGCCAGTTTGACGGTACGATTTCGATGGTTTACGAACTCTATTGGAACTTTGCAAACGATGTTATAAATATTCAAAATAGGTTGATACTTCTGAATAGAAGTTGTATATTTCATTCTTTTAAATTACTTCTTCGAATTTATTATTTAGGTAAGATTGATTGCAACTGACGCAGATAATGCCAAACAAACTGGTACACATTTTTATTTATTCAAATAACAGACGATAGTCAAGTGAAAGTAAAAAGCTTCCGAAGATGTTTTGTCATATCAGTACCCATAACCTTGGATATAAAAAAATTCCTGTTCTTAGCCACCGTCTTATGCAGGCTGGAAAACACAGACTGGCTCTCATAATATTGAAGTAGTTTTTGATCAAGCACCTTAATATAGTATACGGTAACAGCATTCTTCTCCGTCTACAGACCTGAGATTATCAGTCGTGATTCTGTACCTCAAAACAGTTTTGAAAGCAATTTCTACTTTTGACTGAAAAAAGAAACTAAGTATCTTTATATGTAAAGACAGAAAGAACGATAAGAGCCAATGACTCAAAATGATATAAAAATCTATCCGAAACATCAATTGAAACTGAAATTCAACAACACATAACACTACATTCAAACGAAAGAATAATATAATATAAACAATCAACATTCAGTAATAATGTTAATACCAATATTTCTATTATTATTATTATTATTATTATTATTATTATTATTATTATTATTATTATTATTATTATTATTAATATTATTATTATTATTATTATTATTATCAATAATAATAATAATAATAATAATAATAATAATAATAATAATAATAGTAATACAAACAAGGACAAACAGCAAATGCTGCCTATGTGGGGGAAGGGATGAGACTGTAAACCACATAACTAGATAATCTAGTCAACGAGCCCAGAAGGAGTATAAACACAGACACGGTAAAGTAGCAACAGTTATACACTTGAAACTGAGTAAACAAATTGGATTTAACTATGCAGAAAAGTGGTACTAGCAAAACAAAAACACAATCGAAACCACAAATAAATTTGGGACTGTAAATCTAAAACGTCAACCCATTCCAAGCAAGAAAACAAGACTGAGTGATCGTGAACAACAAGAGAAAATCCAACAAAACATGAGATGTTGGCGTGCCTTATAAAATAAGTTGGAAAGAGAATGAAACACTGGAAAGATACCAAGATCTGGCAAGAGAACTGAAGAAGGTGTGGGACATGAAAGTAAGAATACTAACACAAACATTCGGAACTGTACTAAGGGCACTAAAAACTACATTAGAGGAACTACGGGTAAAAGGAAAATTGAGACCATGCAGACCACTACACTGCAAGGGACTGCACAGAAACTGAGGAAAAGGCTGGAAATAGGAAATCTACGACCCAAGCTGTTAGCAGTGGCTTAAGATAGGGGACCAAAGAAAAGGAAAAAACTGAACAAAAAAATCACGTGCAAATGGAAGTATAAACCACAGCACTGTTGTGATAGGTGAAGAAGAGATGAAGAAAGGATTAAGACATATGGACATTTACTGTCACTCAGTCTCCACCGGTAACTGCCGGGCAATTGCTGTGGAATTTCACATAATAAAAATAATAATAATAATAATAATAATAATAATAATAATAATAATAATAATAATAATAATAATAATAATAATGCATACGATATGATTCCACATAGCTGGATACTCGAATGCCTTAGAATGTTCAAAATTAGCGAACCGGTGGTTAAATTCATTGGTAATTCAATGGAAGACTGGAAAGTAGATTTGACAGCCGCAGGGGACAAACTAGCTGAGGTAGGGATAAAAAGAGGAATCTTCCAAGGAGACTCGTTGTCCCCACTATTATTTGTTCTAACAATGATACCGCTTAACAGAATCCTGAAAAACAGCAAAGGATACCACTTCTCTAAAACAAAAGGAAAGGTCAACCACTTAATGTACATGGACGATATTAAATTGTTTGTAAAAAACAGGGGACAGCTTGAGACTCTGTTCAACGAAGTAAGGGAATATAGTGAGGACATAGGAATGGAGTTTGGAATAGAAAGATGCGCAATCATGGTGATGCACAAACGAAGGCTTTCAATGCCTGGAGGAATCGAACTTCTGGACAGCAACGAGATTAGGGCATTGACCGCACAAGACCGATACAAGAACCTAGGTGTCCTTGAATGTGACACAATAAAACGAGAAGAGATGAAGGAGAAAATTAAGAGAGAATACCTCAGAAGGATAAGGAAAAAATTAGAGACCAATAAAAAATAGCAGAAATCTAATAAAAAGAATGAACACCTGGGCTGTGTCAGTAGTTAGGTATACAGGACCATTCCTAGGATGGACAAAGGAAGAGCTCCAATCAATGGATAGGCAAACAAGGAAACTTATGACGATGCATCTAGAGATGATACAGATAGACTATACGTTAAGAGAAAAGAAGGTGGTAGGGGGCTCATCAGCATAGCAGATTGTGTCCAGAGAGCTGAAACAGTCCTAGATAAATATGTGCAAACAAATAGTGAAGAAATCATAAAGAGCGCGAGAGATAGTGCAACAAGCGATGAAGTAGAAAACGATAGAACAGTACAGCAAACAAGAAAGAAAGATGGGAAGCGAAAAAATTGTACGGCGAGTTTAAAAGACGGATACAAGATGTAGCAGACGAGAAATCATGGACATGGTTACGAAAAGGGAACCTTAAGAGAGAAACAGAAATGCTCATCATGGTTGCCCAAAACAAAAGCATAAGGACAAACTACATAAAAACGAAAATCGACAGAACACAGACAAACAGCAAATGCTGCATGTGAGGTGAAAGAGATGAGACAGTAAACCACATAACTAGTGAATGTAGTCAGCTCGCCCAGAAGGAATATAAATGTAGACACGATAGAGTAGCAACGATGATACACTGGGTACTAAGTAAACAAATGGGATTCAACCATGGGGAAAAGTGGTACCAGCACAAGCCAGAGGCAGTTTTGGAGAATGACAACCACAAACTACTCTGGGACTTTGACATCCAAACTGACCACCTCATCCAGGCAAGAAGACCAGACTTAGTAATAGTAGACAAAAAAAAGGAAGGCCTGCCAAATAGTAGACGTTGCTGTGCCTGCAGACCATAGAGTAAAAAAGAAGGAGGGTGAAAAAAGGGAAAAATACCAGGACCTAGCAAGGGAGCTAAAGAAAATGTGGAACATGAAAACTACGGTAGTACCGGTCATAGTGGGAGCACTAGGAACTGTCCCCAAAACGCTGAGGGAGAGACTGGAGGAGATCGGGATTAGGGGGAGGATAGAGACCGTACAGACCACAGCACTACTTGGAACTGCACGGATACTGAGGAAGCTCTGTCATGATATGCAAAAGAGAGAGGAGACGTTAGTGAAGGACCGGAGGAGACTTATTGTCACTCAGCCTTCAGCGATAAGCACTGGGCAACCGGTGTGAAACTGTAAATTGCAGAATTACTGCGACCTACGAGTATTAGGAGAGGCGGGCTGGAGACTTGAGGAGACTTGCTGTCACTCAAACTCCAGGCAACGGTTGTGACATTCCAAGATAATAATAATAATAATAATAATAATAATAATAATAATAATAAGAAGAAGAAGAAGAAGAAGAAGAAGAAGAAGAAGAAGAAGAAGAAGAAGAAGAAGAAAAAGCTGGCAGCTCCTACTCCGTAAAATGTTCAGGAGAATATGCCATATTTTTTTTTGTATTTTTACAAATAATTTCTACCTTTTATCATCATCATCATCATCATCATCATCATCATCATCATTGGTGGCAGCAAAATCCTTTCCTTGTTGGAAATAGATATCTCCCAATATTCGCCTCTCTATCATATGGACTGCTGAGTCCAAAATCTTTGAATTTGTCTCGTTCGCCACGCCATTTCATATTTGCCGGCAGTTCATTCCTCCAACTTGTGTTCTGTTGGCCTCAGTTTCTCATCTGATCTTTTGGGGATTCATGTTGTGAGTCGTGATGCCCATCGGTTATCTTTCAGTCTTGCAACATGGCTTGCCCGTAGCCATTTGAGTTTTCTTAATAGTTTCTATGATGTCAGACTCCCGTTTTCTACCTTATATAATGTGCTGTCTTGGAATCTCTCCATATAAGGTTGAGCTCTGTTTATTCACCAAAGCAAAATGTAACACAAGGTCGAGGCTTAACGTGGGGAAAATAGGAGCAACCCTTGAAATATAGAGCCAGCCGACGTGACTCTGGTTGCCAAGCAACCGTGGTTGATAAAGCGACTGCAGTCACGAAAGCGTCAGGACAATCCCGACCTGTTCCTTTAAGTGCAATGGACAGTGCAGCCCCGGGGCAATGGATCCCCTGCAGCTGGGGCTAGTAATAACAGGAGAGCCCAAGGACGAGCCCAACGGCTTCCAGATGCTCGTAGTGCCTCAGAATAATCTCATTGGCAAATGAATTGCACCGGCGCACTTGGTCATTGATGCCAACCACAACACTATCTCCGGCACCCATTCGGTAAGGCAAGTTTCTGTACTGGCGCCTCGGTCTCTGTCGGGGAATACTTTGATCGTGCCGAAAAAGACAGAAAATGGTCGGGTGGCCCCTGATTCTCTTATGTGCACGTTCCATACCTCAGTTTGTAGGTCTGTCTCTAGCTTAAGTTCCATGTTTCAGCTCCATAAGTGACTATCGGGATAATACATTGGCTGTATACTCTCCTTTTTAGAATTATTCGGATCATCTAGTTTTTAAAAGTTGAGCTTGCTCTGCCGACGGCTTGCCATCCAAAAGTGATTATTTGGTTGATTTCCCCCTCTTTTGCGGATCTCATGAGATTTGTTGTCGAAGGTAGATGTAGAGGGTATTTTGCCGAGTCTTGCATCTTGTATTTTGACACAGTTATGTTCTTATTCTCAACATAATTAATGCACATGATTTTTGTTTTACTAAACTTCATGTGTAGGCCGACTTTTTTGTTTTCTTCGTTTATTTCGTCTAGCAATTGTTAGAGGTAGTGTAGGTTCTCTGCGAAAATGACAATGTCGTCTGCAAATCTGAGGTTACTCAGATATTCACCGTTCATTTTGATTCCTGTATTTTCCCAGCCCACATTTCGGAAGATCATATCAAGGCAGACTGTAAAGAGTTTGGCTGAGCTGATATCACCTTGTCTTACTCTTTAGGGGGGGGGAGAGCTGAAGCGGTTCAGAGTCTTTACGAAGGCTAATGAAAGTGCTGCTGTAATTGTATACGTGGAGTAGTAATTTAACGTATACAACGTCTACACCTTGTAGGGTGATGGCCTTCATGACCATTGGAATTTCTACGGAATCGAATGCCTCCTTGAAGTCTATAAATGCAACAACGAGTGGCATTTCGTATTCTGCTGCCTTCTCTTTCAGCTGATTTATTGAATGAAGATGGTCCATGATCGAGTAACTTCTTCTAAATCCAGCCAGTTCTCATGATTTTCGTCAAGTGTTTTTGGTAATTTGGTTGGTGATGATTTGTTTATGCAGTTGAGCAGGCTTATAGATCTGTAGTTGTTGGGGTTTTGCAGGTTACCTTTTTTTAAGTAGAAGCATTATGATAGCAGTATTCCAGTCTATCGGGTTACCCCGACAAGTCAACTTTGACAACTAATTTTTCACCCAAATTTGTGATATTAATTAAAAGTTTAATTCCTATGAAATTTCAAGTGATAATGGCACAGTAGTCAGAGCCACAAAAATGAATAAATTGACCTGTTTTCCCTGTACTTCCATGTCCTTTCAATGTATTAGCTGATCAAGATCCCCAAACTGTTGACAGAAAAAAAAATAATGCCTCGTTGGAGAGAAGGGTTTCTATTTCACTATGATGATGAACTTAGCCCTTGTTTCCTATTCGTCGTGGGAAATCTGAAAAAAATGTTAATTTCTCATCCTCCAAAAGCTCCAGTCTGATAGTATTTTCTAACGAAATATTTTTTTTTCTCCAAACAAAACCTGTAGCCCTAACTTGAACCTAACACGACGATGATCTGCTCTGCTGTGCACACAATTACAACAAAAGAGAGTGTCACTATTGTAAAAACCGGTCATTGAATGGATTTATACTTGATGATTTGTTGTAATTTTGAACTTGTAAGATTACAATTCAGTTGGTTCGATTTGGTTAGTGACCATGATTTTGGTACTTGTAGACATTTTTGAGCGTGAACGTGGGAGATTAATCAATCCAAAGCAAAGCCATTCCTTAGAATCGACTGTTTAAGGAGGGAAAACATTTTCTGAAGTTCCAAGCTTCTCAACTGCAGATCAAGTATGTTGGAGATGACGGGTGGTCTTAGAAAAAAGATCTAGTACTCACGCGTTATGGAGTCGTCTACCTTGATGCTAGATGAAGTTATTCGGGCAAATCACGAAAATTACACCATTATGGTGGAGATGAATGTAGCATGTGGAGACAATTTTGCGGAAGATCCAGAAAAGAAAACTATCAAATACCAGCAGCTAATCCATCGTTGCAAAGATTAAGGGATGTGGATGGTATTAAGACCGAATGGACCGGTGCAGTGCGTCAGCCAATGAGGTTTTATTGAGGCTTCGCACTGCAACGCGCATTGGGGAGCCTTTGGACCTGTCTTTGGGCTTTCCTAATACTACTCAGCCCAGCTGCTGGGGATATGTTACCTTGGGGTAGCACTGCACCATTGCACTTTAAGGAGCAGGTCGGGATTGTCCTACCACTTCCATGACAAATGTTTCAGCTTCTACGGTCCTTTGACAACCAAAGCCACGTAGGCTGGAGCCATTTTTGGATGGAGGGCTCCTACTTCCCCCACGTTAAGCTTGACTTTGTGTCACATTTTGCTGTGGTGGGACTGCAAAGAAATAGTGCCCCGGGGTGGCACTGCTCCATTGCACTTAAAGGAACAGGTCAGGATTTTCCTGACGCTTTCGTGGTGGAGGTTCTTGAAGCAACTACGGTTGCTTGGCAAAGTTGCGTCGGCTGGAGCCATTTTTGGATGGAGAGCTCCTATTTTCCCGTTAGGCTCGACATTGTGTCACATTTGTCGAAGCGGGACTGCGAATAAACACACCATCCTGCCCCCTTTTTCTGGCCTTATCGACGGGAGTGTAGTAGCTGTTCCGAGGCAGAGACCGAGGTGCAGGTACTGACACTTGCCTGTTGAATGGGCTGGAGATTTTGGTGTGGTTGGTGTAAAAGGCTGGGTGCACTGGTGCAATGCGTTAGCCGATGAGGTTATACTGAGGCTGCACACATTCCGGTTCCCTTTCTATTACTCGGCCGCACTGAGGGGGATCCGTTGCCTCGGGGCAGCACTGATCCATTGCACTCTATGGAACAGGTCGAGACTTGTCCTAACGCTTAAGTGACTGAGGTTGCTTTGGTCACTTAGCAAACTAAAGCTGCGTCAGTTGGAGTAATTTTTGGATGAATGGTTCCTATTTCCCCCACGTTAAGCTCGAACTTGTGTCACATTTTGCTGTGGTGGGACAATGAATAAACACACCATCCAGCAACACAAGTTAAGATTGAAATCTTTCCTTCAGACTCAGAGAATGACATTATAACTCTTCCCTACGCAGAACTGAACGGTCAATAAATATGAATTCAAGTGATATATTTACTTACATACGATTCCCTATCCTCCAGAGAACTCCATTCCAAAGTTCAAAAAGCATTGTGCGTGTATTTATAATGTTATGAAATCATTTAATGGGCTACATATGGATTTGATTATGTCAGTTTGGCAGAAGGGTATAAGTATGATACACTGAAGAACAGCTCACTACACAGTTATGGGCTTGTAGATAAATCTGCAATTGATTACTGCAAGGGGTGATTCATTGAGTGTCACACATAGATATAATTGAAAAACAATGTCATTAGGCAAAAATATGAACTTTGATCAAATGTCGTCCCATTACAGCCGTAACAAATAATCGTCGTAGGACGATGTAATAAAAATCACCAAGCAAGGCCAAAAGGCAGATTAGAGTATTGGTCCACGAGGTCTTTAACACATAATCATGATCCTGTCTCCTTCTGCTGAGGAACTTATCGTATCCAACATATATTTGTGCGTACTTAGAAATCCACACACACACACACACACACATATATATTTATAAATATATATATATATATATATATATATATATATATATATATATATATATATATATATATATATATATAAAAGAGTAGATTGGCTACACAAGCTCATTTATGTATCTGGCTCCTTCAGGCCTCCAAAGGCAAATGGTTATGTATGTTTTAGATTGGAGAAATGGAGGGGAATCTTTGTGAGTGTTGCTATGGTTGGAGGAGTTTCTAATATGTTTTATCGTCATTTTGTCAGTAAAGTTTACAGTGTGTGTGTGTGTGTGTGTGTGTGTGTGTGTGCGTGCGTGTGTGTGTGTGTGTGTGTGTGCGTGCGTGTGTGTGTGTGTGTGTGTCAGAATGATGGGGTGTTTTGCTGGTGATTATAACTAACATGTCAGGGGGTGCGGACTGGATTTAACATCTATCTATAAGTGGATATTTAAATTCGTTCGAAGGGAAGTTCAATTTTAATCTTGATTTTTATATTAGTTTTATTAGTTTGTCAAAATCCTTAATGATCTCGGTGGATCATATTATTCCTAATTTACTTAAGATGGATGGATAATGTTGATAGAGTTTTTTTTTTTTATATGGGTATTAGGGTAAATTATCCATATTACTTCTAGTGTACTATTGTATGGGTCATTGAGTTATATTTGTTAAAAAAAAAATTCGAACGATGCCGGCATTTTAATGCTCTCCCATTTTCCCAGTTTAATGGATCTTTTTTAGTTTTTAGGGGGTTTTTTTTCAGCAAAACTGAGTACTATGAATTTTTCATTTAGACAGAGGTGACATGGATTTTCCACATTTTGGCATTTGTGGATTCGTCCCAATATTTTTCCTTTTACAGTTAGTTGGTAATTCATTTTGCACACTTGCCAGTAATATGTTTAAATGATGGATTATTTCTAATTTTTTTTTTTCCGTAAAGGATGATGCACGGTTGGCTAATTTTAGTTTAAATGACGTTTTAGTTATTCCGAAATGATGATTTAATTTTAAGCTTTGTGGGGGGGTTGATATTTCTGCTTTGTATGTCATATTCGATCGGAGACATTTGTTTCGCAGAGGGCAGCTATTCTTTTCAGTAAAATTGCAGTTTTGTTTCTTAACTTTTTTTTCCCTTTTTTTTGAATATCTGGCAGGTTGTAAAGATTTTGAATTAGCTGGTATCATGTCTAGACCGTATTTAGATCTTAAAGGTTTCAGAGTCTTCATGTAGCCTGATAAAGGAACTGCTGTGACTATATATATGTTGCTGTACACTGTATACGAGGTGTGCTCCTTGTAGGATGATGATGATCATGACCATGGGAATTTCCAAAGAGTCGGAGGCCCTTAGAAATTGATAATTACTACAGCGAGTGGCTTTTTGCATTTTGCTGTTCTTTCCTTTCAGCTGATTTATCGAATACAGATGTTCCATGGTCGAGAAGTTTCTTGTAAAGCCAGCTTGCTCCTTAGGTCCGTTTAAATCTAGTGATTTTTTGATTCAATAGGTGATTTTTGTGGAAATTTTCTGGATGCAGGTTGAGTAAACTCATAAGTCTGACGTTCTTGAGGTCTTTACAGTTTTCCTTTTCATATAAAAGCATTACAGTTGTAGCGTGATGTTATCTGATCAGCGGGCTTCTCATTCTTTTTTTTTTTTTATTGGCTTGCTTCACCTCCCATGGGGTTACTTCTGAGAAATCCCCAAACCAATTGCTCACGTATTGCATATCCTGATCGTTGTACTGTAGTTTGTGCCATGGGGGAATAGAGTTTTTGGTAGTATTTTGGGGCACGTTCAACAGTCCTGTCTCTATCGCAAGGTCTCCATTTTCTTTGAGTATGCTAATCATGTGTTCCCGTCCTGAATTGAGGTCTTTATTTATAGCTTTGAAGCTCGGACATTTTTTTCGATGATTGCTCTCCTGTAGCTCCTCTTGTCTTCTCTTTGATTTTTTTTTATTGTGTTTTATTCAGTTCGGTCTCTGTTTGGTCTCTTTGATTTTATCTCTTGTGGTTGATGGTGGCTTGAAGCTTTTACGTTTTCCATCAGATTCCCGATTTTGTCTGGGATATCCCTAATCGGTTGTGTACTCTTTGGATCAAATATAGTCGCGATTGCTATTAGAGAGGCAATTTTTTTCGTTGAATTCGATGATGTTTATGTTGTTCTCTTGTTCTGTAAGAACTTTTTACATGGTTGTTGATTTAGGACTTGAACGTCTTTGACGATGTGGCCTCCGTCCGTTGAAATGTAGTCTATTTCGTAAGTTCCTACCTTAGATATCACGGATAAGACTTGTTGAATAACATCCCAAAACTTACACGTACTGTAATGATTCCAGTTATGGTAACAAGATAGTGTTTCGCTGGTCGAAGGGAGATGAAATAACAATTAGTTGTATTGTGACGCAGTCTGCTTTCGGTCAATAGGACACGACGGTAACGTTTTTTTTTGGGGGGGGGTTCTGAATAGTATCCACTATCCTTAATGCTACTAGTTATTTTCAACCTTATCTGAAGATATAATTCTGAAGGTATGAAAAATAATTAAGTCCCAAATATCTTCAACATTAGACTTGTATTTCTATGTATTTACTTGATGTGCACAATGTTTACCGAAAATCAAGAAGAACAGCTTTTTTAGCGATTAAGAATTGTCACACACTTCATTAACGGCACATAATTGTTAAATGTATAGAACCATGATTTAGTCCAGTGTATTTTCGTCAGTCAGAAAAAAAAATTCAAAATGGAGAGTATGAAAAAAAGTAATGTGATTAGACGAATCGGACATGATTTTTATCTTGGATATGTACCCTTTCCCCTTAATCTATATCACTGCAGAAAGTAGGAAAAGATAAGAACGACCTATCTTCTGAGAAATTTCTGTTCTGCCAACATTTATGATTAAATAGTGACCAGGGATTTTTCTTCTGATAAGCAAATAACTCATAACCAAAGTAGAAATTTTCCATTCTTAAACTGGCCGACACCCACGCTGACTGAATTATTTCAATCATCTATGGGGAATTACATTTGCAGGTCAATGGCTGCAATATCTATTGACCTTTTATCATAAATAACGACCCTTGCTTATTTCATCCACTCAAATGTTCAGGTTTATTTGTGGATCAGAGTCAGACGACTATCAGCATTACCGGTGAGTAGAGAAAATGAAGAAGAGTTTAATCACATAACCTTTGACCTATAGTTCCGAGAAAGCCATTATTGGCATGTTGGAAGAATCTATCATGGTCAGTAAGTCACTTCCCAACTTGGAGATACACTTGTTCTGGGTATTTAATGCATGCATGAATTTTAATGTAAGTACGTTTTTACAAAGATTTACGATTTTAACAACTAAATCGGTGAATCAGTTAACAAAATATTTTATGATAAATAACTGGTATGAAATTACGGCAAATGTAATTGGAAACAATTTCTGCTCAGAGTTGCACGATATATATATATATATATATATATATATATATATATATATATATATATATATATATATATATATATATATATATATATATATATATATATATATACATAGTAGACTCAGTAGATACTCTCTCTAGAAAAGCTGGAGCCTAAATTTGATGGTTGGTTTAGGCCAGTTGTTCACTCATCGGTGATTAAACTCCTTAACATAGTCTTGCAAGATGGATTAACGGACTGTTGCTTCACTGCGGGGGGATTTGACAAATCGTAGGGTTCTATAGTCTGATGCAAGTAAATTTTTGTTCGAAACTAAATAATGCACCTACAAAAGAATTCAAGACTGATATATGGTAGCCATCATATATGTGTATATATATATATATATATATATATATATATATATATATATATATATATATATATATATATATATATATATATATATATATATATATATATATCCTCATCGTCCAAGGATGTTTTGATGAATAAACTTGAATATGATCAGGATATTTGTACTTATTTGATACATAATTTGCATTGCATTTTCATGATGTTTGCAGGAGATGGATAGTGTCTCCTGCCAATGGAATGTTTAGTTCCAGCTTTAAGATAACACTAATTTCTAGAATGGATGTTCGTTGAATTTTAATGAATTTGACTTGAACATGAAGTCCACAAATGCTCATTGAGTAATGCATCTTTATAAGGATCTCCTGTCTAAACTCACGTACAAAGTGACATCCTGAAAAATGAGTATATCTCAGTATTCAGAAAGAGTCAACAAATACTCCTCGTAATGTTCCAATAAATAAGTAGGTTTAATATGCATCTACACATGATACTTATTAGACCACATGATCAATACTCATATCACTTTTTCCTTACCTATCACAGCAATGCTGCGGTTTGTACCTCCATTATTTGGGTGTTCTTTATATGTTTTTTTTTCTCTTTCTTTATTTTCCCTTCTCCACTGTTAGGACACTGTTTACAGCTGGAATCGTATATCTTAAATTTTCAGCACTATCCTCAGTATTCGAGCAATTCCTAGCACTACTGCGGTCTGCACGGTCTCAATTCTTCCTTTTTATCCTTTGTTCCTCCCATTTCAGTCTCAATGTCTCTGGTACAGTTCTTAGTGCATCTATTATTATTGGTAGTCCCCTGTCTTCAAATTTCTTCTGCAGTTCTTATGCTAAATCCTTGTATTTTTCCAGTTTTCATCTCTTCCCCCTTAATTTTATGGACGGTAGATTCGGCCATGTCCATTATTGCAGGTTTTCCTCTTCTTGTCCCCAATTACTATGTCTGATTTTTTTGTTCGGATGGAGTGTCAAATTCCTTAAGTAATTTTATTGTTTACTTTCTCAAGGGTTTTTTCCAGTTTGTGCTGGAACCACTTTCCTGCATGATTAAATTCCGTTCGTTTTCAATGTTTCCAGTGTATCACGATTGCTACTCCATTCAGTCTGTATTTATATCCGAGCTAGTTGACTTCTTTCAATGGATATGTGGTTTTCAATCTCAGCTCTTTCCTCTCATAAGCAGTACTTGCTGTTTCTTCTGTCAATTATTGTTTTGATATAGTTTGTTCTAATGCTTTTTAGAGCTGCCATGATGAGCGATTCCGTTTCTATCTCCAGTTTTTTTTTTCTGTAGCCATGTCCATGATCTCTAGTCTGCCACATCCTGTATTTCTCTTTTAGATTATCTGTAAAGTTTTTTTTTTTGTTCCCATTTTTCCTTCCTTGTTTGCTGTGTTGTTCTCTTGTTTCCTACTTATTGGTTTTTCGTTGCGCTACTTCAGGCACTCATTATGATGTATTCACTGTTTGCTTGAACAAACTAAACCTGCTTTGGCCCTCTATACACGGTCCTTTAACTTGAATAGCCCTCTGCTGTCCTCTTTTCTCTTCACGTGCAGTCTGCCTGTGTCAACCCTGGGGTGAAAAGCTTTCTTCATCGTCATAAGCTTCCTTGTTCGCCGGTCTATTGACTGGAGTTCTTTCTTAGTCGATCCAAGGAATGGTCCTGTGTATCTTACTCCCGATACGGCCCATGCAATCTTCCCTTTTATAAAGTTCCTGCTGTTTAGTTTGGTCTCTTATATTTACTTTATCCTTCTATGGTATTTTCTTCTTCTTTTTTCAACTTTCTCTTTCATTCATTTTCGTTTCATCATGTCAAATTCGAGAACTCCAAGGTATCCATATCAATTTTTTGTGGTCAGTGCTTTAATCTTGTTTCAATTCGAAATGTCATCACTGTGTATCTTCACTTTCTTGGACAGAGAGTAAGTTCTCCCCTGTTCTTGGCAATTTTTCCCTTACCCATGTATATTAGGTGTTTGACTTTCCCCTTCCTGTCTCAGAAAATCTCTATACTTTGCTAGTTCCTAGGATTCTGCTGAGTGGTATCATAGTTAAAACAAATAGTAATTGAGAGAGCGAGTCCATCTTGCATAATCCCTTTTTAGTACTTACCTCGGCTAAATTTCTTCCAGTGGCTGTCAAGTTGACTTTCCAGTTTTTTTCTAGAGTTTGCAATGAGTCTCACCACTGGTTCACTGATCTTGAACATTCTGAAGCTATGTGGAATCATGTCGTATGCTTTTTATAGTTTATCCACCCATTGCAACGGTCTTCTTACCTATAAGATCATCTGGTCGATGTAGACAAAGTTGTTTTTACCCTTTGTTCCTCTCCTGCATTTTTTTTGTTCAAAGTTTTGATCCTTAAAGCTATATCAATGCGTAATCCGTTGTTGTCTATCGGGGTCTCATTTTGCATATAGATTATCAGTATTCTATATTAGTATCGATAACTTTGTTTCGAGTGAATTCAAATGATGGCGTGATCTTGAATGAGTTGTTGTAAGCGTGGTTATTTGTCAGGCCCTACTGCGTATTATTACATGATTATTCCATTTAGATGCAATTTTAATATGTAGTTAGTCAAATTTAGTTATATTGTATGTTTGTGAGTGTGTTTCTCAACATTTGATTTGTTTCAGTTCGTTTCTCAGGTTTGGAAGGTTTTTTCCATCTTCATTTTTTTACCCAAAATGTTAGACCCAAGGAGGATTCGTTCTTCAAATTATTTGGCCGTCTAGACTTACTTGAACATAACGTGTAATCTTCTTTCTTCAATTTGTAAGAAGTATTTTGAGATCGTAGATGGATACTTAGCCTTCAGTTCCAGAAGAATATATTGTGGTCGTGGTACCTAGATTTGGGTTTGTCTTTTTAGATTCGAATGTGACATTTTAAATCATATGGTTTCTCAGTTGTTGTGATCGCTGCTAAGTATACAGAAATCTCAGTCGCTTATAAATAGTTTAAGGGACATTTGTTTTTATTCTTGCAGTTACATTTACCTTTAGCTACATCATTGTTAGACCATATTATCTTTCGTCATGTTGGTTTATAATTTTGTTTGGAGTTTTGGTACCATCATAGCTAATTTCTAAAAAATGTTTTCCAATCATCTTATCTGATGAATTTTGTATGGCATCTATGGGATTGTTTGTCTTTTATCTGGAGAACATTTTCCCAATAATTTTATAGGTTTCATTAAGGTGAGTCCGACCAGTGCATTTTTTTTTGTTCTGCCTCTCTTCTTTCCCCTGTTATCGATGATGTTATCATAAATTTTAATTCATGAATCAGACCGGTTCTTTTTCAAAGCCTTTTGTATAATGCTTGCATCTCTTCAAATATATTTGCAGGAGGAATTATCAGTATTTCTGGTGTTGATTGAATTTCTTTTGATACTAATATTAAGTGATTTGATATAATGTTATATAAATTGGGTGTTAGCTTTGTTTGAAATATAGTCATCATGTGTTATTGCCTAAGTTTATATATAATTAGAGAATGATCAAATTTAATCAGAATCGTAATTGGAATAAACTGAACGCCAAAACACCGAGAATTTAGGAGAAAATTACAAACAAAACAAAAATAAAAGTAAATCCAAAATAATGTATGGTGTGCGTCTATGTGTTTGCATGCGTGTGAATAGATAAAAATAGGAGCCTTCTTTTTTCATTTATTCAGGCAGTCAACTGCTTAGTTAATTTCAAAGCAGGACGTGTATTTCCAAATTTGATGGCTCTGCAACTATCAGATGTGCACACACACGAAAAAGCAAATCAACACACAAACACACATGCACTTATCTATGTGTGTATGTGTGAGCGTTCCAATCTTACCAATAGTATGTATATTATTACAAGGGGTATATTCGGCAGAATCGTGACAGTTTTAGAGATATTGTATTCTTGAATACATATCATCCAGTGCAAGATTCAACAGAGCACCAAATAGAATAGTCGACCACGAACATGAAGAAATGAGCGTCGTACGGGACTCGAACCCACCAATGCACACACACACACACACACACACACACGCGCACACACACACACATATCTATCTATCTATCTATCTATCTATCTATATATATATATATATATATACAGAATTTATGTGAAACTTTGTAGGGAGAATACGGTGATGTTGATTTTACAGTGGTTGAATTTACCTCTTGTGAAATTTGCATAGTCGAATTTATCATGCAGGAATTTACTGCATAAGAATCAAGCTGTCACCAAACTTTGAGTCGCTTTGTCAAATGAATAAAAATAAGTCCGATTTCTTCAAAATTAGAACACTATGCAAAACTGCACCCGACAGAAAATAAGATGGCGTAATGCAGTAGCAGATTTTCAAATCTACTGGCTTCGCTACACCCATGAGATAATAGTCTGGCGTATCTTGGGGAAGGTCCTTGTCAAACGACTGACGCTAAAAAGCTATTGCTGCTGCTGTAAATGCTACTGCTACTACTAATGCTGCGGCTGATATTGATGACGTAAATGATACACTATGGGCCAGATGATATCACTATGAAAAATAGCTAGTTTCCACCGTTTCTTTTGAACTCACTCACTTTAGCATGACTACAATGATTTCACAACACTACTGCATACAATATGTACTAGGATGATTGTTCACAACATCGTTCCAAACTGCCGTTCAAAATCCTTTGATTTTCAGTTAGATGCTTGTAAAAGACGATATTCAGATTTCACGTTTGATTTTTTTTTATTTGTTGATAGTCCAAGTGATTCTTCAGACATTTTTGAAATGGTGTTGCTGTTATTATAGTTACCATTGGTTTTATTATCAGTTTTTCTTGATTGTTGATCGAGAAAATTAAACAATTTGAAAATTCATGCTGAGATTTAATCAAAACGACTCGTCAGATTGAAATGATATGAATATGAAATAAGGGTTCGAGATATGAAATCGAATTCAGTATACTTTCCAAATCTGATAATAATAGTTTTGTAATTTGCAGTTCTAGTTATCCTGATAACCAGCCCATGAATACATTCCTGAAACAGAATATTTATTACTTCCTCATGTTCTCAGCACCAAATACAGATTGAGAGCTAAAACATACAGAAACATTATTTAGTCAAAATGTGAAAAGTTTGCTGCTTAACTTTCTTATTTATTTATTCAATTATTTTTTTTACTATCATGTATGTTTACTTTGTTGATATTGCATGAGAGTAGAATTGTTGTGGCTAGTAATGGGATAGCAGTATTTTCAACGAGAGGAAAAGTGGAGAAATTTCTTATGTAGCCCGATTTCAAATACTGTCTGTTGCACTACTCAACCGTGGATATCGCTTCAATTTCTATCGTGCCGTCTTCCGTCTAATTATCAACTTTTTAACGTATCTATTTTCCATTTTCTACCCATTACATTATAACATCAATAAACAACAAGTTACTCGTGATTTCCCCGTATCTACAATAATTAGCTTGAAAAACTGCAACTCAGTGAGAAATTATTAAGGACAATTAATGAATATGTTAGTGAATGATTAAATTTGCCATTTTAAAGAGAAATACCTTTGGGTTATAATTAAGCAAAAATTTCGAGACTAAAATGTCCAATTCTTGTATCGAGGTCCTTGGGGATGCATTAACACTAATGGAAGTCCTACTGTGTGATTATGCATTTCATCAATTATGCGAAAGTGACATGGTATGCATATACTCACTTGTGATGACTTTTGTGTTTCCGTGAATGCTATCCTATATGTGTCGTCCGATAAAATATGGTATATGCTGAATATATGCACGTTTGTTGTGTCTTGATATTCACTATAGTGTGCCACTGTTTGATAGAATGGTCAGATTTGCGCTGAATGTGTGGGTTTAAATAAAATGGATTTTAATATTTTATTTGCATGTCCATTTAAAATACATAAGGACTATTTATACTGTAGATAGGGACATAGTACATTGTAAATGCTTGCTTAGTGATGTGTATCAGGGACCTTTTCCCCGTCATTGATTACTACAATATATATTAACACTACAATGCAATTAAATGATGAGGACAAAATTGTGATTAAAGCTCAAAAGGTTCAGTAAAGAAACAGGGCAAATGAAAAAAAATATTTTGGGAATGTTAGTATAAAATCAATTAAAAACGTGTGGGTCAGTTCATGTTAAATAATATCTCAACGGAAGGTAATAAAGTCGTTTCAGATAACTGTTAGTGAGAGGGGTGTACGAAATGCGTTAGATGAAAAACAATGTAATTTATTATTGCTTATATGCGAGGTTTTCCAAAATGTCTGGGTAATTTTGGAAGTGTGTAAAACTCGAAGTTTTAGATCCTAAATTGTAAAGCTTCAAAAATTGTATGAGATTACAGCCCAATGTGATTCCTCTAAAGAGGATCGGATAAACTAGGTCTTAGTGTCAGTAATTCAGTTTGATTGATGGATTCTCTAAACGTTACATAGCACCAATTTTCCGTTTGAATTATATCATGTTCTTGACTACGTATTTAGGGCAAGATCAAATCAGATTCTGAATACAGCTTTGGGAAAATATCCGATACATCTCATAAAGTTCACTTCATTATCTCTATACAACTAAAAATTGACAACATTTGGACCAAAGGTCAAGGGGAACTTGCAGCACATTTGATCTCCCAGTTATAGCATTTGTTGGAAATCTTTGGTATAAATTCCAACAATTTTGAAGCTACATGAGGAGGTTGCTGGATTCTTTCTGAAAAATATCGAATACATTTTGTATTTACTGCACACATACACACACAAACATACTCCACACACACACACACACACACACACACACACACACACACACACACACATATATATATATATATATGTATATATATATGGAGAGAGAGAGAGAGAGGGGGGTAGAGAGAGAGATGGCGGGGATACAGTAAGAAAGCGAGTGGGAATGAGAGGGAGAGTAAGAGATACAGAGAGATAGGGGGAGAGAAAGGGTCATGCAACTCTCTTACTGATCAAGTTGATGATATGTACATGTGTGAGAATTTGTTTGTATTTCTATCAACAATGTTTTATAAAAAGTACTCGGTCAAAATTGCTTCATATTTGCCTTTACCGTACACAAGCTGCCGTACACACAAAGTTTTCATTTCAATCGCATCAATAATGAATACACATTATCTTTTTCCATACATCCACTCGCACCTACGCATTTGTTGCGGAAAGATCTGCTTACATTTTATGATGGACAGAGATTTTGAATATTTAGTAAATGATAAAAGCAATAATAAAAGTCTTGGCCTCCTACCCCATTTCCCTTCTCTGTTTTTCTTGTATTAGCGTTTCATTTTCGCATTGACTTGGTCGACTTTTCGCCCTTTCAGGAACATTCATATTTCAAGTAAGGAATTTGCTTTTACCTCCTGAAGCGCCGAAAACTTTGCCATTAGCTCGTATCATTGGGATTTTAAAAGATTTGTATACTTGAATCTCCACACACACACACACACACACAAACACACAAATACACACACTCATATACAAATGCACACACATATTTACCAACAGTCTGTTAATAATTGAATTTACGTACAATACACACATAGCCATACACAGATACATGCAGGTACATATATATACATACATATGTGTGTGTGTGTGTGTATGTGTGTATGTATTTGTGTGTGTGTGAACGCGCGTGTGTGCGTGAGTTTGCCGTCAGTTTGACTATGGCTCTTCCTATTGTCTTGACACTATTGCCGTTAGGAAAAGTAGAGATCAAAATTACTGCACTTTATTCAATCACCAGATATCTTGACAATGAAAATAATGACACAGCTGCTGACTGAGTATTAATCAAGTGAATGAGTGAGTGAGCACGTGGACACACCATTATCCTAGAAATATCAGCTATGGAGTAATTACTTCTATTGTTTTTTACAGCTAGTTCACAGGCTAATTCTTATTGCAATATCTAAAATCTGTAAAACTTGTCTCAGTCCTTTGATTTATGGTCAACTTAGCTGTATGGTCTGATATCAGATTCCATAAGTCAGGAGATTATAGCACATCAATTATAATAATGATAATGATGATGATAATAATAATAATAATAATAATAATAATAATAATAATAATAATAATAATAATAATAATAATAATAATAATAATAATAATAATAATAATAATAATAATAACAATAATAATAATTATAATAATGATGCTGATGATGATGATGATGATGATAGATATGATCAATTTTCGTGTACGTGTTATCTTTCCCAAATTGTTTTATACGGTTACAATGAATAATATCATTACATTTCTCGCATTGAAAAATGTTTCATGACTCTTGAGCACTGATTTTGTCCTCATTCTCTTCTCTGTCACTACTGTTTCTCATTCGAATCAATACATCGAACTACTGAAAAGATTCACTTTTCCTGCTGCAACTACCTTTAACCCTAGCCCAAGCTCTTGAATGTGAGTGACCATTTTATTCCAATATTAATTCCCGCTCAGACAATATGTCTGTTTATCCATATATATATATATATATATATATATATATATATATATATATATATATATATATATATATAATGATAAATCCTAGCCGAGCTGCCCTCGAAGAATAGCATGATTTTAATTGTTACCATTCGATCTCTGAATTAGAATTCATGGAAATCCGTATTTACGAGATTTTTTATTTCCCAAAAGTCATCGATCGATTACATAACTTGTAAGCAGGCAAATTGTATAATGTTGCAGGCAAATCCAGAGATAAAGAAGTGAATTTGTCGTATTTTTCAAAAGTTTGCTCGTTCTTTTCTTCTATTTTGCTGAGGGAAAATATACAATTTTTCATTTCAAATATACCTCATGATCCAATGAATCAACTGTGCGATTCCATTTGGAATTTATGTTTCCCTATATGAGTTTTTGATGTTTCATCGTTCTGCCTACGTTGCATGAGTTATCTACAACATTAATCCCCTTATTTTTCTTCAAAGTTTTTAATAAATCAAATTCGTTAAAATATTTTTTTCAAAAGCAATTTTTGCGGTAGAATCGACACTTCTCTCTCTCTCTCTCTCTCTATCAATACATACATATGCACACACACACATACACACACACACACACCCATTTATATATATATATATATATATATATATATATACATATATATATATATATATATATATGCACCTAGAAGAAGTATAAATCGAATTCAAAATATTTAATATGCCATAGAATATCGACATCGCTGATCTAATACTCAAAGCACCGACAATCACTGGTTTAAAAGGGGTGAATTTTGATATCAGAATCAATCTGTGTAAAAGTTATATTACAATGACCAAATTAGTTGCAATCATCGAATTGACGAAATACTAAAATTATTTACGTAATTTTTACGTCAAAAATGTGAAGTATAGCCCACAGAAGTTTTTTTTACATTTTTTTCCCTTCGATTTGCATATTTTTTTACCAGGTCATTTTAAGAGAAATGTTCAAATGTCAGCAAAATATCGAAAGGTCATATCCAATTGGAATTTATTAATAATGTCAGTCCTGTCAATATCAATAAGCCCCCTCTAACTGTTTACAAGCTTAAAAAAAATGTTTATTAAAAAGTATCTGGTGGGTGGGGGGGTGATATGAAACGGTCTTTTTTACCTTTTGAACCATTTTGAGAATGGGTTCATCAATATTGTTCTGGAATCTTGTGTTCATATTACAGCATCGGGCATTATCATGTCGTAACATTACGCCTTTTTAATTTATGAAACTGGGTATTTTTTTTTCTTTTAAGGCAGTGTTAAGTATTCTGATGGATGACAATTAACGTCTGTGGGAATTGTCAAGTTGACGGTATTAACTCAAAGTGGACGACGCTAATTCAATACCACCAAAGAATTACCAAAATTACATTCGACTATTTTTGTCTGTTTGCCATCACAATGCGATATCATTACTCCTTCACTAGACAGTAATCTGTCTGTAAATAGCAAGATACTTCAATAAAAGTGGAGTTCAGTGGAACATCTAGTCATGCTTCCCGGTCGGCTCTTCATATATTATGAGACCTTATATTCCAAAATTAGGAAACTTTCCAATGTTTTGAACCGTTAAATGGCTACAATGTGAATTTTGTGGAAATTCATTAACTGTAAGAGCTCGTTATCTATTGGGTTTGAAGAAATATAGATTGCAAAGAATAACAATCGTTCGTGGCACATCTATTATGCTGGAGGTACATTTTCAAATTTTTTGAACAATCTTCAACTAATTATCTGGATAGCAGGCTTTATCACATCAACTCCATAGATACATATATTGGTACCGTAGTGTAATCACTTTTTCAAACTCATAAAATACATTACAAGTAACATGTCTCCGTGCATAATTTCATCAGCTGCAATGCCAACTTCATTGAATCGTTCCGAGACAATGCATCTGACGAGGTCAAAACGCTCTGAATATGTACTTGCATGCATTTTTACTATCCTGTGCAATTAAATATGATAGTATCCGATATTTGACATTACGTATCAGATTTGATAATTTTTGTACTATCTGAGAATTTATAGTATTTCGATGAGCTGCGTGATTTTCTCAACAAAAAACTAAATAACTGATTACGAATACCAAGTGTTTGCCCCCTTTGTACCGAATTATTATGCTTTGAATTCAATTGGTTCTTCAGCAACGATCATCTTTCAGCAAGTACGACTCTATAGGATACCATTTCGAAGATAAAACGTGGCCTTTCTTCTTTTGTATCCATTGTTTGGGGTAGAAGTATATTCCACCCTTGTTTTTGGAGTCTGATCTGGCTTTCTCCGAGACTCAGTGGATATCAGGGCAAATGACCTTTTATTTTAGCTATAGCTCGGGAAGAACAGATAACACATGCCTTCCCCAAAGGGCTTTGAAAGTATGATGTTCATGTACAAATATATCTTTTCCAATCCGATAGTCTTTTTTTTTTAGATAGTAAAACGCTCTACAATGATGGTATAAGTCATAAAACAAAGGATGAAATAACCACATTAACAGTTCAAAGTTATACAGTTACCTCGATATAAAGATATACCGAAGCATATGACTTATTTAATGATAAAAGCATCGGGTAAATAGACTGTCGAGGGTATTGATGTGTATGTCAGTAATTAAGGTAGT